>JARFJB010002555.1:230000-388002 GCA_036346205.1 Vesta saturnalis | reverse complement strand
CTATTCTAAATACTATTAACTCATCAAAATACATTTTGAGTGACCTGACGTTCAAATGTAATACTGTTAACATTTTTTGTTCCTCAGATCTATTTGTAGAAATGTTACTCCATTCATTAATATTTGCAGTATTGAAATAATATAAATTTGCTCAATTTAATATTCTCGTTTTCTAAACTCATTTTGAAAATCTGCTTGTTATAGGGCAAAATAAAAATAATTCCTACCTACAGTCTATAATGAATATTAATGTTCGAGAATGATTTAAAAATATATACACAAATATAACGGTAACGGTAACGGTGAGGTAGCGGTAGCAGTAACTGTAACGATAACGGTAACGGTAACGGTAAGGGTAACGGTAACGGTAACGGTAACGGTAACGGTAACCGTAACGTAACGGTAACGGTAACGGTAACGGTAACGGTAACGGAAACATCGGTAACGAATTGTAAGTAACGGTAACGGTAACGGTAACGGTAACAGTAACGGTAACTAACGGTAACGGTAACGGCAATCGTAATCGAATCGCAATCGTAATAATCGTAATCGTAATCGTAATCGTAGTGGTAACTTACACTAATAGTAACGGTAACGGTAACGGTATCGGTGACGGTGACGGTAACGTAACGGTAACAGTAACAGTAACAGTAACAGTAACGAGTAACGTAACGTAACGGTAACAGAACAGTAACAGTAACGGTAACAGTAACGGTAACAGTAACAGTAACGTAACGTAACGGTAACAGTAACGGTAACGGTAACAGTAAATAACAGTAACGTAACGTAACAGTAACGAACAGTAAGTAACGGTAACAGTAACAGTAACGTAACAGTAACGGTAACGTAACGGTAACAGTAACGGTAACATTAACGTAACGTAACGTAACGTAACAGTAACAGTAACAGTAACAGTAACAGTAACAGTAACAGTAACGTAACGTAACAGTAACAGTAACAGTAAGGTAACAGTAGCAGTAACAGTAACAGGTAACAGTAACAGCAACGTAATAGTAACAGTAACGGTAACGGTAACAGTAACGGTAACAGTAACGTAACGTAACAGTAACAGTAACATTAACAGTAACAGTAACGAACGTAACAGTAACAGTAACAGTAACGTAAGTAACGTAACGTAACAGTAACAGTAACGTAACAGTAATAACGGTAACGTAACAGTAACGTAAAGTAACAGTAACAGTAACACAACGTAACGTAACAGTAACAGTAACAGTAACGTAACAGTAACAGAAGTAACAGTAACAGTAACAGTAACAGTAACAGTAACAGTAACAGTAACGGTAACAGTAACGGTAACAGTAACGTAATAGTAACGGTAACAGTAACAGTAACGGTAACAGTAACGGTAACAGTAACAGTAACAGTAAACAGTAACAGTAACAGTAACAGTAACAGTAACAGTAACAGTAACAGTAACAGTAACAGTAACAGCAACAGTAACGCAGTAACAGTAACGCAACAGTAACAGTAACAGTAACAGTAACAGTAACAATACAGTAACAGTAACAGTAACGGTAACAGTAAAGTAACAGTAACGGTAACAGTAACTATAACAGTAACAGTAACAGTAACAGTAACAGTAACAGTAACGGTAACAGTAAAGTAATAGTAGCAGTAACAGTATCTGTAACGGTACAGTAACAGTAACAGTAACAGTAACGTAAAGTTACAGTAACAGGTAACAGTAACAATACAGTAACAGTAACATAAAGTAACAGTAACAGTAACAGTAACAGTAACAGCAACAGTAACAGTAACAGTAACGGTAACAGTAAAGTATACAGTAACGGTAACGAGTAACGGTAACGGTAACATGTAACGGTAAAGTAAGTAATGGTAATGGTAATGGTTATGGTAATGAAGTAATGGTAATTGCAAGTAAATGGTAACTGGTAACGTTAATGTATAATAATAACTAATGGCAATCAACTGGTAAGCAACGTAACGGTAACGAGTAACAGTAACGGTAACGGTAACGGTAACGGTAACGGTAACAGTAACGGTAACGGTAACGGTAACGGTAACGTAACTGTAATGGTAATGGTAATAGTAACGGTAATGGTAAAGGTAATGGTAACAGGTAATGGTAATCGGTAATGGTAACAGTAACGTAATGTAATAGCAATAGAACAATGGCAAGAACGGTAACGGTAACAACGGTAACGGTAACGGTAACGGTAACGTAACGGTAACAGTAACAGGTAACGGTAACGGTAACGGTAACGGTAACGGTAATAACGGTAACGGTAACGGTAACAGGTAACGGTAACAGTAACGGTAACGTAACGGTAACGATAACGGTAACGGTAAGCGGTAAGTAATCGTAAATCGGTAATCGTAATAGGTAATCGTAATCGTAATCGTAATCGTAATCGTAATCGTAATCGTAATCGTCAATGTAATAAACGTAACTAACGTAATCGGTAATGGTAACGGTAACAGTAACGGTAACGGTAATCGGTGACGGTGACGGTAACGGTAACGGTAATCGGTAACGGTATCGGTAGCAGCGGTAACAGTAACGGTAACGGTAACGGTAACGGTAACGGTAACGGTAACGGTAACGTAACGGTAAGTAATCGTAATCGTAATCGTACAAGTAATGCTAATCGTAATCGTAATCGTAATACGTAATCGTAATCGTAATCGTAATCGTAATCGTAATCGTAATCGTAACTAGTAATCATAATCGTAATCGTAACGTAATCTAATGGTAACGGTAACGAACGGTAACGAGTAACGGTAATTGTAACGGTAACGGTAACGGTAACGTAATAGTAATCGTAAGTTCGCAATCGTAATCGTAATCGTAATCGTAATCGTAGTCGGTAACGTAATCGTAAGTAACGTAGTAACGGTAACGGTAATCGGCTGACGGTGACGGTAACGGTAACGTAACAGTAACCGTAACAGTAACAGTAACAGTAACTAGTAACAGTAACAGTAACAGTAACAGTAACAATGTAACAGTAACAGTAACGGTAACAGTAACAGTAACGGTAACGTAACGTAAGGTAACAGTAATGAACATCGAATCGTAACAGTAACAGTAACAGTAACAGTAACAGTAATAGTAACAGTAACGTAACGTATCTACAGTAACAGTAACGGTAACAGTAACGTAACGGTAACAGTAACAGTAACATGGTAACAGTAAGTAACAGTAACAGTAACAGTAACGTAACAGTAACAGTAACAGTAATAGTAACAGTAACAGTAACAGTAACGGTAACGGTAACGGTAACGTAACAGTAACAGTAACAGTAACAGTAACGTAACAGTAACGTAACAGTAACGTAACGTAACAGTAACGGTAACAGTAACATTAACAGAAACAGTAACGTAACAGTAACGTAACAGTAACAGTAACGGTAACAGTAACGGTAGCAGTAACAGTAGACAGTAACGGTAACGGTAACTAGTAACAGTAACAGTAATAGTAACAGTAACGAGTAACAGTAACGGTAACAGTAACAGGTAACGTAACATTAACGAAACAGTAACAGTAACAGTAACGGTAACAGTAACGGTAACAGTAACAGTAACAGTAACAGTAACAGCAACAGTAAGTCAGTAACAGTAACAGTAACAGTAACAGTAATAGTAACGAGTAACAGTAACAACAGTAACAGTAACAGTAACAGTAACAGTAACAGTAACAGTAAAGTAACGTAACAGTAACAGTAACTATAACAGTAACAGTAACAGTAACAGTAACAGTAACAGTAACAGTAACAAACGTAACAACGTAACGGTAACAGTAACAGTAACAGTAACAGTAACGGTAACAGTAACAGTAACAGCAACAGTAATAACGTAACAGTAACAGTAACAGTAACGAGTAACAGTAACAGTAACAGTAACAGTAACAGTAACGTAACACAGTAACAGTAACAGTAACAGTAACGGTAACGCAACAGTAACAGTAACAGTAACGTAACAGTAACAGTAACAGTAACAGTAACAGTGTAACAGCAACAGTAACAGTAATAGTAACGTAACAGTAACAATAGCAGTAACAGTAACAGTAACAGGTAACAGTAAAAGTAACGGTAACAGTAACAGTAACTAGTAACGTAACAGTAACGTAACAGTAACAGTAACAGTAACAGTAACAGTAACAGTAAAAGTAATAGTAACAGTAACAGTATCTAGTAACGGTACGTACAGTAACAGTAACAGTAACAGTAACAGTAACAGTTACAGTAACAGTAACAGTAACAATACAGTAACAGTAACAATAAAGTAACAGTAACAGTAACAGTAACAGTAACAGCAACAGTAACAGTAACAGAACAGTAACAGTAAAAGTATCAGTAACAGTAACAGTAACGGTAACGGTAACTGTAACGGTAATTGTAAGGGTAATGGTAATGGTTATGGTAATGGTAATGGTAATTGCAATGGAAATGGTAATGGTAACGTTAATGTTAATGGCAATTGCAATGGCAATCCAATGGCAATGACAACGGTAACGGTAACGGTAACGGTAACGGTAACGGTAACGGTAACGGTAACGGTAACGGTAACGGTAACGGTAACGGTAACGGTAACGGTAACGGTAACGGTAACTAACTGTAATGGTAATGGTAATGGTAATGGTAATGGTAAAGGTAATGGTAAAGGTAATGGTAATGGTAATGGTAATGGTAATGGTAACGGTAATGGTAATGGCAATTGCAATAGAAATCCAATGGCAATGACAACGGTAACGGTAACGGTAACGGTAACGGTAACGGTAACGGTAACGGTAACGGTAACGGTAACGGTAACGGTAACGGTAACGGTAACGGTAACAGTAACGGTAACGGTAACGGTAGCGGTAACGGTAACGGTAACGGTAACGGTAACGGTAACGATAACGGTAACGGTAGCGGTAGCGGTAATTGTAATCGTAATCGTAATCGTAATAGTAATCGTAATCGTAATCGTAATCGTAATCGTAATCGTAATCGTAATCGTCATAGTAATCATAATCGTAAGCGTAATCGTAATCGTAATGGTAACGGTAACGGCAACGGTAACGGTAACGGTATCGGTGGGGGTGACGGTGACGGTAACGGTAACGGTATCGGTAACGGTATCGGTAGCGGTAGCGGTAACGGTTACGGTAACGGTAACGGTAACGGTAACGGTAACGATAACGGTAATTGTAATCGTAATCGTAATCGTAATAGTAATCGTAATCGTAATCGTAATCGTAATCGTAATCGTAATCGTAATCGTAATCGTAATCGTAATAGTAATCATAATCGTAATCGTAATCGTAATCCTAATGGTAACGGTAACGACAACGGTAACGGTAACGGTAATTGTAACGGTAACGGTAACGGTAACGGTAATAGTAATCGTAATCGCAATCGTAATCGTAATCGTAATCGTAATCGGTAACCGTAATCGTAATAGTAACGGTAACGGTAACGGTATCGGTGACGGTGACGGTAACGGTAACGGTAACAGTAACCGTAACAGTAACAGTAACTGTAACTGTAACAGTAACGTAACAGTAACAGTAACAGTAACTAGAACAGTAACAGTAACAGTAACAGTAACAGTAACAGTAACAGTAAAGACGGTAACAGTAGCAGTAACAGTAACAGTAACAGTAACAGCAACAGTAATAGTAACAGTAACAGTAACGTAACAGTAACGGTAACAGTAACAGTAACAGTAACAGTAACAGTAACAGTAACAGTAACAGTAACATTAACAGTAACAGTAACAGTAACGGTAACAGTAACAGTAACAGTAATCAGTAACAGTAACAGTAACGTAACGTAACAGTAACGGAACAGTAACAATAACAGTAACAGTAACAGTAACAGTAACAGTAACAGTAACAGTAACAGTAACAGCAACAGTAACGTAACAGTAACATTAACAGAAACAGTAACAGTAACAGTAACAGTAACAGTAACAGTAACAGTAACAGTAACAGTACAGTAACAGTAACAGTAACAGTAACAGTAATAAGTAACGTAACAGTAACAGTAACAGTAACAGTAACAGTAACAAGTAATACAGTAACATTAACAGAAACAGTAACGTAACAGTAACAGTAACGGTAACAGTAACAGTAACAGTAACGGTAACAGTAACAGTAACAGTAGCAGTAACGGTAACAGCAACGTAACAGTAATAGTAACAGTAACGTAACTAACAGTAACAGTAACAGTAACAGTAACAGTAACGTAAAAGTAACAGTAACAGTAACAGTAACTAACGTAACAGTAACAGTAACAGTAACAGTAACAGTAACAGTAACAGTAAAAGTAATAGTAGCAGTAACAGTATCTGTAACATACCAGTACCAGTAACAGTAACAGTAACAGTAACAGTAACAGTAACAGTAACAGTAACAGTAACAGTAACAGTAACAGTAACAGTAACAGTAACAGTAACAGTAACAGTAACAGTAACAGTTACAGTAACAGTAACAGTAACAATACAGTAACAGTAACAATAAAGTAACAGTAACAGTAACAGTAACAGTAACAGCAACAGTAACAGTAACAGTAACAGTAACAGTAAAAGTATCAGTAACAGTAACAGTAACGGTAACGGTAACTGTAACGGTAATTGTAAGGGTAATGGTAATGGTAATGGTTATGGTAATGGTAATGGTAATTGCAATGGAAATGGTAATGGTAACGTTAATGTTAATGGCAATTGCAATGGCAATCCAATGGCAATGACAACGGTAACGGTAACGGTAACGGTAACGGTAACGGTAACGGTAACTGTAACGGTAACGGTAACGGTAACGGTAACGGTAACTAACTGTAATGGTAATGGTAATGGTAATGTTAATGGTAAAGGTAATGGTAAAGGTAATGGTAATGGTAATGGTAATGGTAATGGTAACGGTAATGGTAATGGCAATTGCAATGGAAATCCAATGGCAATAACAACGGTAACGGTAACGGTAACGGTAACGGTAACGGTAACGGTAACGGTAACGGTAACGGTAACGGTAACGGTAACGGTAACGGTAACGGTAACGGTAACGGTAACGGTAACGGTAACGGTAACGGTAACGATAACGGTAACGGTAGCGGTAGCGGTAATTGTAACCGTAATCGTAATCGTAATAGTAATCGTAATCGTAATCGTAATCGTAATCGTAATCGTAATCGTAATCGTAATCGTCATAGTAATCATAATCGTAAGCGTAATCGTAATCGTAATGGTAACGGTAACGGTAACGGTAACGGTAACGGTATCGGTGGGGGTGACGGTGACGGTAACGGTAGCGGTATCGGTAACGATAACGGTAGCGGTAACGGTAACGGTAACGGTAACGGTAACGGTAACGATAACGATAACGGTAACGGTAAACGTAACGGTAATGGTAAAGGTAACGGTAACGGTATCGGTAGCGGTAGCGGTAGCGGTTACGGTAACGGTAACGGTAACGGTAACGATAACGGTAATTGTAATCGTAATCGTAATCGTAATAGTAATCGTAATCGTAATCGTAATCGTAATCGTAATCGTAATCGTAATCGTAATCGTAATCGTAATAGTAATCATAATCGTAATCGTAATCGTAATCGTAATGGTAACGGTAACGACAACGGTAACGGTAACGGTATCGGTGGGGGTGACGGTGACGGTAACGGTAACGGTAACGGTAACGTTAACGGTATTGGTAACTGTAACGGTAACATTAACGGTATAGGTAACGGTAACGGTAAAGATAACGGTAACGGTAAAGGTAACGGTAACGGTAACGGCAACTGTAATGGTAACGGTGCCGGTAAATTTAAAGGTAATGGTAATGGTAATGGTAATGGTAATGGTAATAGTAATGGTAACGGTAACGGTAATGGTAATGGTAATGGTAATGATAATGGTAATGGGAATGGTAATGGGAGTGGGAATGGTAACGGTAACGGTAACGGTAACGGTAAGGTAGCGGTATCGGTATCGGTAACGGTAACGGTAATGGTAACGGTGCCGGTAAAGGTAAAGGTAATGGTAATGGTAATGGTAATGGTAATGGTAATGGTAATGGTAATGGTAATGGTAATGGTAATAGTAATGGTAACGGTAACGGTAATGGTAACGGTAATGGTAACGGTAATGGTAATGGTAATGGTAATGGTAATAGTAATGGGAATGGTAATGGGAGCGGGAATGGTAACGGTAACGGTAACGGTAACGGTAACGGTAACGGTAACGGTAACGGTAACGGTAACGGTAAGGTAGCGGTGTCGGTATCGGTAACGGTAACGGTAACGGTAACGGTAACGGTAACAGTAACGGTAACAGTAACAGTAACAGTAACAGTAACAGTGACAGTAACAGTAACAGTAAGAGTAACAGTAACAGTTACAGTAACAGTAACAGCAACGGTAACGGTATCAATAACAGTAACAGTAACAGTAGCAGTAACAGTAACAGTAACAGTAACAGTAACAGTAACAGTAACAGTAACAGTAACAGTAACAGTAACAGTAACAGTAACAGTAACAGTAACAGTAACAGTAACAGTAACAGTAACAGTAACAGTAACAGTAACAGTTACAGTAATAGTAACAGTAACAGTAACAGTAACAGTAACCGTAACCGTAACAGTAACAGTAATAGTAACAGTAACAGTTACAGTAACAGCAACAGTAACAGTAACAGTAACAGCAGCAGTAACAGTAACAGTAACAGTAACAGTAACAGTAACAGTAACAGTAACAGTAACAGTAACAGTAACAGTAATTGTAACAGTAACAGTAACAGTAACCGTAACCGTAACAGTAACAGTAACAGTAACAGTAACAGTAACAGTAACAGTAACGTAACAGTAACAGTAACGGTAACGGTAACTGTAACGGTGATTGTAAGGGTAATGGTAATGGTAATGGTAACGGTAACGGTAACGGTAACGGTAACGGTAACGTTAACTGTAACGGTAACGGTAACGGTAAAGTGAACGGTAACGGTAACGGTAACGGTTACGGTAACGGTAACGGTAACTGTAATGGTAATGGTAATGGTAATGGTAATGGTAATGGTAATGGTAATGGTAATGGTAATGGTTATGGTAAAGGTAATGGTAATGGTAATGGTAATGGTAATGGTAATTGTAATGGTAATGGTAATGGTAATGGTAATGGTATTGGCAATGGCAATGGCAATGGCACCGATAACGGTAACGGTAACGGTAACGGTAACGGTAAAGGTAACGGTAACGGTAACGGTAACGGTAACGGTGACGGTAACGGTAACGGTAACGGTAACGGTAACGGTAACGGTAACGGTAACGGTAACGGTAACCGTAACGGTAACGGTAACGGTAACGATAACGTTAACGATAACGGTAATCGTAATCGTAGTAATCGTAATCGTAATAGTAATCGTAATCGTAATCGTAATCGTAATCGTAGTCGTAATCGTAATCGTAATCGTAATAGTAATCCTAATCGTAATCGTAATAGTAACGGTAACGGTAACGGTGTCGGTGGCCGTGACGGTGACGATAACGGTAACGGTAACGGTAACGGTAACGGTATCGGTAACGGTAACGGTTACGGTAACGGTAACGGTAATCGTAATCGTAATCGTAATCGCAATCGTAATCGTAATAGTAATCGTAATCTTAATCGTAATCGTAATCGTAATCGTAATTGGAGTCGTAATCGTAACGGTAACGGTAACGGTATCGGTGGCGGTGACGGTGACGGTAACGGTAACGGTAACAGTAACAGTAACAGTAACAGTAACAGTAACAGTAACAGTAACAGTAACAGTAACAGTAACAGTAACAGTAACAGTAACAGTAACAGTAACAGTAACAGTAACAGTAACAGTAACAGTAACAGTAACAGCAACAGTAATAGTAACAGTAACAGTAACAGTAACAGTAACAGTAACAGTAACAGTAACATTAACAGAAACAGTAACAGTAACAGTAGCAGTAACAGTAACAGTAACAGTAACAGTAACAGTAACAGTAACAGTAACAGTAACAGTAACAGTAACAGTATCAGTAACAGTAACAGTAACAGTAACAGTAAAAGTAACAGTAACAGTAACAGTAACAATAACAGTAACAGTAACAGTAACAGTAACAGTGACAGTAAGAGTAACAGCAACAGTAACAGTAACAGTAACAGTAACAGTAACAGTAACAGTAACAGTAACAGTAGCAGTAACAGTAACAGTAACAGTAACAGTAACAGTAACAGTAACAGTAACATTAACAGTAACAGTAACAGTAACAGTAACAGTAACAGTAACTGTAACAGTAACAGTAACTGTAACAGTAACAGTAACAGTAACAGTAATAGTAATAGTAATAGTAGTATTTATTTCACAGTATATACAGTGTAAAATCCAGCAAAGTCAAATGACATCGATTGGTGCATTATTTATACAATATGGTTTTTATGAAAATGTAAACTTTCACCATTAACACTCATAATAAAATACTTATCTTTTTTGGGATTTTTTAATGGTGTACTTTAAATTATACAATCTAAACGTTTCGATAACACTTACAGTTATCTTCGTCAGTAGTAATGTTTGTTAAAAATTGTTAAAGATGTAGTAAACAATTTTGTCAAATTTGAAAAATTCAAACATAAACATAAGCCTGCTATTAATATAACAGTTTGAGAAACGTATAAGCCAACTATAAAATTGTAGTAAAGAATAACTAGGTCATTAAAATTAAATATTGTTAAACTGCCTCAAAGATGACAAACCAGAACACTCTCTACGACGAAAGCTAACAATGAAATTTGCCAGCCAAAAACACATTTAACAAAATTTAATCGAGTTATGATGTAAGTGTAAAGTTGTGAAAAACTTCAATTTTAAAATGATAGAAGCATTCACAAATCCAAACATTACATCAAAAATAACCCAGTTAAATCTAACAAAGAGATATCTTTATCAATAATTGGAAGTGTTATTAACAATGAAAAGCACAATGCAGAACGTTCTTTGTAATTTTTAATTTCAATTTAATTTCAACTACTTATGTTAAATTATAGTGCTGTGGAAATTTAACATATAATTGGTAAAGCATTTGCTTCAAGGTCTAGGAAAACACAGCAAAAACCTAGACATACCAAAAGTTGAAAACAAATTAAAATCAAGGCGTATCATTATGCTCTTTTTAATTATAATATGCCAAAACCTATTTATACGGAGATTTTCTTATTGTCTATTAAAATTATTCGGGTGTTTATATATTTCAATAGCTTCACGTTGCAAACGAACATAATAATGGGTTTGTCTTGACAATATTTTCATATTGTCAAATTGAATGTCATGATTTAAATTATTCAGGGCATGGTCAGCCACAGCAGACCTCTCTGGTTGACCCAATCTACAAAATCTCATATGTTCTTTACGTCTTGTATCAAAGCTACGTTTTGTGGTCCCGATGTATACTTTTCCACATGAACAAGATAACTTATACACTCCGGAAGATGATAAAGGGTTTGACACATCTTTAGGTGATCTTAAATGTTCTTTAATTTTTCTTGTAGGTTTAAAAATAGTCCTAATGCCAAGTTTGATTAGGATTTTTTCAATTCTATTTGTAACATTAGCTATAAAAGGAAGAAAAGCAGTACCAACATTAAGAACTGGTTTTTCTTTAAGGTTACGCCTAGAAGGTGTAATGACATTATTAATATCTGTAAGTGAATATCCATTATCTTGTAAGGATTTTCTTAAATATTTATATTCATCATTCAAAAATTCAGGGTCACAAATTCGTTTTGCTCGATCTACTAAAGATTTAATTACACTAATTTTTTGACGTGGATGGTGGTTGGATAATTTATGAAGGTATCTATCAGTGTGTGTCGGCTTTCTGTAAACCTTAAAAGATAGTGAATTATTATTTTTAGATATTAATATGTCAAGAAATGGTAAACTTCCATTAGTTTCTTTTTCCATGGTAAATTGAATACTAGGATGTATACCATTTATAAAAACCAAAAACTCATGCAGTGCTTCTTCTCCATGTCTCCAAATAACAAATGTGTCATCTACATATCTATACCAAACTGAAGGTTTTTTAGGTGTATTTTGTAACGTTAATGTTTCAAATTTTTCCATATAAAATTAGCTATAACAGGACTAAGGGGACTACCCATTGCTACACCTTCAATCTGTTCATAAAATTTATTATTCCACTGAAAATAAGTTGTAGTAAGACAGTGCTGAAGAAGAATGGTTATGTCCTTTGGAAAAAGATGTATTCAATAGTTTCTTTTAGAGGTACTTTTGTAAAAAGTGAAATAACATCAAAACTAACCATTATATCACCCTCTTCAATTTTGAAACTATGCATTTTTTCAACAAAGTCGGCAGAATTTTTAATGTAATGGGGTGTTTTTCCTATATGAGGTTGTAATAACAATGTAAGATGTTTTGCAAGGTGATATGTAGGAGAACCAATTGCACTAACAATAGGCCTTAAAGGAATATTAGGTTTATGAATTTTTGGTAAACCATATAGTTTTGGTGAAATAGCTTCAGAGTTAGATAGTTTCTTCTTTATTTCTTCAGGAATAGATGATAATTTAATCAGCTCTTTAGTTTTTAAAAGAAACTTTTTGTTGGATCTTTCGGTATTTCATGATAAGTTTCTGGTCCCAACAATTGTTCTATCTTAGTGTTATAATCGTTCATATTTAATATAACAGTTGCATTACCTTTATCTGATTTTAATATTATAATACTTTCATTGCGTTTAAGATCAAGTAAAGCATGTCGTTGACGAAAGGATAAGTTGCTCTTTGGAGGTTTTGTTTTACGTAATATGTTAACGGTGTTATATCTAACTTCATTAGCATCATCAAAGGTAATAATCTAATGGAGTTTTCGATGTTGGAAATTATATCTTCAAAAGGTATTACTCTTGGTGTTATCCAAAATTTCCTCCTTTAGAAAGCGCTTCAATAGCATAATCTGAAACAACATTATCAGAAAGGTTTATAACTGTTTTCTACAATCAATAGATGGTCTATTATTTTGTTGTTTGTATAATTTATTAAATTTTTCTTTTGACGTTGACATGAGATGCCAAAATTTATTTCCATAGATTTAAACGTTATAGAATCAATTTTATCCCAATCTTCTTTATTCAAAATAGATGAAATTTCTAAATGTAAATATAAAAGATTTTTATCGGTGTTATCCAGTAACTTCCTAGTAATATGTATTTGATTACGTAGAAGAGCATTTTCAGTTCTTCTGTAAATATTATTCGCTTGTTTGTTATTAAAATTTCTTTTAATATAGATAAACTTTGGGATAATCTTTTGGTCTCGGCATCGTAATAAAAAAGTGAGTGACGATAATAATTGTGCTTTACGTTTCCTTAATTTTTCAAATTGTCTGATAAAACGATAAGTTTCCTCCCCATAAAGGACTGAAATATGAAAATGTAAACTTTCACCATTAACACTCATAATAAAATACTTATCTTTTTTTTTTTTTTTCAACTTTTGGTATGTCTAGGTTTTTGCTGTGTTTTCCTAGGCCTTGAAGCAAATGCTTTACCAATTATATGTTAAATTTCCACAGCACTATAATTTAACATAAGTAGTTGAAATTAAATTGAAATTAAAATTACAAAGAACGTTCTGCATTGTGCTTTTCATTGTTAATAACACTTCAATTATTGATAAAGATATCTCTTTGGTAGATTTAACTGGGTTATTTTTGATGTAATGTTTGGATTTGTGAATGCTTCTATCATTTTAAAATTGAAGTTTTCACAACTTTACACTTATATCATAACTCGATTAAATTTTGTTAAATGTGTTTTTGGCTGGCAAATTTCATTGTTAGCTTTCGTCGTAGAGAGTGTTCTGGTTTTTCATCTTTGAGGCAGTTTAACAATATTTAATTTTAATGACCTAGTTATTCTTTACTACAATTTTATAGTTGGCTTATACGTTTCTCAAACTGTTATATTAATAGCAGGCTTATGTTTATGTTTGAATTTTTCAAATTTGACAAAATTGTTTACTACATCTTTAACAATTTTTAACAAACATTACTACTGACGAAGATAACTGTAAGTGTTATCGAAACGTTTAGATTGTATAATTTAAAGTACACCATTAAAAAATCCCAAAAAAGATAAGTATTTTAATATGGTTTTTAATATACATATATGGATTACATCCTCTTCTTTTTGTGCGGCGTTTAAGAGTGTACACGATCATTGCAAATTGCAATGAAATAGGTCATGTTACATGTTATTGCTTTTGTTATTGACTTATTAACCTGTAAACTTTATTTATCACTTTGTATTATTATGTCTTTTTGTATTTGTAACCACTATTTTGTGGCATATTTATCCTTTCTTGTTGAACTAGTTTTTAACGTCTTCGGTTGTTGTATTGAACAGTAACGGTACTGTTCATTTTAATATCCTATATCCACAATTATTGTAATAGTTCCGGACTATATATCTTTTCCTACGAGGACGGTGATTATGATTTTCCGTCACTTTGTATTTTTTGTCTTCTTTGTATTGTGTTAGGTACCAATATTTATAATACGTATGTGGTGTTAATGTGTTACATCGTACATATACTATATATATATATATATATATATATATATATATATATATATATATATATATATATATATATATATATATATATATATATATATATATATATGTATATATTTGTTCTTTGCTTAATTCCTTACCTTTGATTATCAGTTTCATTATTGTGTATTGTAGGTTTTTTAATATAATAACATTTTCAGCACAACCCCATACTTGAAGTCCGTATTTTATTTGGGATTCTACTAACGCCTGGTATACTACAATCAATGTATTTGCGTCTAGAAATCTCTGAAGAATGTAGAAGTATCCTATAGTTTTCTTCAATTTGTAGTATATGTAATGCTAATAGATATGTTTGTTATGTTTGGTAATTCCAAGGTATAATGTGCTGTTTACATTTTTTACAATTGAACAGTTACAATATATTGATTTTGATAGACACGTGCATGTATGTATTTTTAATTCAATTTGTAGTGGTCTAGACATGTGCGGTGTTGAAAATACCATCGAAACCGTTTTCTCTTCGTTTATGTACAAGTTCCTACCGTGAGTCCTTATCACCAGGTTTGTAGTGTGTCCTTGCAAGTAACTATGTATCTGCATGGGTATAGAAGCAAAATATGTACATATAATATATATATATATATATATATATATATATATATATATATATATATATATATATATATGTCTATTATTATAAACATTTCATTAACATATTTTAACACACATTAAAAGCAACGGGCGCAGATTGCTTCCTTGTCGTACACCATACTCTGATTGTGTCATATCGCTGAATTCGTTTCCTACCCTAACTTTAAAGTATCTCATTTTTAAATAGCTTTCAAACCACTGTAACTCCCTATGTTTAATTCCGGCGTTTTTTAAGTATTTCAATAACAGATCACGTTTAACAGTGCCGAATGCTTTTGTGAGATCAACAAACAGAGCAATTGTGTAATTCTTTTTGTCTAGCTGCGTGTTATATGGTCAATAAGTTCGGTTAATGTAGTTTCAGTTTCTTTATCTATTTGAAATCCATCTTGATTTATGTGAATAATTTTATTTTCTGATAAATATCTTTTAAGATGGTCCTTAATATATATTTGAAATATTTTTTTCCGTAGTAGGTAAAATACTCAATGTCCTGTAGTTAATGTAGTCCATTGGGTCGCTTTTTTTTATAGATTGGCCGTGTTATAGACGTTTTAAATATATCTGGAGGTGTACTCTTGTTTATAGACTGATTTATAATATCACCAATTATTTTTCCAAAAATTTCTGTGTTGTTTTTCATATCCACTGTTCTCAGATTATCGTGCCCTGGCGATTTTTTAATACGTAGTTTATTGGTAATTATGTTTGCTACAATTTTTTTGTTGCATTTGGGGATATAAAAACAAACATCCATGTTTGCCTCCTATACTTTAGGATCTATCGGATGATTGTATTTATTTACCAGTTTTGTTAGTTGTTGAGTAAACTTATTTGAAAATTTATTTACAATTTGTTTTTCAGTTTCATTCTTACCTATGTTATTCATTATTTTGTCGTCAACATTTTTTGATTTCTTTTTAGTCATACTTATATTTGTTTTGTTATTATTCTTTAAAATGGTTATTTTTGGCGTTTCTAATTTCGTTGTTTAACTGGTTTCTAGATGTTTTGTATGTTTCCATGTGCATTGTTCTCTAAGGTTTCGGCTTCCATCCTTTGGATAATTTATCTCCTTTCTTAATTTTGCATTAAAGATTATCCCTTATCCGTTCATTCTTTGTTCGGTGTTTTGTGTTCCTTACGTATATTTCTTTGCGATTGCAACTACAAATGATACTTAATACACTTGTAAACTTGTTGATGTCGCCGTTTATATCTTTTATACTCTGCCAATTATGCTCAGCTATCATTTTCTCAATAGCAGAGCTTTTAAATTTATTCATTGTTTCGTTATTCATACAATCACTCTATATATAATGTTGTAGGGTAATGGTGATCTAATGACCTTTTTATACCGTCTTCTCTAACCTTCTCCCTAGTCACATCGTGAATGGAGTTTAAGTTTCCAAATCTAGCTAGCATGCTTTCATATTCACACGTTTATTATTCAACTGTATTTCTCACTTATAAAATGTTTTATGTTTCTATCTGACAGTAAACACTAAATCCATAATATTATTATTTGGAAACACGACTGTGCAATGTAGACATTCAAAATTATAAGTATTTACAGGTATTTCGATAAATTTCACATTATCGTGAAAATAAATAGCTAGTCCTCCACCTGACTTACCTTTTCTAATTCTGTTAGTACGTACATAATTATCAATTTTAAAAGCTTCTTTTAGACAATCAGTAATATTGATTTTCGATAATGAGATCTAAAATTTGCATTTACGAATAATAACATAATTGATCAAAATACTTTCTTAATGATCTAATATTTACATACATGTAAAATATTAATTGATTTGTGCTGTTTACCTCTATCAATAGAACGTTTCGATTCAAATATATCAGAACATTTTATGAAATTGATAAAATTAAATTCGTTACTCTCTAATATACTCATATTTGAAATAAATATTGAATTCTTTAAACAAAATTTAATGTCGTTAATGATTTTTCGAGAAAGTTTGGGCAATATTTAATTAAAAAGGAGGAAATTTGGTCTAGTGCAACTGTTGAGTTATTCTTTAATTTAGAAACACAAGATAATATTTCACTTTCAGCAGTTATATTTACAGAGCAGTCAGATGAACTCATACACTGGATTCACTCAGTAGAAGGACTCGCCACTGGAGCGTAAACGCTACTGAAGTATTGTCAAACGAATCTAATATCGATCGAGGTGATGAGATAATATTATTATGGTATACTACCAGGAATGCGAGATCTACCTTTCCTTAAATTAATAAATGACCAGAAACGTTTTGAATCAGCAGCAATTGATTCTTCGATATTCTTAATGTAAGGTTTACAGTCCAACTTGCTGGTTGAGAAGTTTATATTGCCAATGAGAGGAATCTTAAATTTTTTGTACAGTTTGTGATACCACTGTTTTAATCTTATATTACTAATAATTTAAGTGTTGAACCAAGTAGGATATTTTCTTGCACACAAACGTGTTAAATAGTTTGTAAATATATAGATTTGACTATATGCTAACGTAACATGTGTAAATGTGCTCAGTACTGATTAATCGACATGTAGAAATGCATTGTACAAACTAATAAAATCTGTTTTATTAAAATTTTGCAAGATTTGTTATAAACTGTGTACTGTATCAAAATAATACATTTTTATAGAGAAAAAGCTGGATAATGAACATTCTCCTTAGCAACCCTTTGAACAACACATTAAATCTAATAAACGTGCGTTAAAAGTTAATATCATGTTAACTTGATTAACGTTGATAAGATCCTGGAAATAATCAAGTGTATTGTATTGCTTCTGGAGTCAGAAATACTATTGTTCTAATTTGGTGATGAAATACCTTAAGAATAACAATTCTGAATGGTTATCACCATAGACCTTATAATACTATTAGGTCGTATGATTATCACGTACAATAGCGTCTACTAACATTTCAAGAAACTTTAAAATCTTGAATAGATGTATAAGGTGGTATATACCACATAAACAGTCAATGTCATAATCTTGAAGTAGCATTATTTACATCCAACACTATTAATAGAAGACTTTTCGTTCAGTTGCTAGAAACGTCAATCCTTGCAGTTTTGATGGAATGGTTAAATGCAATTAATGCTCCCCATCCCACTGATATATATATATATATATATATATATATATATATATATATATATACATATAGCGTTCTATCGTTTTTGCGTCCATCAATTTGGCTGCCAAAATCGTGTAATACGTAAAATTGTATACAAATTAGTTCAGCACTTTGCCATCACAGCGCTATTTCTAAATATATGTTTATTGTATTTATCCCGTACATTTACAATCATTCAGACGTCTCTCATATTTTCTAAATCATTTTGAAGTCATATATTTATATATATTCTGCAAGATTAGCTAACTCATGCACTTCAAATAATTGTCAAGGTGACACTTGGGGGTGAACTGTAAAACTGATTACCCATGGTTTCTAATGAGCGGGAAACGAAATATTTTAAGGGTTCACTGGTACACCATTCTATTTACTCTCCCCGAAAATAATAAAATTAATTGTTCTTAAATATAAATGCAAAAAATTAGAAATTTAAATAGGTACGTTTCGTATTGTCCATTGCATAATTTGAAATTTTCGGAGTGTGATATTGTAGGGTTAGGGATATAGGAGGGTGCACCAGTGAGTCCTGAAAATATGGCCTCCGTCAATCGATGGTTGACATGTTTCACAGGTTGGTCACGGTTGGACGGTTGTTTTGTATAAGTAGTTTTGCTTGGGTCACCCAGTATTTACTCGAACGGTACCAGTTGGGTTAATTTAATGCAAAATCTACTTTTAACAGTAGAGATGACATTATTACCTTTAGTAGTAATATGGGGCCGGTTCTGGACCAGTTCAAGGTCACTCGCCCTCTGGTGGTGAAAAACAGAAGCTTTTGGAGCTCTTTCAAGGTCAAACTTTAGGCGGGAAATTTAAAATTTTGGAGCTGGTCAAGGTCAACGCTAAAAATAGAAGTTGCAAGGTAATCATAAATATAAAAATAGAGTTTTCAAGGTCAGAGGTTACTGACCTACGGTGGTGTCATATTACATTTCTTAGAAATATAAAAAGGTCAAGGTGAAAAGCTAAAAATAGAAGTTGCAAGGTAATCATTCTTAGAAATCTAAAAGTTTTTTGAGTAGGTTAGCTGTTTTGAAAGGATGCATGTTTATAATAAAAAGGCTACTCCAGGATTGCATGATTCAGTAAACTTTTTATTGCTAGAAATGGTGAAAGTAATAAGAATGATAAGAAGAGAAAGAAAGAAAGAATTATTAAGTATTGATGAGAGAAAGGAAAGACCTGAGGTGTTAATCAAGCAAATAAAGAAATTGAGGGTAGATTTAGAGCTGTATGAGCTAAAAAAGAAAATGGTACAATTCGAGTGAATGTGCCATGAAAAGTATTAAATAAAGGGGCATTTTAATTTGAATTAAAGACGCTTTAAAAAATAAATAAGTAATTACAGTAGTGCATGTTATATTGCAAAGCGAAAAGACAATTTAAAATAAGTTTCCGTATGGTTTTAATTGAATTTTCATATTAAACGAGTTTCTTATAATGATTTATTAAATTATACAAATTATGTAGGAGGAAATGACATTATAAAACTTATATTGCAAAGAAAAGGTGAATAACATTATCTTAGGTATGTAGAAGTAAGCAATTTTATGTGTGTTTGAAATGTTTAAAGATAAATAAATATACTCTTTTTATCATAGCAGTTTAATCGTTAACTCAAAAATTCTGAATTTTTGTATATAGACTAAACAAATAACAGCGCAAAAGATAGCACTTCCAGATTTTCTCAAAACTAAAAGAAAAATGTGAAACAAACTTTTCGAATGTTAACAGCAAGTTGTGGTTACCATGTAAAGAAAGGATGATACTGTCACATAAGAATAAATCATAACACTTTAGTCCTTTACCCAAAAATTCCAATTTTTTGAATGTAGACTGAACAAGTAACAGCGCAAAACATAGCAGTTTCAAATTTTCTCAAAACTAATTTAACATTTCTGTAAAAAAATAATAATAAATATATATATCTATATATATTGTTTGAAATAAATTAATATTTTTGTTGCAAAAAGTCTTCTATTTTTGCTTAAATGAAGGGTACATCATAATGAAGAGAGCTGCTATTGATAAGACTAAAAAAATGTAGCGTATAATATGGTGTCTGCAGGTATATTGGCTAAGCTCTTCAAGGATAAAATTTATTGGTATCATATTACAATTCATACAAACCAATCTTCAAGGTTAAATTTTATTGACAAGGTATTGAGAAGGTATCATATTACAGTTCTTATGTTAGACTCTTCAAGGTTCTTAGGAATAGCAAAATAAGCATTCTTAACCAATGACACATGTAACTAGCTTTGTGAGTATTGTCAAACTTTGTGCATGCTCGGTATTGCTCGGATATCCTCGTGGAGTCTACCCTTCTATATAAGTTTAAATTTTATGATCACATATCATTCGCTTCAACATCATGTTTTTCTAAAAAGTATATATGTTAAAGCACTGTTTGTGCACATTAAAATGGCTTACATATTTACTATTGTAATAGTGTGTAAACCTAACCATAAAATCAATTCTATTTGTTTAAATGTAGCATGTAGAAATACTGCACGATTGCATTAGCGCATATACAACGCGCTAACGAAGACAACCAGACAAATATAGAAAAGTAATGATTGTTATAATTAATGTGCAAGGATTCAAAACAGCAAGAAATATATTTACACCTAAGGAACTAGCGATATATAATGGAGCAAATTGCTCATTACGTATTCAAGCCTCCATTTCATGGCACACCTTGGATAGTGAATTTCAAAACAAGCTAATTGGTTAATTCACAACCACCACTTTATCAAGTGGGAATATGGATATACTTCTCCACGTCTATTCCTGTATACTTAGTGATTTCATATCAACAACAGATGAGGTGTACGTTAAAGGACGAGAGAAAGCTGACTTTATTCAAAAATTTTTAAAACAACGCATTACGGTGTTTGAAGAACAACCTACTTTACCCAAACTTCATCCATGCTGTTTTTTTCATACACAAAACACTTGTCACTGCGCTTTGGCTCATGTATATCATTTATATGAAAAAATTGTAGTGAAATTCTAATAAAGATTTATTAACTGGCATCTATATGTACATATCTTATTCGGATGTATTACCTCAACGCTTTTATGAGTATTTCAAAGAAGAACTGGATAATTTAAATGTTATCTAAGAATAAGCATTTGTGTAAATTTTTTTTTTGGATAATGAGAACCTAAACTGCTTTCAGTCTGCCGGAAACAGATACCGCTTCTGAGAAACAGCTACCTGTTTTTGAGAAACGGGTACCGGTTTTAGGTCTGTTTTTGAGCTGTTTTCGGAAACCGTGAAAGCTGTTTTGAGCTGTTTTTGCCTGTTGATGGAAAAAATAGGTATCTGTTTTTGAGCTGACTGCATGAAAGTTTATGCTATTCACATTTTCGGTGTTTACAATATTCTGCCGAATAATTTACAAATTGTTGTTGGCTTCAGCCAACTCACTGCATAAACGTTCCAAATTTTCACTATACTAAAATTGAATCTATCTTAATTAATAAAATAAGGATATTTCTATTAAACCACATAAATCGAAACTTTTTATTAGTATAGGTACTGTTTATAGAAAAAACACTTAACAATGTTCCGTTTGATAGTATCAAATAAAACCATATCAAATTATTTTCTTGTAAATTCAACAACTGTTGATATCACTAAACAGAACCAACTGTCAATTTTACGTTTCAGTTGTGAGAGATTACTTAAAATACATTTTGTCAATGACAATTATATATATATATATATAAGTAAACGTTAATTGCTTAATAAATCACAACTCGATAGTCCTTTACCCAAAATTCTGAATTTTGTATATAGACTAAACAAATAACAGCGCAAAAGATAGCAGTTCCAAACTTTCTATGTTCCGTTTAATAGTATCAAATAAAACCATATCAAATTATTTTTTTGTAAATTCAACAAATGCTGATATCACTAAACAGAACCAACTGTCAATTTTACGTTTCAGGTGTGAGAGTTACTATTACTTTATTTCATAAAATATAATCATTAGTTTTTATTGTTTAGAAAATTTTGGAACTGCTATCTTTTGTGCTGTTATTTGTTTAGTCTATATACAAAAATTCAGAATTTTTGACTTAACCATTAAACTGATATGTTCCTTTATAATTATGACATAAGTAAAACTATTACAAAGAAAAGGTGAATAACATTATGAAATGTAGTAGTAAACAATAAATTATGTTAATAAATATAATCTTTTTATCATAGCAGTTTAATCGATAGATCAAAAATTCTGAATTTTTGTATATAGACTAAACAAATAACAGCGCAAAAAATAGCAGTTCCAAATTTTCTCAAAACTAAAAAAAAAGTTAAAAAAATATATATTTTATCTAGTGTATGAAATGTAGTAAATGTTCTTAAATTAATATAATCTTTTTATCATAGCAGTTTAATCGTCAGATCAAAAATTCTGAATTTTTATATATAGACTAAGCAAATAACAGCGCAAAAGATAGCAGTTCCAAAACTAAAAAAAAATGTGGAAAAAGTTCTTCTTTTACTATTAGGATATAAAACGTACATTTTTAATATTTCATTACTTTATTTCATAAAATAAAATCGTTAGTTTTTAGTGTTTAGAAAATTTTGGAACTGCTATCTTTTGCCAGGTATCTGTTTTTGAGCTGACTGCATCAAAGTTTATGCTATTCACATTTTCGGTGTTTACAATATTCTGCCGAACAATTTACAAATTGTTGTTGGCTTCAGCCAACTCACTGCATAAAGGTTCCAAATTTTCACTATACTAAAATTGAATTTATCTTAATTAATAAAATAAGTATATTTCTATTAAACCACATAAATCGAAAATTTTTATTAGTATAGGTACTGTTTATAAAACAGGAAGAAAACACTTGTAATTATGTCACAAAAAAAATTATGAAGCACTGAAATAATTACGGTTAGGGAAAATAATTAAAAAAAAACGTACGTAATATAATTTTATATATACATATAAATATATATATATATATATATATATATATATATATATATATATATATATATATATATATATAGTATTATATATAAAAAAATGAATAAAAATAAAAAATATTAAAGTTAAAATTAAAATTTAAGATGTGATCTGAAACAAGAAAAATCAGTTAAACTAAAAAAATTATAATTAAGTATAAAAATATATACCCTCATCAACCACATAGTCCCTTCCATTTCATTATTATCGAATAGAATATAATTTATATCTTTATATGTATATTTACGAACCTCACGTGTCCCGCTAAAGAGAGTTCCACACCCATAAACAAAAACTATATCATGCTAAAACGTAAATACTTAAAATTGAAACATAACAAAAATTACTCACGTCCGGATAATTGTTTAAGATGTGCTGTATAACTATTTTATCTGAAAAATGAAATGTTATACATAAGTTACATATAATATCCTACATACCCTCCTCCATTCTGTTAAAATGTAAGTTTTCAACTGAAGCTATAATGAACACGTTAACTTTCAATAAAAAAATTTTGCATGAAATTTACTTACCAGCAATTACTGTAATTTTTTTTTTAACCTCTTTCTGATATAAATGTACAAGCAGGACTGAATGTATATGGATGACAATTATCAATTTATATTATAATCAAAGGTGAATAACGTTATTACTAAGTGTTATACGAGTATGCTTAAGTAAAAGAATGTGAAACAGATAGAAGAATGAGGCAGCTTTGAGTTTGAAAAAAAAACGTTTAAACATGAGAAGAGCATCAAAAATGAGTTTTAACTCTGAAATGTTATGCAACTAACAATACTCTAGTGATATTTATATTCACATTTATATTTAAAAAAAAATGAATTAAGACTACAAAATCAATAAATATTAAGATAACTACTGATGTAAAATAAAATCCTCTATTTATTTTTTTTTCGGAAATATTTGTAATATGTTGTTCATCTAAAAAATTCAAAAGGTTTCTCTGGGATTGCATGATTCTGCAAATTTTTTATTCCTAGAAATGGTGAAAGTAATAAGAATGATAAGAAGAGAAAGAAAGAAACAATTATTAAGTATTGATGAGAGAAAGAAAAGACTCAAGGTGTTAATCAAGAAAGTAAAAGCATTGAGGATAGATTTCAAATTATGTACTAAGAGATAACATTATAACCTTATCACATAAAACTACGTTTAATAGTATCAAATAAAACCATATCAAATTATTTTCTTGTAAATTCAACAACTACTGATATCACTAAACAGAACCAACTGTCAATTTTACGCTTCAGGTGTGAGAGTTACTATTACATTATTTCATAAAATAAAATCGTTAGTTTTTGGTGTTTAGAAAATTTTGGAACTATCTTTTGCGCTGTTATTTGTTTAGTCCATATACAAAAATGCAGAATTTTTGACTTAACCATTAAACTGCTAACGATTTTATTTTATGAAATAAAGTAATAAAATATTAAAAATGTACGTTTTATATCCTAACAGTAAAAGAAGACCTTAAAGTTAAAAACAGGTAGCTGTTTCTCAGAAGCGGTATCTGTTTCCGGCAGACTGAAAGCAGTTTAGGTTCTCATTATCCAAAAAAAATAATTTTTACACAAATGCTTATTCTTAGATAACATTTAAATTATCCAGTTCTTCTTTGAAATACTCATAAAAGCGTTGAGGTAATACATGCGAATAATATATGTACATATAGATGCCAGTTAATAAATCTTTATTAGAATTTCACTACAATTTTTTCATATAAATGATATACATGAGCCAAAGCGCAGTGACAAGTGTTTTGTGTATGAAAAAAAAACAGCATGGATGAAGTTTGGGTAAAGTAGGTTGTTCTTCAAACACCGTAATGCGTTGTTTTAAAAATTTTTGAATAAAGTCAGCTTTCTCTCGTCCTTTAACGTACACCTCATCTGTTGTTGATATGAAATCACTAAGCATACGAGGGAATAGACGTGGAGAAGTATATCCATATTCCCACTTGATAAAGTGGTGGTTGTGAATTAACCAATTAGCTTGTTTTTGAAATTCACTATCCAAGGTGTGCCATAGAAATGGAGGCTTGAATACGTAATGACCAATTTGCTCTCCATTATGTATCGCTAGTTCCTTAGGTGTAAATATATTTCTTGCTCTTTTGAATCCTTGCACATTGATTATAACAATCATTACTTTTCTATATTTGTCTGGTTGTCTTCGTTAGCGCGTTGTATATGCGCTAATGCAATCGTGCAGTATTTCTACATGCTACATTTAAACAAATAGAACTGATTTTCTGGTTAGGTTTACACACACTATTACAATAGTAAATATGTAAGCGATTTTAATGTGCAAAAACAGTGCTTTAACATATATACCTTTCAGAAAAACATGATGTCGAAGCGAATGATATGTGATCATAAAATTTAAACTTATATAGAAGGGTAGACTCCACGAGGATACCCGAGCAATACCGAGCATGCACAAAGTTTGACAATACTCACAAAGCTAGTTACATGTGTCATAGGTTAAGAATGCTTATTATGCTATTCCTAAGAACCTTGAAGAGTCTAACATAAGAACTGTAATATGATACCTTCTCAATACCTTGTCAATAAAATTTAACCTTGAAGATTGGTTTGTATGAATTGTAATATGATACCAATAAATTTTAACCTTGAAGAGCTTAGCCAATATACCTGCAGACACCATATTATACGCTACATTTTTTTAGTCTCATGAATAGCAGCTCTCTTCATTATGATGTACCCTTCATTTAAGCAAAAAATAGAAGACTTTTTTTTTGCAACAAAAAATATATAATTTATTTCCAAACAATTATACATAGATATATATGTTACTATTATTTTTTTACAGAAATGTTAAATTAGTTTTGAGAAAATTTGAAACTGCTATGTTTTGCGCTGTTATTTGTTCAGTCTACATTTAAAAAATTGGAATTTTTGGGTAAAGGACTAAAGTGTTATGATTTATTCTTATGTGACAGTATCATCCTTTCTTTACATGGTAACCACAACTTGCTGTTAACATTCGAAAAGTTTGTTTCACATTTTTCTTTTAGTTTTGAGAAAATCTGGAAGTGCTATCTTTTGCGCTGTTATTTGTTTAGTCTATATACATAAATTCAGAATTTTTGAGTTAACGATTAAACTGCTATGATAAAAAGAGTATATTTATTTATCTTTAAACATTTCAAACACACATAAAATTGCTTACTTCTACATACCTAAGATAATGTTATTCACCTTTTCTTTGTAATATAAGTTTTACAATGTCATTTCTTCCTACATAATTTGTATAATTTAATAAAGCATTATAAGAAACTCGTTTAATATGAAAATTCAATTAAAACCATACGGAAACTTATTTTAAATCGTCTTTTCACTTTACAATATAACATGCACTACTGTAATTACTTATTTACTTTTTAAAGCGTCTTTCATTCAAATTACAATGCCCCTTTATTTAATACTTTTCATGGCACATTCACTCGAAGTTGTATCATTTTCTTTTTTAGCTCATACAGCTCTAAATCTACCCTCAATTTTTTTATTTCCTTGATTAACACCTCGGGTCTTTTCTTTCTCTCATCAATACTTATAATTCTTTCTTTCTTTCTCTTCTTATCATTCTTATTACTTTCACCATTTCTAGCAATAAAAAGTTTACTGAATCATGCAAATCCCGGAGAAGCCTTTTTGTTATAAACATGCATCCTTTCAAAACTGCTAACCTACTCAAAAAACTTTTAGATTTCTAAGAATGATTACCTTGCAACTTCTATTTTTAGCTTTTCACCTTGACCTTTTTATATTTCTAAGAAATGTAATATGACACCACCGTAGGTCAATAACCTCTGACCTTGAAAACTCTATTTTTTAATTTATGATTACCTTGCAACTTCTATTTTTAGCGTTGACCTTGACCAGCTCCAAAATTTTAAATTTCCCGCCTAAAGTTTGACCTTAAAAGAGCTCCAAAAGCTTCCGTTTTTCACCACCAGAGGGCGAGTGACCTTGAACTGGTCCATAACCGGCCCCATATTACTACTACCCTTACTTCAAAAGGGTGACTTTACATGAAGGGTTCTGGTAATAATCATACTGTAGCTAAATTAGCGTGGGAAAGTGAATAAACCGCCTTGCGTTATTGAATAAATTGAACGCGCGCTCTCCCATCTCTGCGCTATATGTCAGAAACGGCTGATCGCACGAAAAAAATTCAAGTTATCAATCTTGTAAGGAATTTTATACAACTTTTATAATAGCTTTTAATGGCGTAATATGCATAGTAAGCGAGTAAATGATATCTCAAAATGCTCCAGTGATTTTTTTGCTGGGGTTTCTACCCAACTTTATAATGACAAAATAAAGGACGGTGCAAAAATAAAGCGCAGTACTCCAAATTCTCCAATTTCGCTTTATTTATGTCTAACGTGACTGGACTATTTAAAAATTAATTGAGTAACTTTGTACACCAAATTCATAGATTTAATCAACACTTCATAGATTTAATTTTGAGTTATTATTTGTTTCAATTCTTAGAGGTAGAAAGTGTAATCGAAACTGGTTACATTTATTAATCAAAGTTGTCCTTTATTAAGTTCATTTTTTGTTTTAGTGCTACCACGTTAAATTAGTACCATTTAGAAACCAGTTGCATTATTAACATATAGTGATAATTTTTGTATTGGAATAATTTGATTGTGACTAGTTAAAAGCCGTTTTGTAAAATCGGAAACTTTTTATTTGATTTCGGTAATTCAAAGTTTAGTTAATTTATCTAAAGTGTGCGGCTGTACGTCTGTACGTGCACGTGCGCCTGGCGTAACTTAAAAGATACGCAACGGATTTTAATGACACGTTACATTTACAGTTATTGGTAAAATATCTCTCTTCATCAAGATTTGTTAAAATAGATTCATAGTCAACGATACTTTATAGAGGATGGTCAAGTGCCTTGTATATGAATAACTCCTAAGTTATTCACTTTAATGTAAGAAGTGAAGAGAGCTTTCTTACAGTTTATTCAATTTTGAATAAGCTTTGTTTATGACAATTTTTGTAGGAGTAATAAATACACATTAAAAAGTTTTTAAGTAAATATATCGAAAACTGTCATCTTAAGTGAGAATACCTTTATTAGGAAATATTTTAGATACGTTTCCTTTATGAAAGTAAGATAACAAATAAGTTCGAAAAATGGGATTCGATTAATAAAAAAAATGGATACGAATACTAACTAACTTTGAAGAGCTTGTTTTTTAGACTTAATTAGATAACATAATTTATTAGGATTGTAATTGTAATGTGTCAAAGTTGCAAAAGTTGTGCGTACTCCAATTTATGTTCTTGGCACTAATTCTGATGTTTACGCCATACATACCTTATTTTAACTGATTTGAAACTGGATACAAACAATAAAAGGAAATATAATGCCGTAATTATTAAACAAATTTAAAACTTGATTACGTTAGTTAAGAATTGTTTCTTTTACGTATAATCTGTGATGTTTGAGGCATCGTATTATTGAACCCAGTGTATTTTATTGTCGAGATAAATAAAACCTAACGCACTTATGGCAACTGTATGGAAGTAATATGCTTGCCAAATATGATTTTCAGGGTTGTTACTGATAATTTTACACAAATATTTCTCATTCCTTCTTATTTTTTGGGAATTACGAACGTTTGGGTTGAGGTACCGAGAATTTTACGCCGCCGAAAAAATCTAAATATTTGTATATAAAATGCTCCACATTTTGTTAGTTTGTAGAGTATTTTACCTATTAAAGTAAAAAGGGAAACCTTTTTCTAACGATTTACTGAAAAAGCGATAGATTTAGGTTTATGTCACCATCAAACTTGTAGGTCTGTATAGCTGGTGTAAACGAGAAGTACCTAAGGCACCTCTACAGCTTTTAATGGACGGTGCGATTTATTTCACATTTGGAGCTTATGTACCGCACTAAATTTTCTATTAGACAATACACAATTAGGGTTTCGTTGGAAATAAACTCAAAATTCTTAAATGATACACTGTATGTTTTTGTATATAAGTATCCTACCGGTTGAAATAAGTTAGATCCAATCATCAAATGTCAATTTAAAATAATACACATAACCACAGACATTTTTCTGGACATGATTTGTATATTTCTCATATATTTAATTCAAATAAAAGTGAAAATGGTTTTCATTTTATTGGTATTTGATAGTCTAGGCCCACATTGCATTTGAAGATTTATTAATCATAAATAAAACGAAACAAATATTAATTTTGGAGAATTAAGATTTTTTACATAACGTTTGCTCATTTACAAGCAGTTCGGCCAAATTAAAAAGAAACATATTAGACTTCACCTTATTTTTGAAAAGGCGAGGTTTTAGACACGGCTGCTCTACAAACATAACCCACTATACTTACAAAACACCCACGCTGAAACGGGTTCCAACCAGAGACTTTCTTTGGGTTGAATGGTTGTGAAGATATTACAATTTGTAATATTACTACAAAAGTGCAGAAAATAAATTCATCAAATTGTTTGTTTGATTATTAAAGTGGCTGAAACACGCTGATTATACCAAACTCAGAACTTCTAGCACGCATCTATCATTGATTGGTTTCCAGTATCTTACCCACACTTGATAAATGAATCTCTTCTACATTTTGAACTATTAAAATAACTCTCATTATTGCATTGATTTTGTTTAAAGGTATATTAATAGATATTGTGTGAATCAAAACTTAACTTCAAACTTACTTATAACAATCAATACTAAACTCACTAACAGAATTATAGGAAGCGGAAGGCCCAATAATTCTATATAAAATGATAAGCTACTTACTACGCATATGATTTATATAAGAGTTTGTTTCAACACAATTTACGAAGAACAATGCATCATATTGATTTTTGATAATTGTTAACCAAAGAGTAATTTACATGGAGATGATATACGAACTCTACGGAGACCATTCATCTTTTTGATTTTATGAAAATGTTGGACAAATTTAATAAAAGTAATATCTGTCCTGTACGAGTGTAAACTTTGATAATAGTGTAATGCACCAAAAGCCGTCACTGTTAATGCTATACACGATAGTAAATAAGAGAGCGCACAACGTATAGTAACGGTATGCTGCTGCGGGAACATTCTGTGGTCAGTGTGCTAGAGAGTAATGGAATATACATAGAGGGAGTCAGATCCCGAGATCCCTCCAACGTTATACGTATGCGTAATGTGTCTTATCGTATATATTTGATGTTGATGATTTTGATAATGTGTTAGAATTGTTTCTAACATATTACGCATTTCTTTCCCATGCAAAGAACATGAGGCAGACATAATATCAAGGTCTGTTTATTATTATGTATTAGTATCATAATCACATAATACTATAAACAAGATGAAGTAATAGATCAAATGCAAAGGAAAAGAAGGAATCTAGACTGAAATCCTCCTAATTTTTATGTTATTTTGTACCTATAAATAATATCCGAATATATGAAAACTTTTATGACCGTCCCCTAGAATTTGTTGAGATTTTGTACAATTTATTTCCAGTAAGTGTCATTTTGTGTTTAGAAATATAAACTGTGTATATTTTGTGTGAAATTTATTAATAATCCTTGCTTCACTACGTACACTTTGCTTCACGTATTTGTTGAAACGGTATAAAACAAATATTGATGATAAAACAAAATTTAGTACAACAGAGTTCGTTTTTTGAACTTATACTTAGTGAATCCAACCCACCATCGTGGCCGAATTTATTTGTTACTTATTTTAACTGTCTCCTGTTTTATTTACTATGATAAAAATCAGGATTTGTAAAATTAAAACAGGCCAAATCTTTCTAAGGTGTGTTAGATATCGTACCTCTTACTTACATTTCAACAACACTGTACAAAATTTCCAGTAGAAACCATTGTTCCATATTTCCTCGGACGATAAATAAAACAAACTTTCATTGCTATCCAATAAAAATCGGTATGTGTTAAATGAATAAAACAGCGCGCGCTGTAAATATTGTATAAAGTTGACTCCCTGTATGCTTTATCTCTTTCTAACGTGAAAAGGCTACGAATTGGGTCCGCAACTCACCAATTCGTGCGTGTTTCTCTCTGTCTACTATCGTGAGGTTACAGCTACATTCAAAAATTCGGGAAATATAAAAATATTGGTATGTTTTTTTTTGGCATATTTTTCCATAGTGTGAACATGGTTTATTAAAAATAGGTTAAAAGTTAGTTTAAAGGTAAATAAGTTAAATTTGAACAAATTATATTTTAGAATTTAGTAACAAAGGACCCTGCACACCTCTTAGGGGTTTTTAGACCACAGTTAAATTTAATTAAATTTTAGTATGTTATAGACTAAAACTATCTGAACAATATTTGTCATTGAACCAACTTAATCTAATGACTAGTATTTGATATACAGGGCGTTAAAGTGGTAGTGCTTAATAAGCATTATGGCTTTTCAGTGAGTTTTAGCATGGATATACACAAGTGTTACAATTACATATTATACTATTTAGTAATTTTTCATTATTCTGTACTTTCTATCATTCTATACATGGTGTTTTAATAAAAATTAGTAATTAATACTATTAAAAATTACAGATATAGCCATAAGCCTGATATATATCTACACTTTCGATTGTTAATAACAACCAGTTACTTAAAATGACAATGTCACCTGTAACTAAATTTCCTTAAAGTCATTGTTTACGTTTGCATTAAAATGGCTTTTCGATTAAACTTTCAGTGTTATGTATGTGAAATAGTGGGGAATCCCAGACAAACAACCATTTTACGACAAAATGCCGACCAGAAGATAAATATCGCTCAGGGAAGACGACAGGAACTTTCACTTCCGCCAATGGACATAAATGGTAATACCAGGCTATGTACAAATTGCAATCAAGGTACCATAGATGAAATTCAGGTCTATGAAAATGATTCAGATCCTACAATTATGAAGCTTCCTCTAAAATATAGTGCTAATCATTGTTTAATATGCAATAATGCTGCAAATATTCAACATTTATCATGACAGTCAAGGACAAATATTTTTATGCGAAAGGGAGTATACATACCTCGTATTTGTAAGGTTTGTCCTGTCCATCTTGATGCGAATGGTTTATTACTTTTTCCATTAGAAAATGGTATAAGGTCCATTAAAAAGCCATACAATTTAAAAGGGGCAGAGTTGGATGAGTTGTTGACAACAATACGAGAAAGTAACACAAAAAATAAAACTTTTTCGGATGAAAACAATTTTAGTGATGAGGAGCTAAGTGCGTTGTCATCCTTAAACAGAGATCAATTTCGGGAATTGTTCAACCTTTGTGCGAATGTTAATATTTACGGAAGAAGGAGAGAAGTTAAAAAAAAAAGATTTATTGTGTTTTTTATGTAAATGACGTCAAGGACTTTCAGACACGTTTTTAGCGGCGATGTTTTCTTATGATAGCATACAGGGTGTCTCATTGGGAATTCAAAAAGTTATGGAATCATTATCCAATAATTTTGTGCCCCAGAATTTAGGACCTCGTCACATAAACCGTAACCAATTTATTGCTGAACACGTTACCAGATTTGCAAATGAGTTATTTAATGAGGAACCTGAAAACCCAAAAGTCATTATTTGTATCGATGCCACTTATGTTAACATAGAGCGTAGCAAAAATTTTCAGACCCTCAGGCAGTCCTATTCAGTTCACAAACATTGCCATCTTGTTAAGCCAGTGCTAGTTGTTGCCCCAGATGGATATATTTTGGATGTTCATGGTCCATAATTTTCCGACCCAAGAAATAATGATGCGAGTATATTAAGATACCAATATAATCAGGATTAAGAACTAGGACACTGGCTGCAACCTGGCGATGTTGTGATTGTGGATAGAGGCTACCGAGATGCTCGGGAATTGTTAAATAATATTGGCATATATGTGCAAATTCCACCAGCGCTGGAAGGTAGACGTCAATTGCCAACTGTAGAAGTCAACGCTAGCAGAATTATTACTAAGCAAAGGTGGGTAGTGGAAGCTCGAAACGGACACGTTCAGTCAATATTTAAAATTTTTCGTAACTGCTTTTCAATTGCCCAAATACCCAATTTGCGGACATTTTTCCGTGTTGCCTGTGCCCTAATAAACCGCTACCATCGACCAGTACATATGGAAGAAGAAAATGAAGAACTAGCACAAGAAATGCTTTAAATGGTAAACGAACCTAAGCATGTACAAGCTAGAGCGGAAAATGAAGGCTTGTTGAGGCGCCACGGCAGATGGGCACCTTTAGAACAAAACCAATTAGAAAATTTTCCAGTTCTAAATATAGCTAATGTTCTAAAAGAAACATAAAACGATTAACCCCTAACAACTACGAGGTTTTTTTTAACAACTAAACTCATAAAAAAATTAATGGTAATTTGAAAAGCAATACGTAATTAATACTTTTTCTAAATTTTCTGAAGTAAAACTTCTTCGCTTTTCATTGAAAATTAATTTATAGGCAGAAAATGATCTTTCAACCTCTACCGATGTTAACGGTGCAAATTTAAAAAACTGCACTAGTTCCAAGGGAATATTACTGGGCGAATCAAAATTCCCTTCCCCTGATAGTATTTTATCAATGACATCCAAAGTATGGTATCCAAGATTTTTATTAATAACGAAAGCAAATTTGCTTTTAACAATTTCCGCAGTTTTTCCGTTTGAACTTTCTATTTCGGTCTTGAGAGTTCTTACTATATTTAAACTATCATTAAGGGAATAATTGCTTCTGCAATGCATAAAAAGTTGCTGGAGATATCTACAATATCCTTATGCAAATTTTTATCTTTCACAAGACGTTTTGCAGTTTGAATGGAAATTGCGTCAGTTTCGTCAAAATCATTAATTAGTTCTGCTATATCGTTAAAATGGTTTGCATAAAAGTCTACTGCTTTTAACCAAGTACCTCATCTCTTAATAATAGGTTCGGGGGGTAATGATAAATTGGGCAATTTAGATTTATAGTGAGCTACGCGCGTGGGTGCTTTAAGAAATATTTTTTTAATTACATCAATGAAAGTATTAACGCTTGGATATGAATCCCTAATAGTTTCTGCTATTCGGTGAAGACCATGTGCTAGACACGTAACATGTACTAAGTTAGGGTAAAATGTTTTCAGTAATTTTCCTGCAGCTACCATGTAAGCTGCGGCATCTGTGTACATGAGTAAAACATTTTTATCGTTAAACTCCGTGGGGAATAGAAATCTTAAGCAGGAATTCTAAGACTTTAGAACATACCAAATATGATCTTGTTGAATCGAATTTGCTTAATTTGCCTACTATAAAATTGGCAACGTAATTTCCTTCGGCATCAGTAGTTTCGTCAACTGAAAACCAAATTGGATGTCCTGATACGTCTTCTCGTATTTGCTGTATGGCAGAATTATAGCAAACGTCCAGATAGTTTTTCTTTAATGTTGATTCCGTAGGAATACTGCGATCACAATATTTTTCCAAAAATGTTTTAAAAATTGGATTTTCAACAGCTTTCCACGGGATATTTGCAGCGATTAAAGCACGACACAAATCTTCAGAAAAATCATTTCTTTTCTCAGTTGAATTGGTTAAAAATGTTTGTTTTAATGATTGTTTTCGAGCAACACTAGCCTGATGCAAAGATGTTTTAACGTGTTGTTGAATTTGATGTTTTTTATTGCTTGATACCTTGAAAACACAAAAATGCATTATTATTTAATATTAAATTAATTTGTTTATTATTCGAACAAAACTTATGACCGAAAAAAATTAAAATTGCGTTAGTTACTTACTTCTTTGTTGCAAACATTACAAAATATGACGTCACCGTCAGATGAAAAGCAGTCGTAGTCTTTTAACCACTGTTTAACTAGCACACTTTTTGGAAGTTTATCCTTTCCCATTTTTGTTTTTTTAATAACCGAAAGTTATAGTTTAATTATCTAGTAATCAGTTGAATTTAATTATAATTAATTTCATTTGCAGTTACGAAGTGCATTGAAGCCGTAACAGCAAGTAGTCACTACCGAATGTATATGAAAATTCAAACTGAGAATGTTTTTGAAGTAGAAGGGATATAAAACCACATGTTTTAGGGCCGCTTGACCATTCGGCACCTACAAAGCACGAGGCGATCACGTGCTGTACACTTGTTTACGCTACTGACTTGCTACTTGACAAGTACGCCGTCGGATTACGACATAGTTAATCTCTAGAGTGGTAGCTTATTGTACCTGTCGTGTTTATTTAAAAACTTTACAAAAACGCATTGTTGAAGAGATTTTAAAATAGACAAGCTTAAATTTTAAATATAAGTTCAAACATAAAAATCCCCGAGCAGAAAATAAGCACAAATAAGCACGTTTTACATAAATAAGCACTTAAACACCAAAATAATCAGAATAAGCATAAATAACTTTAGCTCATTTTCCATCAAATTGTCTGAAACGACTTTATTTTTATTTTCAAGGCAGTATACCTAATACACACAAATAAGCATTTGCTTAGAAATCCGAAGTCTACTGATTGCACACAAACTGTTAACTAAAATATATTGACGCCTACGTTATCAACAACAACATTATGTATGTTCTAATCCGAGATGCCTAAATGATTGCTTTGTTACATTAAGAAGACATGCAACGTAGCAAGATGCCGTAATGATTTTTAGTGCAGTACTTTAATGTACGGGTTCCAGAATGATTGTGAAATGTACGAAAATTATGTATATAGAAAAAGTAAAACTAAAAACATATGGAACTCAGAAAAACATGCTGATTTATATACTTCAACAAAATGTCAGAGAATACGTCTAGTTCTAAGTGACGCCAAATTAAGGAATTACGTAAGGATTGTTAATTTTTATTTGCTGTATGCAACAGTAATAGTTAATCTTTTACTGTATGTACTTTAAAAGTTAATTTTAAATAAAATACGATTAATGATTATTAAATTGAACTTCTGTGCGTTAACTAAACCAATTTCTATAGTTATCTGTTACTGTTGCATACAGGAAATAAAAATTAACAATCAGTCACGTGTTGTCATGTGCGAAACCTTAGCGAATTGCGGGTTCACATGATATTCGCAAAAAATTGACTGTGATCCTTCACTCTGTGTATAAAAATTATAACACATCGTAACTAGGAAAGTACATACAGTTGAAGCTTGAATCGATTGTGACTTGCCTCCTCGATAGCTCAGATGGAAGAGCCCCACTCTAGCAAAGTGGAGGTCGTGGGTTCAAGTCCCACCCGAGTTAATCTTTTACTGTATGTACTTTAAAAGTTAATTTTAAATAAAATACAATTAATGATTATTAAATTGAACTTCTATGCGTTCATTAAACCAATTTCTATAGTTATCTATTACTGTTGCATACAGCAAATAAAAATTAACAATCAGTCACGTGTTGTCATGTGCGAAACCTTAGCGAATTGCGGGCTCACATGATATTCGCAAAAAATTGACTGTGATCCTTCACTCTGTGTATAAAAATTATAATACATCGTAATTAAGAAAGTACATACAGTTCACGCTTGAATCGATTGTGACTTGCCTCCTCGATAGCTCAGATGGAAGAGCCCCTCTCTAGCAAAGCGGAGGTCGTGGGTTCAAGTCCCACTCGAGTTAATCTTTCACTGTATGTACTTTAAAAGTTAATTTTAAATAAAATACAATTAATGATTATTAAATTGAACTTTTGTGCGTTCACTAAACCAATTTCTATATATATATATATATATATATATATATATATATTATGATTGTGGACCTGAACAGGCTAAATTTGGCCTATCGTGCTAAAGCACTCAGGAACACTTAGGAGGATGGATAGAGGTAGGATGGATAGAGGGATAATGATTTGCCAATAGATGCCTATGAACAGCTACCTTAAATTGTCTCATATCATAAGTGAGATGAAAACAGGAATTAGGGAGATCATTCCAGAGTTTAGAGAAATGTGGATTGCGCCCGTTTGGTACGACAAGTGGATATTTGTACTGCATACTGATGATGTGAATGAGCGAACCGAGTGTTTCTCGCAAAGATAGCCAGAGATGGTATCAAAGAACATAATTCAGCAGCACAGTTGCCATTGTAATAACGATAGTACAACGAAAGAACTGAAACCATCCTTCTATGCTCAAGAGACTGCAAGTCAGAAGTTAAGAACGGGTCATTTATAAGCCTAATCGCTCTCTTTTGAATTCGATCAACGATATCGAGAGCGTATTATAAAGTACTGCTTAGATCTGTACAAAAAGCGTATTTTGCGAGGAGCTGTTTTGGTAGCTGACAGAAGATGGTCAACCCATGAGAGATTTGAAGATCCATTCATACTTACAACAGGAAATGATCGATCTTTTTTGGCGGACACAGGGCAACACTGAGTTTGGTGGCATTAAATTGAACTAGATTATTGCTTCCCCATTCGAAAATGCGTTAAATGTCTTTGTTGATTGAATTTGCCATTTCAGCTTTAATTTCTTGATTTGACATAGAAGGTGGATTATCACTATGAGTAGACTGAGATGAACTACAGTGAAGGGTGCTATCGTCAGCAAAGCAATGGATGGGGTTAGTTGTTGAAGAAATAAGGTCATTTATGTACAGCAGAAAAAGGGTAGGCACTATAACGGATACCTATGGTACGCCCGCGCTAACGCTAACTTCTTTTGAAAAAAATCCATCAACTACGACACGTATTCGTCTTTTATCAAGGAAACTAGAAACCCAGTTGATGAGCGTATCATTTAACCCAAGCGAGGTGAGTTTTGCAAGTAAACACTCTTTGCAAACTTGGTCAAATGCCTTTGAGATATCTAAAGCGACTACAACTGTTTCACCGGACTGCTCTACTGTATTGTTCCAAACTTGGGTCACATATGAAAGAAGATCACCTGTTGAACGACTATGCCTAAACCCATATTGGTGGTTACTAAGGAGTTTGTTAGTTTCAAGGAACGTGAGAAGTTGCTGATTGATGGCTTTTTTCATGATTTTAGACAAAATGGAGGTGATGGCAATTGGTCGGTAGTTTGAGAGATCGGTCTTATCGCCTTTTTTGGAAATAGGATGAATATTTGCTAACTTCGATGATGAAGGGAATTCCCCAGAAGACATAGAGATCGTATAGAGCTTAGATAGTACTGGTACTAGTTCGGGGGAACATTTATTTAAGACAATAGCTGAGATACGGCCTGGGCCAGTCGCCTTATTGAGATCAAACCTACTGATGATCGATTCCAAGAGCTTGTACCGAAAATGAATTGATTTCATAGCGTATGAAGAAGAGTTGACTAGGGGCACATCTTTTCCAGAATCGTTGAGACACGAGTTTGATGCAAACAAATCCACAAAAACGTTGGCTTTGTCTACAGAATCAGCAACTACCGATCCGTCAATAGATGTCAGGGGGGGAAATGAAGATGTTCCAAATTTTTTACTAATGGCTTTAGCTAAAGACCAAAATTTACGACTGCTAAAGGAGATGTAGCTAGTTCATTGCATTTTCGTTGTTCGAACAATCTTTTAGTTTTAGTGATGTCACTTTTGCAGATATTTCTAGCACTAACGTATTCTACATGACTGTCGACCGATTTATTAGATTTCCATTTAATGTAATATTTATTTTTTAAAGATATTGCATCAGGACAAGCCTTATTCAACCAGCGTTGGGAACGTGAATGACCTATACGGTACTGTTTTTTTGGGAATGTATAACTACATTCCCATGAGGATGACTTCAGATACTGAAAGAGCAATGTCCGAAGAAGAGGACGACTTAAAGCAATATTCACGCCATGGAAAGGTTACAAAAAAATCCCGTAAATCACTCCATCGAGCTGACTTAAAACACCACAAGGTTCTATCGGTTTTGCGAACAACAGTGGAATTAGGTACAGTAGAAATGATTTCTATTAGACAATGGTCGAAAAAACCTAAAGGCGAAAGAACAGAAATTTTATAAACAAGAGGGTTTGATGTACGAAAGAGAGCTAGAAGATGTGGAGTATGGTTAGGGTTATCAGGGATTCTTGTGGGTTCAAAAATCATTTGTGTGAGATCACATGAAATAGCAAATGTTTTTGCACTATGACCAGCAGGATTTGTAGTAGATGAAGACTGAAGCCAATTAGAGTTATAAACATTGAAATCGCCTAAAATAGAGATGTAAACTGAGACAGGAGATAGTCAACTTTCATACTAAGGTAATCAAAGAAGTCTTGAAAGTTACTGTCATTAGGAGACTTATAAATGCAGCAGTAGAATTTCACAAAATTAGGACCAGAATGTTTAAACCAAATCACGTCAAAATTTTTATTTTCTAAGGAAGAAACCCTCTTGCAAACAATTCTGTCCTTGATGTAGGCACATATGCCTCCTTTATATCGAAAGTTAGAGTGAAGGTGGTATTGAGGAAATTGCAAGTCGGGTGACTCGGAGCTTTCAGAGGAGACTTATGTTTCAGATAGAAAGAGAATATCAGGTTGTAATTGTTCAAGATGTTGGTGAATAGCATTAAGATTAGACCTGATACCGCGGATGTTGCAGTAGTGAATCAGAAAATTGATACTTTCGATGACCGAGGTAGCTTGGTCCCTGCCCTCCCGGACATCCTAATGGGGCAGGATTTTACGTCCGGAATTTATTACCCTAGAAACCACAGCCATCTTATTTTTTAATTTGGGACTTTTAATCCGATAGGAAGGCAGTGAGGGCGAGAAGGAAGAATAAGGATGAGAATAGATTAAGGATGAAGAAAAAGGTTACCGGCAGCCCTTACTGAGCTCAGAAAATCGGAGACCCAATATTAGTACCTCCCCGGGTGGCATGGAGTATACATGCCTACCACCTTGTATTATATTTTATATATATATATATATATATATATATATATATATATATATATATATATATTTCGTTATCTAAAAATCCCGTCGTGTTTCGCGTTTCAACAAGACTAATCAAATTAAGTTCGTATTCACTTACACTAGTAAATACTATATTAGTTTTGGTTCGTAGAACGGTTTGAAAATACATTCAATATCTAATGTGTCTGTATTGTTGGACCCTATCAGTTTAAATTTATTATTTTCGGGATTCCTCTAACATATTTAATTCCAATGTTCTAATACAATAGTTTAGATTATTAATAAAATGAATAATGCTTCACGTTCGGTTATAATGTCGGATGAAGCATAGTTGCTTAATTTCAAGCAAACGCTTTAAGAAAACGGCTATTTTTTATTATGAGTTTGGACTTGGAAGATTAATTTAAAATTATTTATTGAATATTTGAGCAAAAAACACTGTTACATCAAACTACAGAATCATTTCAAAATTAATAAGAAATCTCTGAGAAAATCGTTTTTACACAACAAAGATAAGTGGTTATTACGTGGAGTACAGTAACAGTATTTTCACATTTTCCTAAAAAGATTTTCAGTGTAATTACAGCTCAATTTCTCTAGAAAGCAAACATTTTTCGATATGTTGTTCACTGACACAAAGCGTTTTAAAATTAGTATACTTGCATAGACCAAAAATGAGACAGTGTTTGCCAAGCTTTAAACCAATTTTCAATTTTGTAGAAAGTAAATAATTTCATAATTATTTAAGCAAGTTGCAAAGTACTCTCCACTTAATGTACATATTTGTAAATGACGGCGTTCCAGAGAACAAAGGTTGATAACTACTACTTAAATGTAATTATATGGCGCTGTTATTTGCTTCACCAACTTTGCTTAAAAGTAACCTAACATCAACTAAAACAGTTGAAAATGGATGAAGACTTAACATTAAATGGCACTCCAGATATTTATAGAGTGTACACGTGGTAATGTATAAACACAGATTCTACACAAGCTCTCTACAAAGATTAATATGTAGCTGAAAATTAGAATCATTCGCTTTGATAGGAGATGACAATGTCAAAGGAATAATTTGCGTGCCATTTTCGACAGTTGCGACAACTTTAGTTGTTTTGACAATAACTTGGAATAGGATCGGGTTACGATGATTTATATCACACTGCTATTTTAGTTCACAGCTCCAATTTGGAATATTCGTGCTAATTACCTAATTATTCCTGGTTCCATCAATGTTCTACAATGTATGGATTTTATATTCTCTCAGTTATATATTTGAGAGACAGTTTCATTTCACAACGTTGAGAATACAGCGTGTACGACAGTTCGACAACAACACTGATAGGACAATTTAGAACTTTAGCGATATACCGTGTTTATTGATTTAAGAAGGTAATTCTTTTCTGCGAAAAGTTTCATGTCTAGAAAAATGTTCAATAAAATTATGCTTGAATTTATCGTTTTGGATCAAACTTTTCATATACTAATAATACTTAGTTTTAAACTAAAGTAAAGTCGAACGACTTAAAAAGAAAATCCAACTATGAAAATGTAAGAAATGAGGCTTGACGTTAAATGGAACAAAATCAGCACTGGAAAATAAAGTTTAAAACAGAACATGTTTTCGAAATGTATTATTTAGCAGTGGTTATAGAAGCACAATTATTTTATTTTAGACTGAATTCGCATACATAATAAATCTAATCTAATGATTTAAATGTGAATTCAATTAAACAAGTCATATTAATATTCTCTTAAAATATTCAATTCTCACAACAAAGAGAATAAGTTGCAATTAAGAAGATATAAGAAAAAGTTACTTTAACAATACCCTATGAATGTCCTTTTTTACATTACTGATATTTTATCTTATTTAATATTTAAAATTTTATTCAAAACACATTGTTAATAAAAGCATACTTACAGTATACAGTGCGTTCATTTCAAAACTAGTCACACTTAATATTTTTTTAGCAATGGAATCTCGACCTAGAAAAAAAATACGTCAATTTAGATGTCTAGTGGGACATTCGAAAACAGTGTTCATGGAATTTTACTTTTCACCCCTTAATCACCACTCCCCTCACTTTAAAATTTCAAATTGCACCCCCTAGCTTGTGATTTTGAAGGTATTCATTGTTCAAGACAAAAACAATACCTTATTAAATGCTCAAAAAATGTTCTCTATTCTTAGGTAAATAACAATACAATCTATTCGTGTAACCTCACTTTATTAAGTGCTCAAAATGTTCTCCATTCTTAGCTAGACAATCTATTAACGAATTCTTCTCTAACATTTTGAAATGTTTCCGCAGTAATTTGCTGGCAAGCTTGAGTGATCCTAGCTCTAAGGGCCTGAATATTTTCTGGTTGAGGGTTACGATACACGGTTGATTTTAAATAACCCCAAAGGAAAAAATCCAATGGCGTTAAGTCGGGAGATCTGGCAGGCCATTCTATTGCGCCTCTTCTGCCAATCCATTTGCCGAGAAGCCGTTGATTAGGCCACTCGCGAACACCCAACGCATAGTGTGGGGGTGCACCGTCTTGTTGATACCGCAAATTTCATTCATCTAACAGTGGGTTGCCTTCTTCGTCAGCTTAATTTTCTAAGCACTCAGTTATAAGCGGATCAATGTAGTTTTCCAATAAATTTAAATACAAATCATCGGTTAAATTTTCTTTGATAAACAAAGGACCTATTATTTCATTTCCAAGAATTCCTGCCCAGACATTAATTTTTTCTGGAAACTGCGTATGGCCCTCCAAGAACACGTTAGGATTTTGAAGATCCGAATATCTACAATTCTGTTTATTCATTCAGATAGAACGTCGATTCATCACTGAAGCAAATATTCTTTACCAAATTGCTGTCATTTTGAATCATCGCAGTCATTATTTCACAGAATTGAATCCTATCGTAATCATCTTCAGTGAGTTCATGGAGAATGGTAAATTTGTAACGAAAGAACTTGTAACGCTTTAAAGTCTTGTGTATGGAACCAACAGAAATATTCGTTAATGCAGCGACTTTTGGAATTGAAGTCGTAGGTTCAGCGACAAAATGGCCTAAGACCTCAATGTGTGCAGCTTCGTTGAGAACTCGTGGTGTCTTTCTTACCATGTTACATACTGAGCCAGTTTCTTCAAATTTTCTCACCAGAGTTAGCACATATTGATATCCAACATTTTTTTCAGGATGCGTTTCGTTGAATACACGAGCTGTGCTACGAGCACACTTATTCTGGGCTCCATACTAATAAATAATTTCAACTCTTTCTTGAATAGTGTAAACCATGATTGATTCTTGGTTTTATTCAAATTCAGTGTTTCAAACTGAAGTAATGAATTGCCAAAATTCAACAACTTAACCGAAACAGACTTGATTATAAATGGTTGCAGTCGGCATTAAATTACAAATTGAAATACGGCTTATCTTAATTGAACTCTGAAAGCAAAAATAATCCAAATCGATAAAAACACGATAAAAATATTCGAGAGAGGAGATATCGTTTCCGTATTACTTCGTATTTCAGTACTTGATAAACTAGGGGTATTGTCTTGAACGATGAAATCAATGAACAAAATTTATTCCTATAGTATTGATATTTTCGCTTGTAATTTCAAAATGGGGCGATGGAAATCAATTTTCTGAACGTCGTTGGGTTTGTTTTTGAATACCTTCAAAATGATGTATCGCAAGCTAGGGGGTGCAATTTGGAATTTTAAAGTGAGGGGAGTGGGGATTAAGGGGTGAATGTCCCCCTCAACATCTAAATTGACGTATTTTTTTTCTAGGTCGAGATTCCATTGCTAAAAAAATTTTAAGGGTGACTAGTTTTGAAATGAAAGCACTGTATAGTAAAAACCGACGAATCTCTACACACCCATTAAAAAGTTTTGAAGAAAGTGACACCTGACCGAAACAAATCAAAGATATGATTATGGTATATGGTATGTTATCACTAAACAACGAAACCCACCTTAATAAGGCTGATCAAAGAACTACCGTTTTTAGATATATTACCCATAACGGAAGTTCAAAATGAAACCGTAGAATATCTACCCACTCAAATAGATACATTTTGCAAAACTAGACAACAAGAAAGCGTAAAAAAGGTAATTGTTGCAAGATGCTTATAAAATAGAATAGCAAAGTGAAAAACCCAAATAAATAGGCTGAAGGACGAACGACTAAGAATAGCCAAAACACTTAAAGATGTTTATTATGTAGTCTTTTGGCAAACGTACACATCAAATATTAAAAATACGCATACACAGCAAAAAACTAACGGCCTGACAACACAAAGAGTGTGTATATATATATATATATATATATATATATATATATATATATATATATATATATATATATATATTATATATATATATATATATATATATATATATATATATATATATATATATATAACTTTTGGTGGTTGCGCAGTAACCCATTGCGAATGTTGCTTCATAACCTATTGTGCAGATATATTGCGCTTAAGCTCTTCGCGCAGTATGGGGATCTATGGCGTTTCATTTCAACAATAGCTGGGCTTATTGGATTTTCTGCTAGTGCCATGTATGTGACTTCGATAAGCCAACTAGTGTAGATATGAAACGTCGCGCTATAAAAGCAAAAACTGTGGAAATAGGCCGATCAGCTCAACTAATGAATTGACAGTGTAATAGTAACCTGGTATATCATCTACTACGGACATGATTTTCTGTTAGATATTTCCATGTATGTAGCACATACTTATTTGTTTTGAAAAACATGCAATGTTTTACAAAACCATAATTTCGCTTTACGTACATCGTTCTTTGTGATAATATGTATTGTACACAATGAAACAAGCAGGCACGGAGAACAGTTTTTTTTAAATTGGGGAAGTTGAGATGCAGCTGGATCCTATTAAATAGTCAGTGAATCACTATAATAAGCAGATTAGTTTGAGGTTAAGTAGGTTAACGATAAAGTTGAGAATTGTATGCGTGAGCTGGATAAGAAATAAAACGAATATAAGAAGTTCATTATAAAAAATAAACGTTACAACGAACAGGAAAAACAAACTTGGAGCAATAAAAAGCAGATCATACCGGATGTAAAGGGACCAATCAAATAGACCATGTACTGATAAAAGCAGACCATGAAATAATGGTAGAGAAAGTCAGATCATATAGAGGAGCGGACGTAGACTCGACTGTTTCCTGGTCGGAGTACAAATAGGAAGAATTGAGTTGGGAATAATGAAAAGGAAAGTAAGGAAATGAAAGGGATTCGAAGTAAATGCCTTGCAGGATGGGGAAGTGGCAACAAAATATGAGAGAGACATAGACGACACATTAAACAGAATGTAGCAATGGCTGAGGAGGTAGAAGAGAGGTGGAAAAACCTAGAAGTAACAATAAAGTATGCAACACAAAGAAATATCCCAAGGTAAAGGCTGAAAAATAAGAAAAAATGGTTTACGAAGAATGTGAGCAGGAGACAAAAATAAAGAAAAAGTTTAAACAAAAGATACTACAGTTACCGTCAGTGGGAAACTACAACTTTTCCAGCCAGAGAAGTAGAGTGAAGGAGATATTGAGGGATAAAAAAAAGGATGTTTGTGGAAAATCAAGTAAAGGAAATAGAGAACAAATATCAAGCAAAAGAAATTAGAAACTTCTACAAGAAAGTAAAGGACATACATTCAAGGTAGAACAGTATGTATTAATGATGAAGAAGTAAATTTATTGGGGAACGACGAAGAAATATTAGAAAAATGGAGACGTCACTTCGAGGAAACTCTAAATGCTGACCAAGAGCTACAAGTGGTCGCTAATGATGAGGAAGTAGTGGAAAATCCCAGGACAGAAGAAATAAAAGAAATATTGGGAAAAATGAAAAACAGTAAAGTACCGGATAAAAACAGAGTAGTGGCAGAAAATTTGAAGTACGGGGGAGATATCATGCGGAGCCAAATCCTAGATTTATTAATCAAGATATTGCAAACAGAACAACTGCCACGGTCCTGGAATAAAGCGATAATTCTCGCAATTTTCAAAAGGAGCGACAAGAGGGATTGCGGAAACTATAGGGGGATAGCACTAAAATATTATATATTATAAATATTATATTACCAAATATTGGCCACCATACTAACGCAAAGACTCGAATATTACGCGGAAATAGCTTTAGTGAAGTGCCAGGGGGGGGTTAGGAAAAACAGATCCACAACGGATCAAATCCTTATGTTAAAACATCCTGCATGGCTGTTATGGATACAACGTACTAACCTACATGTTATTGATTGACTTTAAGGGCGCCTATGATCATATAAACAAGAGCAGTTAATGAAGGCGCTAGAGGAGCTAAAAATACCGGCAAAACTAATCAGATTAAGAAGAATGGCACTACAAAACACACCCGCTGCAGTCAATATAGTGGAACAATCGTTCGTACAGAATTCAGAATAGAGAAAGGTTTAAGACAGAGAGACCCCTGATCACGTGTGTTGTCTAATTTGGCATTAGAAATTGTAATTAGAAGGAGTGAGTAAATAGAAAAGGTACTTTTATCAAAGCCATCAGTACCTCGCCTTCGCTGATGATGTGGTGCCATTGGCTAGAAGTAGAAAGGAACTTCAAGAGGCCACAAAGCGATTAATGGATTCTGCGGAGGCTATGGGGCACCATTTTAGCACGGACAAAACAAAATATATGGAACTTAAGAATAAGAATAGTAACAAAGAATTACAAAATCTCAGAATTATCAAGATAAATGAAAACGAAGAGATAGTAAATTTAAAGAAGTGGCGAGCAACACGTATTTAGGTGTGTTGATGTTTAATAAATGTAAAGAAAAAAAGGAGGTGGACCTAAGAATAACAAAAGGAAACAAATGTGTAGGAGGACTGAATAATTTATTAAAAGCCAAGAAGATATCCAGAAAAAAAAAATTTGGGATCTACGAGGCAATATTAGGACCCACATAAGATGGAACCCTGGGAGAGAAAAATCCTAAGAAGAATATTTAGCGACAAAAAGACAATAATGGGCTGGGAAAGAAGAACTAACAAAGAACTATACAATCTGCATGGAGAAAAGCTAGTAGGTGAATTCGTGAAAAACAGAAGGTTGCAGTGGCTAGGGCATTTACTAAGAATGAAGGACGACAGAAATGGTAAGGATGTAGCCTGGAGAGCACTTGAAGGGATAAGGAAGAAAGGAAGGCCAAGAAGAAGCTGGATACCTGCGGTAAAAGCGACCTGACAGAAAAAGATCAGAAATTGGATAGTCAGCGATGGACAGGAAGAAGAGGAAAACTATTACATCTTGTCAACAATATAACTCATGCTAAGAAGTAGTGGATTTGTTATTGGCTTAACCTACTTTTAGTTTGAGTCTTATGTCGCACTATTTATGTTCAGAACCAGAAGTTCAGGTTAAGAAAGAGTGTTTTGTGTTGGATAAGATGTGAAACAATGTAGCTCAAGACCCACAGGGCCTGCTTGTATAAATATATATATATATATATATATATATATATATATATATATATATATATATATATATATATATATATATATATAGATGCAGCAATATTAAAGGGAGTGATTGCCTAGGTCATTTTATACAATAAAGTTCCTATAAACATAGGTCCGCAAACGCTTCGTTACCGATCTACAGTGTTGAAGTTTAATTTAAAAAAGTCAAAATTAGACTTTTATGAGAAGTTATTACAATTAGAAATCAATTTTCAAGTTTAATTGGCCTGCAGGGGTATCATATTACAATTCAAACAGTTCATGGAATGACACATTGTTGTCTATGTTAAAAGTAAGTCAATGTTCAATGGTTCTTGGCTAAATTGAATCAAGATATTCAAGGTCAAAATTTATTAGCATCATATTACAATTATCATCAATCCATTTTCAAGGTCACCTGCAGGGGAAATTCTTAGAAAGCTAAACAGTTCGTGGAAGCATGAGAAGGTGGTTATCTAAAAAGTCAGTCAAGGTTAAATGGTACTTGGCTAAATGAAGCTCTTTAAAGTCAAATTTATAGAAATCTAAAAAGCTCATGGCAAAAATGACGGGTTGTTATGCTAAAAAGTAGGTCAAAATGAAATGATTCTTGTATAGACTCCATGTATATATGTCTGTTTTGAGTAGTTTAACTGGTCAAAGTTTATTGATCTGCAGGAAGCACCTATTGCAAATAGATGTGTAGGACCTCGAGGTGTCTAAAAAGTATAAAGTGGTAGTTGTAGAGGTGTCATGTTACAATTCTTAGAAATCAATTTTTAAGGTTAAAGTTAATTGACTTGCAGGGATTTTACAATTCTTAGAAATCTAAACAGTTCGTGGAAACAGGAACAATGACGGGTTGTTGCTAAAAAGTAGGTCAATGTCAAGTTGTTCTTGTATTGACTAAATTGAATCAATTTTCAGGGTCATAGTTTACGCATCTGCAATTCTTAAAAATCTAAAAATAGAACCAGTTCATGAAAACAAGAAGTTTTCGTTCAAGGTTAGTGGTTTCATAATGTCATTTTGGAATACTCTCTTTATTACTAAATCTACATGACCTTGAGACATGACAACACTGTAAGTGCGGGACAACAGTTTGTCATTCTTCATGTTTCCACGAACTAACTTTATTTTGACCTTGAATGCAGTGTATGCACCTATAAAAGTAGATAAAGAGCAGTATCATGTCAGTCTATACGTTGCAATCATAATGAGACATTTTATTGCAAACCTGAAGTACTGTGAAGAGCAATTACATACTTGCTAAAGTTCATTATTACTTAATCACCAGTTATACAACAAGCATATGCTTCAAACGTTTACATTGTTGGATACAGTTGAAAATGACTAGGAGTAAGGTTATAGCAAGTAGTAGTGATATCGTTAATTTAACAAGAAGTATTATTCCAATGCTGAAAACAAAAAATGAATTTGTAAAGCACGACCGTATAGTTAATACTAATATTAAAACAGGTAGTGGAACTCTCAGCACCACTAAAAACGTACACGAAAATTAGGTTTTATGCGTTAATGGTAGGTTACTTACAGAATTTATAGTCAAAATAGCAAACGTCAAGGAGCCTCCTATTTTTTACAAAATTCATACAATCGTTTTGCAGGAGAGGTTATATTAATGCTAAGGCAATCGATTCTAAAAGTGAATGTTGTTTTAGCGGCAATTTCATCCAACCCCAAAAGCCATATTATTGACTTGAACGCTTTTGCCGTAAAAAATTATGTCATTGACATTGCAACCAATTTACGTGAGTGGTACAATAAAAATGTACAAAGTGAAGCTCAAGGACTTGAACCCAGATAATACATTACTTCTAAGAGTGCTCCATATAATCGTTATGCATTAAAATTTAAAAAAATTTGACATCTGGCCTCATAAAAAAACTGTTAGTGCTATCATATTCAGAATTACTCTGTCTATAAAATTTGATAAAAGAATTGGTGGTTCAAAAATACTTTGTACACAAACACACAAACATATATATATATATATATATATATATATATATATATATATATATATATATATATATATATATATATATATATATATATATATATATATATATACAGGGTTATTACAAATGATGTTCCCGATTTCAATTATAAACATTACTGGATTAATCTGTTTTAAGACCATTTCACTTGGTAACACTGGAAAGAAAAACTCATAAAGTTTCGTTTACATTGGTTTAGGTACGTATCTGCTGTTTGTTAAAGGCAATTATTGTCAATTGTGTAATGGCTGAGTTTGAAGACAGGAAAGCATTTTGTGTGTTGGATTACCACATCAATAAATCAGTTATTAGTGTGCAACGACACTTTAGAACCAAATTTAATGAAGATCCTCCTAGTAATCACTATTCGAAAGTGGTAGAGCAGGTAAAGTAAAGTTTTACGCGTAGTCAGCAGAAATCTTCTGTTAAATGCAGCAGAGAGCTTGGTATACCACAGCCAACAGTGTAAATATCAACCCTTACAAAATTCAGCTTGTTCAAGCGTTAAAACCAAACAACAAAAGTTTTAAGACTTTCATTTCATGAGAACATGCAGGCCTTGATGGAAAATGGAAACTTCGTAAAATGGTAAGTCTTTAGTGGTGAAGCCACATTCCACTTGTGTGGTAAATTGAACAGACATAATGTCAGAATACGGGGCTCGGAGAACCCACACACCTAAATCGAGCACATGCGTGATTCTTTAAAAGTTAATGTCTGTTATTGTATAAAATGACCTAGGCAATCACTCCCTTTAATATTGCTGCATCTATATGATATATATATATATATATATATATATATATATATATATATATATATATATATATGATTGCCTAGGTCATTTTATACAATAAAGTTCCTATAAACATAGGTCCGCAAACGCTTCGTTACCGATCTACAGTGTTGAAGTTTAATTTAAAAAAGTCAAAATTAGATTTTTCCAAAACGGTTTGAGATATCATAATGAAATTTTACGCGTGTCAATAGCTGTGGGAGACTGTATTTAAACTCTTGCCATACTTTGTTAAGACTGTCTTGGTCGATTGTTTCGTTGGCTCTGGTAACCCGTTGTTGTCTCAGGTATGCTTTTTGGCAACGGTGATGTATACACTTTATCTTTGATGTATCCCCACAAGAACAAATCACAGAGGGTGATGTCCGGAGATCTTGGAGGCCAGTTCAAGAGTGCACCATCATTTGGACCAGCACGACCGATCCATCTGTCAGGCCACCGATTTCGAAGTTCAGTCCTAACATCGAAGTAGTAATGTGGACGTGCGCCGTCTAATTGTAGAATGAAATTTGGGTATTCTTGTTCTAATTGCGGTAGAAGCCATTCCGTCATCATGTACAAGAAAATTATTCCATTTATTGTTTTTCCAACAAATAAAAAAGGTCCGTACACTTTGTTGTATGTGATAGCACAAAACACATTAACTTTCAAAGAATCGCGCATGTGCTCGATTTAGGTGTGTGGGTTCTCCGAGCCCCATATTCTGACATTATGTCTGTTCACTTTACCACACAAGTGGAATATGGCTTCACCACTAAAGACTTACCATTTTACAAAGTTTCCATTTTCCATCAAGGCCTGCATGTTCTCATGAAATGAAAGTCTTAAAACTTTTGTTGTTTGGTTTTAACGCTTGAACAAGCTGAATTTTGTAAGGGTTGATATTTACACTGTTGGCTGTGGTATACCAAGCTCTCTGCTGCATTTAACAGAAGATTTCTGCTGACTACGCGTAAAACTTTACTTTACCTGCTCTACCACATTCGAATAGTGATTACTAGGAGGATCTTCATTAAATTTGGTTCTAAAGTGTCGTTGCACACTAATAACTGATTTATTGATGTGGTAATCCAACACACAAAATGCTTTCCTGTCTTCAAACTCAGCCATTACACAATTGACAATAATTGCCTTTAACAAACAGCAGATACGTACCTAAACCAATGTAAACGAAACTTTATGAGTTTTTCTTTCAGTGTTACCAAGTGAAATGGTCTTAAAACAGATTAATCCAGTAATGTTTATAATTGAAATCGGGAACATCATTTGTAATAACCCTGTATATATATATATATATATATATATATATATATATATATATATATATATAGTTTGTGTGTTTGTGTACAAAGTATTTTTGAACCACCAATTCTTTTATCAAATTTTATAGACAGAGTAATTCTGAATATGATAGCACTAACAGTTTTTTATGAGGCCAGATGTCAAATTTTTTAAATTTTTAATGCATAACGATTATATGGAGCACTCTTAGAAGTAATGTATTATCTGGGTTCAAGTCCTTGAGCTTCACTTTGTACATTTTATTGTACCACTCACGTAAATTGGTTGCAATGTCAATGACATAATTTTTTACGGCAAAAGCGTTCAAGTCAATAATATGGCTTTTGGGGTTGGATGAAATTGCCGCTAAAACAACATTCACTTTTAGAATCGATTGCCTTAGCATTAATATAACCTCCTGCAAAACGATTGTATGAATTTTGTAAAAATAGGAGGCTCCTTGACGTTTGCTATTTTGACTATAAATTCTGTAAGTAACCTACCATTAACGCATAAAACCTAATTTTCGTGTACGTTTTTAGTGGTGCTGAGAGTTCCACTACCTGTTTTAATATTAGTATTAACTATACGGTCGTGCTTTACAAATTCATTTTTTGTTTTCAGCATTGGAATAATACTTCTTGTTAAATTAACGATATCACTACTACTTGCTATAACCTTACTCATAGTCATTTTCAACTGTATCCAACAATGTAAACGTTTGAAGCATATGCTTGTTATATAACTGGTGATTAAGTAATAATGAACTTTAGCAAGTATGTAATTGCTATTCACAGTACTTCAGGTTTGCAATAAAATGTCTCGTTATGATTGCAACGTATAGACTGACATGATACTGCTCTTTATCTACTTTTATAGGTGCATACACTGCATTCAAGGTCAAAATAAAGTTAGTTCGTGGAAACATGAAGAATGACAAACTGTTGTCCCGCACTTACAGTGTTGTCATGTCTCAAGGTCATGTAGATTTAGTAATAAAGAGAGTATTCCAAAATGACATTATGAAACCACTAACCTTGAACGAAAACTTCTTGTTTTCATGAACTGGTTCTATTTTTAGATTTTTAAGAATTGCAGATGCGTAAACTATGACCCTGAAAATTGATTCAATTTAGTCAATACAAGAACAACTTGACATTGACCTACTTTTTAGCAACAACCCGTCATTGTTCCTGTTTCCACGAACTGTTTAGATTTCTAAGAATTGTAAAATCCCCTGCAAGTCAATTAACTTTAACCTTAAAAATTGATTTCTAAGAATTGTAACATGACACCTCTACAACTACCACTTTATACTTTTAGACACCTCGAGGTCCTACACATCTATTTGCAATAGGTGCTTCCTGCAGATCAATAAACTTTGACCAGTTAAACTACTCAAAACAGACATATATACATGGAGTCTATACAAGAATCATTTCATTTTGACCTACTTTTAGCATAACAACCCGTCATTTTTGCCATGAGCTTTTAGATTTCTATAAATTTGACTTTAAAGAGCTTCATTTAGCCAAGTACCATTTAACCTTGACTGACTTTTTAGATAACCACCTTCTCATGCTTCCACGAATTGTTTAGCTTTCTAAGAATTTCCCCTGCAGGTGACCTTGAAAATGGATTGATGATAATTGTAATATGATGCTAATAAATTTTGACCTTGAATATCTTGATTCAATTTAGCCAAGAACCATTGAACATTGACTTACTTTTAACATAGACAACAATGTGTCATTCCATGAACTGTTTGAATTGTAATATGATACCCCTGCAGGCCAATTAAACTTGAAAATTGATTTCTAATTGTAATAACTTCTATTCCAAGAATTAATTTCAATAAACTTGACCTTGAAAAATTAAATTTCCCACTAACATACACATGACCCTGAAAAATTTCAACGTCAAAGAATCACCCACACCTTCAATTAACTTGACCTTGAAAATTATATTTCTAAGAATTGGGTTAGTATCGCCCTTGTATTTCTACTTACAGATAAGACACTTTTGTCGATCCGGCTTATGAGATAGTATCAGGTATCAAGCCTAGCGCGAAAAGAATTTGCTTAGGACCGTGTCTTGTCAGTGTGGCAAATAAATATACCAGTGCGTGCAAATAAATATACTGTGAATAGTTCGTTAGTTGAGGTTAACGTTAAGTATTAAGAAATAACTATTTTTATATAAATAAACGTTATAGTGTAGTGTGTATCAAGGACGGTAGAAAATCAGAAAATACCAAAAAGGAGGTGTACATTTAATAAAGATTTCGAAAGTGAATATACATTTATTAAAAGTATAACCTCAGATAATGATGTAAAGTGATCAACATTTTGTGCACAGTTTTCACTTGCACATGATAGAAAGGAGAATATTGTTCAACACATATCGACATTTAAGCATAAAAAGGCAGACATTGCTGCTTCTAGTAGTAGAAAGGTGTCGTCTTTTTTTCGTAAGGACACCTTTGGAAGTGACATGCTATACCACAGCGTGATCCACAATCAGTCTTTGCGTTTCATGGATTACATGGTAATAAACAGTTGCTCAACAAAATTTCAGATATGCTAGAATCAAATCTGAAAGTATTGTGGTTCATTTTACAAAGAGTTATTAAATCGAATCAGTTTGGCAGAAGCTGATCTCAAATCAGCATCTTGGACTTGTGTCTTGTTTTTGTTTTTGTATTAAGTCGTGTAAAATTGACGGAAGCTGGTTTTCTAGTCAACGTCTTAGACTTGCATCTAAGGTCGTTTTGACTAAGGTTAGTTTCAAAGCAGTATGTTACACTTAAATTTTAAGGCTGGCCGAAGCTGATTTCAAATCAACAACTTAGACTTGGATCTTGTTTTTGTGTTAAGTTGAGTAAGGTTGACAGAAACTGGTTTTCAAATCAACATTTAGACTTGCATCTAAGGTCGTTTTGACAGAGGTGAGTCTCAAGTCAATAACTTACGCCTGAATTTTTTTTTGATTGATTGATTTGATTGATTGGTTGGATTGATTGACTTATGAGGTAGTATGCAGGCCCCATACTATTTCAAATTCCCCGCCATGCCAGTTAACTCTACTTTCAAATAAACTACTAGGTGGAGCCACGATCAACCTCTATTACAGAAAACACTCGTTAGTTTTAAAAATACACCTCTAGAGGGCGTCACAATCAGGGGTCCGGCAATGGGCAAAGACCTGAGTACAAGTTCCGGACAATTACAATTACAAAAATGGCCCCCAGTGCGAAAATAGCCGACAAACCACATCCACAAAATATCCCATAAAACAAAAATGGCCGTTAAAGCAAACATGGCCACCACCAATCAGAAGCCAGGGAGTGTGGCCCGCCCTATGCCCTTCAATCACAGCCCTCAAACTGAGGCTATGCGCGCGTAGGGCCAATCAACTAGAAGTGGGCATGGTTACGTAGATGAGGCGCAGGTCACGTGATCTCTCCACCCGGTCACTCTTCCTGCACTTTTAATTGTGACGTCAAACAAAATAGCAACGAAGCTGACCCCATTGTACGTGTAAGATTAACCGATGTAGTAGCAATTGAACTTTCAATTACATGTGAGCATAACGTAATCTTCAAAACTTATTTGCTTTGAGAATTGAAATATATTGATGTAATTATTTTTGTGTTCATTCTTAGGCGAAATTTAGATATAATTTTAGCAACTATTTCTGTATTCCAGTCTTGTGTGTTTATGCGAAGCTTGAAACATTCAAGCTTATGAACACCTTGCCACAAAAGTGACTATGGTCAGTTAAATGTATCACATATAACTAAAATTGATTAAGTTTTTAGATAATTCGCAATTTGTCTACACAAGATACGAAATCAGTCCGATTCACCTTTAGGCTGGAATTAACAAACATCTCTAGATGTGTCTAAACAACAAGGGATTTGTCTAAATTTGTGCTTTGTCCATGACATACATACTGTTACGACTTTGTCATTATTAAACTTAAAACACCTTCTATCATTTAATAATAGTAATAATAACAATAACAATAAATAATAATAATATTTATTGCTCAACAGGAAACCGAATTATAGGTCTTAGAGAAATGTGCAAGATGTACGGGATGTCATAACAAAGGATATAATATAATAACAAATATAAATGTAACATGTCACCGTATGAACAGTGATAATACAATATTATAACAAATAACCTAATCAATTACGATAAAAATAAATAGTTGAAAGACATGCAAATTTACTGAAATAAATTCGGTATTAATATCTTAGCATTTCTACACATAATTTGAGCTTTAGAACTGCATAATAATCGTTCCGTACTAAAAGTTGCTTAAACAATTCAGATGAACTTTATAAAAGTTAGATACAAAGTGCGCCATAAACGTACAGCCCTATTTTCTAAGAGACAGAGGTAAATAGAATGTACAAAGTGTAGTTCAAGGACTTGACGCCAGAGAATACATTAATTCTAAGAGTCCTCCATATAATCGTTATCCACTAAAAATTGGTTAAAAAAATCTGTTAGTCAGACTTACTCAGTCTCGTTCGCGTTCGCGTTCGCGTTTGCGTTCGCGTTCGCGTTCGCGTTGGTGTTGGTGTTTGTGTTGGTGTTCGTGTTTTCGTTCACGTTCGCGTTCGCGTTCTTGTTCGCGTTATTGTTCGCGTTCTTGTTCGCGTTCGCGTTTGCGTTCGCGTTCGCGTTCGCGTTCTCGTTCTCGTTCGCGTTCGCGTTTGCGTTCGTGTTCATGTTCGTGTTCGCGTTCGTGTTCGTGCTCGTGCTCGTGCTCGTGCTCATGTTCTTGTTCGTGTTCGTATTTGTGTGTTTGTGTGTGTATACGTACATGCGTGTCTACATGCATGGGTGTGTGTGCGTGTGTCAGGCTGTAAGTTAAATCAAACTGTTATGTGTGAATTGAAAGTTGGTTTTTGAAAGCTATAAGTTGAATCAATTTGGTAGTTTTGAATTGAAGGTCGGTTTTTGCAAGCAGTAAGTTAAATCAATCCGTTAATTTAGAATTGAAAGTTGGTTTTTTTAATCTGTAAGTTAAACCAAACCTGTGTTTTTTAATTTTAAGCTGATTTTTGCAAGCTGTAATCTATGATTTGATTGATTTTGTTGAGATTGATTTTGCGGGTGACTATTTTCTCTCGCCAGTGCCCTCACGTTTACGGAGAGTACCAACTCTGAGTGACGCTTAGTCTTATCTACAAAGCAAGCGATCGCTCGTGGGAGTTAGGTATATACAGTGGGAAAATATTTATTTGAAGGTTATGAAGAATTGCCAGCTCAGCTTCTTGATTGACTTGATTGAAATTGCTTTGATTAAGATTGATTGATTTGATCGAGGTTGATTGACTTAATTTGATTGAAGTTCATTTGATTGAGATTGATTTGATTGGTTTGATTGATTAATTGATTTGACTAATTGACCCACTACTTTTAAGGTTGTTATTGTGGTTACACATCTCGGGGAAATCCAGAAAATGGTTACTTCATGTTAATGATATGGGGAAAACCGTTATGCAATTTATCTTGAATTTATTTCTGTATTACTTTGCAATTTGAAATTGTACTGTAATTAAAAGTTTATTTATGCATTTGATTTGGTTATCTGAATAGGAAATCCGGGAATTCTTATTTAACGGCTGTAAATCTGGTTTTATTTACGGTCACGTAATTATTTACGACACGAAAACAGAAGATTTGTATATGGTAGGCTTTGCAGAGATATGAGTTTTTCTTGCGGAGACTGGATTCTGGATACGAAAGCAGGATATTCGTATTATTAGGATGGAAATCCAACTTTTCGTCGACGGAATCGATATTTAGAATACGAAAGCGGGAAATACGTGTTTATACGGATACAGGAACAGGACTTTCTGGAGATTATTGCGTAATTATCTGTCTGCAGTTCTACTATTGATTAATTAGAAAGATGTTAGACTGAACAGGAATTGAACCTAGAGAAACGAGGAAGACAAATATTTATACAGCGATTTCATCTTACAGGAGTTTCCCTAGGGATTTTGCATACCTTTCAGACCACGACCTAAAGGTAAAATGAAGTATTGGTATGTGCTTGTGGCACGCGAGGCATATACCCGAGGATACGTACAGTCTGTCCATGTTCTGGTGTTTTACAAACTGGATCGATCAATAATCTGCCATGGCAGAAGTAAATATTCTGATTAGAACACTTCGGAGTAGGTCGACAGGTAGAAACAGCGGGCTTTGCTTCCAACTATTTCAGAAGACATGAGGGTCGTTGTGACCCCGAAAGTGGAGGAAGGTTGAGTGACGGTGATTTTTTATACGAAGCACACAAGCTGATTCTAATTACAGGTAAAGACATTCTGTTACCTTAATACCTAATCCGACTGCGACAATAACGTCACACGCTCCAAATGTCCTATATTTTTCTGTCAATTAAACTCATTGCCGAGAAGGGCAATATGACATAAGCTTCTTTTAATTAAATACATAATTTGGTTTAAATTATGGTGCCACTGTTAGGGCTAACACGCTATTTTCGAAGGTAATGAACACGAATAAAATTACTAGCTGTGAAATATTTAATATTAAATAACTTAATACAATATATCTATGGTAAAAAAAATTCAAAACGCAAAATCCTCGGATAATGCAAATTTTAGTATTAAATTGCGTAAAAAATGTATACTCGGTTTCTACCAAATTTAATCCGAAGTATTTTATGCAGTATATATCACTACAAAAACGTTTGAGTGGTACAAATTTCTACAAAATGTTTTTCACAAAGGAATAATATAAAAATTTAAACTCAAAGTACTTTGATAGGAAATCCCCTTGCGTACTAAGTTCTTTAAATAAAATACCCTACTTTAATAACTTACTGCAATTCTACAATATTCTAAATTTATATTCCATAGAAACGTTTACTTGGAAAGTCTTATAGGTATTTGATTTTCAGTTACGCCAAATTTATTTACATTTAAAGTAAATGACATTTTATATACATTGCTAATGCTATTAAACTTGGTCATTATGTGCATGATTCTAAATATTGATCTTTATATATATATATATATATATATATATATATATATATATATATATACTGAAATTAATTTAACAGTAACTAGATTATTTTATATACGAAATATTTAATTTAATCAATACAATTCTTTGCTTGATATAAAGCAAAATCGAATAAACGTATTAAAGTGAAAATAAAACAAAAAGCCAAATAAGCTACTTGCATAAATTCTGCTGATAAACAAAAGAAACTATGTCCATAAAATAAAAAATCATAAGGCGCAGTAAGCACATTCATCTAAGACGTATACTAACTTTCAAATTTAAATTAAAAAAACTACGGTAATAAATTCTATCTACATACATCAGGAGACATTTAATTACCATAGCATTTTATTATGTCACATTTTCGCACAAATTTTTTTAGGCTTAAAATTCATTAAAGGATAGAAATTTCTTTAACTAAGTGAGCATCTATCAATAACAATAAACAACAACATTAGATAATTTGAATTGAAGATACCACTCAAGTATCTTATTAGATTGTCTCATAGCTGCAAAGATCGCTAGACCAACAAACAATTAGTATTATTATTTATTTATTTTTTGATTAGGTGCATCGACAATAAGGTCATTAGCACACTATATAATTTAGACGTAAATTCGAAGGATAGTGACTTTCACAGTTCAAATTTTTTTAAGCAAACTGGTTTCTTTTAGGTATTTGGTTAGGTTATAGATACTTTTGCGTGTCGTTGTTTAACACATTGGCTACCGCCATAAGAACTTTTTTTTCTTCACTGTGACCATGATATTTTGACGTGATGTTGTTATCTCATATGCGTGAGTCGATTTCGACTTACAGCTTACAGAGATGCAAAGCTACAGCGTAAGTCGAATTCAACTCACAACCTACAGAGATGCAAAGATATAGTGAGAGTCGATAGCACCTCACGCACTTGTACTGCGTTTATCATTTATAAAAACGAGTGGGCCACGAGTGTGAACTTTATTTCATTAGAGTGTAATGCTGAGAGTTAGACCTTTCAATTACTCTATTTGGGCTGACCATGACTACTACCGTTCCGGAGTTATTACAGGTTTTAATTGAAATTTCTGCCGTCAACATAGCTAAATTAGAACATAAATAATACAAAATTAAGTAATTGTGAACAGTATATTCATGATTATCAAAGTATAAAAACATAAAAAATATAAAATTAAATTTTTCTAAACAGTATCTCCATGACTGTCAAAGCATGTTAGACACATGTAAGGTTGCTCTGGACAAGTAATGCATCTTGTTACTACCATTTTTTCAAAGTTTCTTTTCTGCCGGCACGTTTTACGAGATTCGCATAACATGGAACGCATCATCGCCTCACCGAATGATTTTTTTTGTCCTTCTGATCAGTTTTTTGAAGACTATGCCTTTCTTTGCCTGGACATGCTGCTGAACTCTCTATGAGTTGATCAATAAGTGCTTCGCGGAAAGCAGAAATTTGTGTCTTTGAAGATGTCAATTTTTTGAAAAGAAGCCATGAATTGACCACTGCTGTTCCTAGTAGTAACGAGAAGCAAACTTTATGGGACCAACGTATGGTCTTTCGTAGAGGGGTAAAGTAAGATGTCATCTGATCGGAGAGATCTACACCTTGCTTACGTTTGTTGTAATATATAATCGCAGCAGGTTTTTTTATTAATTGGCCTTTTCTGTCTTTTTTCCCAGTAGACTCCATTTCCAATGAATGCTTCGTAGTTATAAAACGTACGTCTCTTTTATCTCTCCAGGTGCCTACGACAATTCCATCATCATTTTCAAGTCCAATCACTTCTCCCTTCTTTAGTTTGGGCGTAAGTACAGATTTGGGAATATTTTTACTGCTTTTCTCAAGGTGCCGACAATATGTGTATTGGCTTCCAAAAGAATCGTGGCTATTTCAAAATTTGTATAAAAATTATCAACAACAAGGGTTCGCCCTTCATTTAGATAATTCTCCAACAATCCCAGTACCACTTTGTTGCTATGCCTCATGTTATTTGCACCATCGCCTGCTTCTTTCCCTGCGTATACCTTTACTTTGTAAGTGTACCCGTCTGTACCGCACACCTTATACTCCTTTACGCCATATTTGTGGGATTTCTCGGGTAAATATTGGCGAAACTTTAACCTTCCCCTAAAGGGAATCATAGTCTCGTCAATAATTATATCTTCGTCGGGAGTGCAGTAATTTTTAAATTTGTCATTCAGAAGGGTAACTAGGTCATGGATTTTCCTTAGTCTGTCATCTGGCCTGCTGGCTTCATCAGAGAAATGAATGAATCTCAAAATTTCTTCAAACCTATTCCTAGCCATCACCTTACGCACGAAAAGGTTTAGGTACTTTTTATCTTTCGACCAGTACTTTTTAATTGAAGGATATGGTACTAGTCCAAGATATATCATCAACGCCAAGAAGTTTTTTATTTCTGTCACAGTCACATTAACCCATTTCGCCTTTTTCTTCTGTTCAGAATAAGATTTTTCAGCTGCTTTGTTGGTAAATTCAATTATCAGATGAATGACCTCCTTGTCGACAAAAAGATTGAAAATATCTATTTATCTGGTCCCTGCCCCTGCAGGGATATTTTTCAGGCCACTGTGACCAGTAAATATAAATGTTTTCCTATTTTTACCAGTCACGTCATTCCATTGTCCTAAACTAGGAGATGGCGCAAGAGAGGGCACATTATCATCGTCATCATGACTGCCAATGTCGCCTTCAGAACAATCAGATTATCATTCCCATCTTCATCACTATCTTCCAAAATTTTTTGTATTTCGGCTAGGGACAAGGTTTTAGATTTTCTAGGCGCATTCACCTTAAAAAGATACGAAATAAAAATGAATATAATGATTAAGGTTAGCCCAATTCAAACAAGAATGATAAGAGACTAGCGAGAGGCGAGTTCGACTCGCAGTGATTTTTAGTGGAAAACAGGTGAAAAATAAGTGAAAATGACTTACCGTAACGTTCAAATGCTTCAAAATAATGAAATTACAAAAAAAAACACAATGTCAATTTTGTATGATGCAACTGTTGTGAGTACTAAAGCGTAAATGATACATCAAAACAAAGCGACGCAGTGACGTCATGGCCGGCAAGTACCAGCTTGTCGAGAGTCGATTTCGACTCACACGGGCCAATGGGAAATTTTAGATGTGAGTCGAATTCGACTCATCCGGTAGCCAACGTGTTAAGCAAATGCCTACAGTGTTACTTAATTGATGTTTAATTCCTTATCTGGAGAACAATCTACATCTAAGTAATATATTGGGTACAGTGAGTGAGAGCTTCGTTACACTCTGTGCGGTGAGGAATTTTTTCTTTAGTAGTACAGATAATGAAGTCAGGTTAGTGCGTCCAATGCGTGAACGTGAGATTGCAACTTGCTCCCTTTGTGTGAGAGTTTCTGGGAATCGCCAAGTTTTGGGGTCTGCTTTAATTTTTGAAACGGTAGAGCTGTTGTGTGCCCAGTTTTCAAAAGCACGACTTAAAATTTTTCTTTTTATTAATAATTTAGGGTCTTCAGGATGAACTTGATAGATATCAATTTCTTTACTACATATAGCTTTACGTGTCGCGTCGTCTGCAAGCTCGATTCCCGATATTTCGCAGTGAGAAGGGCACTATGTAAAACATACCTGTTTTCCGGAATTTTTTAACCAGTCAATGCTAGCCAGCATATTTTTAATTATGGGGTCTCTTGAGAAAGTATACTCTAGAGCCCACTTTGGTCGCAATGTTTCAATGCTTCTAATATTTCATACAATTCAGCTATGAACACACTTAATTAGTTGGAAATAGACCAGCTGTATGCTTCATTAGAGCCACCTGTATATATTAAAGCGAAACCTTCGTGTTCAGATAAAACTTTAGTGAAACATTTTTTATTGACTTCTAGATCCGTCTTAGAGATGCAAACATATGTATCTACGTGCATGCTCGGTGGACTAATTAACCACGGCGCCCCTTCACATTCTTCGTAGGAATACACTTGACATGCACAATCGAGTCCAATGTTTCTGCTCAGTTTGTTAGCTCTCGCACCAGCATGGCGCATGGCGGAACTACATAATTACAGAAGGAATAATAGTAGGGGTGGTTTGGCTGAGTACTTTTTCTGAGTGCATAGTTAAGGAGTGCCATTCTTAGGATATGTTTAGATTTTGAATGTGCGACTTTCGGGCACTAGCCCAAACCACTCCTCCATAGCTAAGCGTGGAGAGGCTCATGGACTTGTTTACTCTAAGGGCATTTTTTTTAGCACCTCACGATATATGGGCTAAATATCTAAGAGTGTTAACTGCCACCTTTGTTCTTGCAATCAAATGTTCCATGTGTTTTTCCAGTAGTTTACTATCAAAAAGCACTCCTAAAAAACGTACGTCGTTCTTAATTTCTAGGGTGTAATCTCCAATCCTGAACCATGGATGATCGTGTTAGGATCTTAACGACAAAAATGAACTACCTGTTGTTTCGTTGAAGGTAACGTAAGACCCACTTCATTCGCCGTTCTCACCAATTGATCAATTTCTTCTTGCAGAGGATGTAGTAAATCCTCCGTTATAGCTTTTGACTTATATATAACTAAGTCGTCAACGTAAATCGTTTTACTAATATCTTGGGACAATCAAGCTACCAACTTATTCATGACAATTTAAAATAGAGTCACACTGAGTGTGGAACCTTGCGGGATTCCATTCGCTTGTACTCGCTCCTGCAATGGATCACGTGTACTCGAAATTTTCTGTTTGCCAAAAAGTTTTATATAAACTGCAATAACGCTCCTTTAATTTTCATTCGTTGAAGTTCAAATAGAATTTGACGTCTGTTCGTCCGATCAAAAGCCTCTTCAATGTCAAAAAATATCGCGAACATATGGTGTCTTGCAGCAAAACTATTCAGGACAGCCGCCTCTAATTGCACTAAGCAGATGGATATAGATCTAAAACGTCTCACACGCATTTGAAATACTAAAAATAGGCCGTTTCCCTCCAGAAACCACATCAGACGTATGTTAACCATCTTTTGTAATAATTTACTTAGACAGGACGGCAGAGAAATAGGTCTATAGTTGTTCACAAGATGAGAATCTTTATTTGATTTTAAACACGGGATAATGATAGAGTCTTACCACATTTCAGGAAATTGACCCTCTTTCCATACTTTACTGAAAATTGTTAAAATATGAAGTTTTCGTTCCTTTGGTAATTGTTTGATAAATTCGTAATGAATAAAATCAGGGTCAGAACCAGGTAGTTCTTGACAATAAATGATGAAATTCTCAAGCTATAAAAAGTTGGTTATAGGGGAATTCTTCCAATGAATCTTCAATAGCTGGGTCTGTTTCGAAATGAGTGGCATCTTCGGTAACGGAGAAATTGGATTCAAAATCATCAGCAAAACATTCTGCAATATCTTGTAGTTTATGTGTAACCTGATCATCGGAAATTGTGTTATTTATTGAGAAAGACTGCGTGGTTGAGTTCATTGAACGAATTTCAATTTCGCAATTTAGCGTTTGATTGGATATACTTGACACATATGTTTGCCAAGACTGTTGTTCTGCGAGTTTGATGATTCTGCTTTAGCTCTTAGTTTTTTCAAAGCGATTGCATTGTTTATAGAGGGATTAGATTTAAAAGTACGTAAAGCTTTCTTACGCTCACGAATAGCACACTTTATGTTTCGTTCCACCATGAAACACATCTTTTTTGGGGTTTTCCACTTGTTTTAGGAATGCTCAATTCGCATGATTGTAAAATTTTTGACGTAACGTCATCAACTGATCTGTTAATGTCATCTTCAATCGGATTGAAGTATGGTAGATTATTACTGCAATTCATCCAGTTAGCTTTCTTAATCAACCATCTTCTAGGCAATGTTGTTGATGAACGACACGCCAGGAACGAAATTTGTAGGGGAGCGTGATCCGAGAATATTTCGTGTTGCAATACCTTCTACTCGATTTTTGGCGCTAAAACAGGAGAGCAAAGAGACAAATCTATTGCGGAAAATTGTTTGCTCCTCGCGTTGAAAAAGTTGCCTTCACCTGAGTTCAACAGGATCAGATTATTTTCCTCTATAATTTCTTTAAGTACTTTCCCCCGAATATCTGATTGTGAAGAACCCCACATACGACAGTGTGCATTGAAGTCACCTAATAGCACAATTGGACTGGGAAACTGATTGACAAAGGTCAGTAATCTGCTGCTTAGTCCACAATGAGTCTGGAAGGTATATATTACAAATCGAAAATTTGAACAGATATTTAACAGTGATAGCGATTACCTGTAAAGGCGTTGATAGAGCTATTGGACTTTTACAACCATTAATATTTAATTAAATTAATTAGTCCATAATGAAATTAATTTTTAAGAAATAAATAAATATACATATATGTGTAAAGCGACAGTCACAAAAATAGTTTGTATACGAACAACATTTTTAGGTATTTTACGATTAGGTAAATAGTAAATCAAATTAAACGATAAGAAAAAATATCACAGGTCAAATTATCACAGGTTCTACATCATCTTTTAGGATCCTCCATAATAGTAGCCTTGTCGTTTACTGTGATAGTATTTTTCTTGCGTGGAACTCCTTTTGGCCTTCCCACCTTTTTCTTTTCTTTTTGCTTCCTGAGACAGAAGTCAATAAAAATTTCGTCTATTTCTCCAACGGATGTTCGAGATACAGGAGCAGTTCTTTTTCTGCCTTCGGAAATGCTTTCAGTTTCCATTTCACTGCCGATATCAGTAGTAGTGCATGCTACTCTAGTTATGTATTCTTTTAGGGTAGTCTTTAAACTGTTTATTTGAGTTTGTATGGTATTTTGTAATAATGGTAGTATAACCTTCGACACTTCACTGACTACCTCTTTATTGTTATCTTTAGGTTTCGTAATTTGAGCAAAAGAACTGGATGCTACCACCACAGATGTCTAGGACATAGCTTTTGCCTCAATGAAATTTACATTATGTATTACCCTGATTTCCTGAATTGTCTTCTCAGATTTATAAACCAAACATTCCGTTGATCTAGAAGAATGTTTTTCCTCGAAATTTGCACATATAGGCTCCTCTTTGCAAGCGGTAACCTCATGACTTGGATGACTACATACACATATAGGATTAGTTTTACGGTTCACGAAGTATGCCGAACTTTTCGCATCGAAAACAACGCATGGGTTACGAAACGAAAGGACGAACTTTTAAACTGTACACTGCTGCTTTAATGCTTTTCAAATGTTAACAATAACATTGCGGTATCTATTAAAATCCGTTTTTCCTACTTTACAGTCGCTTGACGACTACCACACTTTCAGATCTTAAACCTTCTTGGATTTCTTCGAGTGATGCGTTTAAAAGGTCTTGACAGTACATTATTCCTTTGCGACAGTTTAAAACCTTGTGAGGCGTAACTTCACCATCTAATTCACCAATCCTTTTCATTTTCAGTTATGCTTCTGTTTGTTTTTTTGAAACTGTTTCCATCAACAGTCCTTCTTTTACCTTGTTAACCTTTTTAGTTTCGCCGGCTACACTGTATATACTCTTGCTAATTAAAAAAGGGCTGACCCTTTCCAAATTACTTTCTGGCAACAATGTTATGGACAAGAACCGAGGGTAACTCGTCTCTTTGACCATATCTGTATTATTCCTTAACGCAGAAAAATGGTCTCCGTTTATAAAGAAGCGACTCTCGAGTGTTTAAAGTAGAAACCATAATGTTCCCACGAGAACAGGAAGACCTAAAACTACCAAACGACCTTGCGATTGGGGGATTCTTTATAAATTTTACTTTCCTCCTAGTCCGGGCGGTAAAGCCAAGACCACCTACTTCTAGATTGTAATAAAATGATGTGATGTAGGTGTATCGCATACAAAATTTTAAATAATAAAAAGTAAGTTATAAAGTAATGAAATAATAAGTTCTCCGATAATACACATCGTATTAATAATGTAGATGCAAACCTTACACCACTTATAGTTGTGCCTTTGACTCAGTCGGTTGATTAATAGGGTAGGTTCATTAAATTTTGATTTGCTCGATTACCATAAATGCTGCTTGATTATTTTTACTTATCCTAAATAATATAATATGCAATGTATTAACAATAAAAATGTTCTCGGGCGCCAAATTGTTTTTGGTTGTAAATGTCGGAACAATTAAACCGAGTTTATAAAAATGTAAAAAAATAACAATATACAGACTATGTTTATTGAATATCAAATGTAATGATGAAATAGTGAAGGTTTTAAAATTATGCTTAAAGTACTAAATAAATCACTACATAAATACCTTAGAAATTTTTGTACACAAACTTCTCTTTTTGACAACCTCTGGCATCTAAATATGATTACGAAGCGGTTAACCTGCATGAAATCATTCTTACGTTATCATTGCGCAATCTTGACATAATGTTATCAGCCGCACCCCAAACTGAAATTATCTTTATAAAATCCGTATAAATTTCTTCTTAAAATTTTTAAATCCACTTCTTATTGCATTATTTGGAAGTTTTCCATTCAAAAAAATTGCAATCATAAAACGAAAAATGTACGCAACAATAAAATCAAATAAGATGTAATTACGTTGTAAATTGAAGTAATGATAAAAGTGTAATTAAAGTAAAAAATGGTATAAAAAATAAGTAAAGAAAGCGCCTAAAAAGAACAAATGCTTTAATTTTATGTAAATGTATTAAAAATATATCTTACCACCAATTCGATGGCACTTTCACATAAATTTAGGTAAAAATCAAAAAGAAGCAGCTTCCTGCTTGGGCATTAAACAGGAAGTGAAAAAATGGAGGTTTTCGAAGTAGATGAAGAGGTCATGCGCCCAATGCCTTTGCGCATAGAATTAAGTCACGATGTGTTGCGCACCTCAAATGACTAGAAAACAATTTATTGCCTACCTCATAACTATATCTCAATAATTAAAATTTTCTTGTACTTAGAACTAAATGAAGGAAAGATCCTAAATTGAGGTATATTTTATACAACACAAAAAAGAGTTGTTACAGGATGTACGACGTTCCCTAGCCACGCCCTGCTAGAGTCTCTGAAGCACAGTTCGTAGATGCACTATTAGCAGAATGGTAGCTCTCAGCCTTCCCCGGCTAGGACATCCCGGGTTTACCACACTCTTTTGACGGCGTACGTCCCGGGACGACTAAAAAAAAGAAAAAGGAAACGGTTTCACAGCTTTCGCTGGGAGCCTGAAGAGAAAAGTGTACTTCCAGCTTGGGAGACACCGGGTTGCTATCCCTGTCCTGGTTAGATACGAGGCCCCACGTGGACTGGTCCGCGACACTATTCTCTAGAGCTAACAGTGGCGATTGGCGCCACGAGCTCATATTTTGGTGTTGGCTTTGCATCACTTACGATCATTTGCAAGGTCATTCCCTTATCCGCGTCTAGTAGGTAGTCCAACCCCTAGTATTATTTTTTTTTCTTTGTTTTGAGCGCGTCAGCTATTAGCGCCAGCATTCTGTCTTTCTATATTAAATATCGTTAAAAAGATTTCTCCGTCTTAAGAAATCTATAACCTTTTCTTCATGCTTTATTCCTGGTTTCAAACAATCCGCTATTTCGTTTGGTATTCTAAGATGATTTTGAAGATCACTGCATTCACATAAAACGTGTTTCATTGTGAGTGTTATTAATAACTTTACTTACGTCCACTTTGCTAATTTGAGTTAGTTCTATACTTTCTACATTATTAAGGATCATTATTTCATCTTGTATCCATTAGGCTTGTTTATTATGATACTCTACGTTTGACCATAAATCTTGCCAACAAACTTCAATTTGAATCATTTACTTCTGATATTTGATTACTTTAATGTTAAATTATTACAAAATGTTTAAAACTTTTTATTTATGTATTTAACAAAATTAATAATAATTCTTAATTATATATTTACTTTTCAACTTAATCGTTGATAACAAAACATAACAATTTAGCATTAGTCAAGTTGATTTAGTATGTGTGAATCCTTGCGATATTGCAGGCTCACGTTCGATTAATATAATCAATTTGAGTGTAATCTTATTATATTTAGAATTTGCATCAGTTCTACATACATAAAGACAAAATTTACATCGATTGGGGCTTATATCTCGATATTTTAGTTGGTTAGAGCGGTACTCTAGCAAAGTACATGTCGTAGGTTCAAATCCTACTTGAGTTAAACTTTTTATTTATGTATTTAATAAAATTAATAATAATTTTTAATTAAATATATACTTGAACTTATTCGTTCATAACAAAACTTATAATAATTCTATTACATATAATTCCTGAAGTCCTTTATCAGATGTAATGACCTATCTAACGGGATCGATTTCATTTAAACAATCATGAGTATGTATGTACACTCGCCACCAATAACTGGCCTTTAACCGGGTTTACAGTACGCCATTACCCTATTAGCGCTAATCTAATTGTAGGCTTTCACTCCTGTCCCCTAACGCGTGTAAAAGTTGGGCAATTTTATTTACTGAATGTCCTCCTAGACGTTTGTCACATAATATTTTAATTACACTTGATGACCAAATTCTCAATTTTCCACGAACATTGCTCATATATTTACCTCACTATTATTAATGTCATTATTAATTTATAAAGCTCAACACCTCTAGTTGTATAAAGGGTCACTTTAAACGTATTTTTTTCTATCGCACGGATTTTATACACAATGCTTATCTTAATACAACGATGATTGTTTATCACAAATCTGTTTAAATATTTTACTTGATTTTGGAAAAGCTTAACAACAATTTCTAACTCACATCAATTACTTTAACTTGTTTACTTGTAAACGTTTTAAACACTTCATGAATGTTTGCACTGATTATCTACAAAGTATTTAGCATATGTTGTTATTCTCCTTCAAAGTAACGTCATACGAACTACCGCTCACTCTAAGGCTTTGCTAAACAAATCTCAATATTTGTCAATCTCTAAGTCTGAGAGGCCACTACCTTGTCACTCGTTCTCTTATACAGATCAAGGCATCCATCTTGTTAAACGTCATCAATATCTATCCCAGAAAAAACAAACCAACATATCCCAGAGGAGTTTTTATCGCTTGTCTTTTCCGCGCGCAAAATCTGAAACGGCCCCAACGCAAACGCTTAGACTAATCTATGTGCCATCTTAAAAATCGTAATAGTTCTACGAAACATTGAAATTCCTCATCCATATTCACTTCACACGACATTCAGAAGTAAATTCAACATTGTATGAAAGTTTCACACGTGTGCTATGTTTTCTTTCGTAAAATTTAATCAATTTGTCCTTGGGCATACATAAAATTTTGATTGTGAAATACCAACTTATTTATACAAGTAAAGATACATGTATTTTCTTCCTCTACACTTCAACACAATATCAACATACCATTAATTCACACCCTACATATTTACAGCAATATTCAACTCACATTCTTTAAAATGCAGTGGCAAAATACAGTGGCACTCATTATCGTTCCAAACAGGGGTGTTATTAAAAATTCAAATCATTCAAATTTGACACCTTCAACTCATAAATGTTTAAACACCATTTAAATGAGCTTTTACATAGTACTCAACGCTTTACTAAAAGTTCCAGTTGCGTAGCATTATACCAGACTTATATTATGTACACACGAAAAAATATTTCTCGTGCAAATTCACGTTCATATTTCATCAAAATGCTCCCTACTTACAACACAACACCATATATATATATATATATATATATATATATATATATATATATATATATATATATATATATATATAGCTAGAGCGTCGAAATAATCTCACTATCACAAATAATGGTAAACAGATCATTTTACTAAAAACATATCTACAGCTTTTTTCATGTAGAACTCTACAATGGAAGTTATTTTTTAGTATATCTTGTGTATTTTTTAAAAGTTACTAAAGTTGGACGACATTTTTTCTTCAATACCGATGTACTCTAGCAAGATTCTGACAATTGACATTAATTCGATCAATCGATTTCAATAACGGTGCTAGTGTGAAGTTGGCGCCGAAACAATGAATTTTTTGTAAAAACGATATACCGTATGCGGTACATTGCAGTATACCGACAAAATACTAACGATTAACGTTAGTATCAGTGTCGGTATTAGTGCGAAGATAGCGCACCAACTTGATCCTACTGTAACAATTACCGGGGATTGCAGACTAATGAAGATTTTGCACATAGTACCATGTACTAATCAAATACTAACGTATAACATGACTTCTGTGCCAACACGAATCATTGATGATACCAAGTTATATTTGTACATTATTTCCAATAGGTATCGATATTCGATTTAGAATAGCATTACTTAGTGGGTTGCAGTCACAGAAAAGAGTTTATTCATAGAATAAGCTGTATTTCTAATGTTAAAATTAATGAAAACATGCTCAGCTAATTAGCACTCAGAAGGTGGGATAATAACCATTGTTTCCTTATAAAAAAAATCTTTTTGTGAATGCATTCACTGACAGTAGTTAGTAGCCAAGCCTTAGTTAGGAAAAACAGGAAAAGGCCACGTCTTACATTCCCTCCCCAAAGGGGAGAGCGGGATGCTTGAGCTTTCCAAACTCCTTCAGCCACAATGATGGATTCCCAGCATACATACATACATTACGTATAATTGCATGGTGGGATTAAGGATGGGTGTGGTCAGGATAAGATCGGAAGGAACGGAGTTAGGGTTCTGAGCTTGCAACTGTCTTTTAACCTATACGCCGCGTAGTCTGTCTTCTATTCGTATATTTCGTGCGATATGTGTAACACATACGGTTGATAGTGTGTTAATATTTAATTACCGTAACGATGAGTTACAACTCGCACACATTAGGTCGTAAACAAAGAAGGTCGCCGTCATAGTAAACGTCCGCACAGCTCCAGCTTTGACATCGCCTTTCTAAAGCAAAGACTCGATCTTTTGGAGAATTCGTAATCTACATGTATGAAGCACACGCATCACCTTCGTATGCGCTTCAAAGGCAGTTAAATCAACATGCAGCACCTTCGCCTATACGGCTATACAACATATATGTGATTCGTGTTCGTGATTTGTGGAGCGATTAGAAATAATACCGGAATTCAATAGTTCTACGAATGGCATGACTGTGGACACATGGATTGATAAAATTAATTTGATCGGTGATGTTTATATCTGGGACGACCGTGCTAAAATTTTTTGTATGACAGCTCTTCTTACCGGAAACTCAAAATCTTGGTGCGATTGAATGGGAAGTAAAACTAAAAATACCTTTTTCTCCTCATAAAGGTACTGCTTCCAAATTTTTACAGAAATTTGTTAATAACTACGGCAAGAGAACACCATCAAGATATTATCTCATTCTTTTACAAAAAACTAGGAATTGGTAAACACCGAGTAATTTACCCGATTAAATTATTATCAATATTATTATATCAACAATCAACAATAATTTAATAAAGCAAGGGCACATGTAGCAAAGTACAAAGCAACCGAAGCATTATTACAACTTTTAAAAGATTGCTATTATGAAAGGAAAGCGCAAAACAACCGAAGCATTATACGTTTTTTAAAAGAATGTGATTATGTTACCACGCAAAGGGACCTGAACATATTAAATCGTCAAAGTAGTATCGGATAACAAAGTGATAAATCATATTATTCTAAACGTATTAATCTAAACATAACACCCATAAACACTTGGACTCAAAAAAAATAATTTATTCTGTTCTTACTGTAACAAAATCTGAACATGCGCTAGAAATGTGTTTTAGATTTAAGGGCGTAAATAATAAAGTATTCAATAATAAAGTAAACCTTATATCCGAAATCAACGCAAAATATCACGTTACAGCACAGATTAACAATAAAGACGTTGGTTCGTGTATAGACTTCGGAAGCGCATGTAAAATTTTAAAATTAATGAAGGTTAAGGAACTTATATTAGATATATAAAGACAGAAATAGAATCATACATGGTTATGGGGTGCGACCGTTAAAGCCACCCTAACGGTCGATGATCTTAGACGATTTGTAATCCGCTTATTGTGTGTCAATATCGTCATTAATTTCTGATATATACAAAATCTGATTGTGTCACTTTTAGTTACATATTGCTGCAAATATTATATAGATTTAGCTAGTTATACATAATTCTATACATTTCAATTACACCTATTTTAAGAGGTAAGGTGGAACGTTTTTGTCTGTTTCCTGATTCTGATCATAACGTCATCATCTAAATTGGTCACCACGTCCACCAGTAAGTGTGATCGCTACCGCTATCCTAGTCACAACATCGACCAACACTTACTGATCATATCGCCCACCGACATTGATCGTAACCTCCATTATTTCTTTACTAATCACAACACTCACCTTCAATGTTGGTCACAACCACTACTCTGGTCACGATCTCCACCGATGCGGAGACTACTTTAAATGTTTCTATATGATCAGTAATAGTGTTTGGTATGATAGACCAAGTATATCTAACAAAGGTGTAGCAGCACAATAACCACTGTACTACCGATAGTACAAGGGATGAATTGAAATCGTGCCTCTATGCTCAAGAAGCTGTATGCCAGAAATTAAAAACGAGTCATTTACTTTACACATTTAAAGACCGTTGGTAGATGTGTACAATGTACATTCATGCCAAATATCAAAACAGTCGAACGCCAAATAAAAAAATTATAACATTCTAAACTCAGGTGTCTTGCTTTTTGAAACCGATAGTAGAAGCATACTCGTTCTTCTTTGAAGGCGGTCAAGGATATCGAAAGCGTATTGGGGAGCACCAACCAATTACATTCTAGATGAGGTCGAACTTGAGGCTTGTATAGTAGAAAGTTGTTGAGAGATAAAGTACTGCTTAGATCTGTACAAAAAACGTATTTTATGAGCAGCTGCTCTATTGGCTAGCAGAATATCGTTAACTCATAATAAAATTGAGGGTGCAAACATTCCTAACATAGTAATAGCCTGAAAACTAAAGATTTGGGCCATTGATACTTGCAGCAAAAGACAATCGCCCTTTTTGTGCTCACAAGGAAATATTGAATTTTGTTAGCATTAAATGCAAATATAGTATTACTTGCCCATTCAAGGATACGTTAGATGTCTCTGTTGATCGAAATGGTCATTTCAGCATCACCTGATAGGGTTTTTCGAGTCGGCTGACTCAAATTTTTATAAAGTAAGTTGAACATTTGCTACCTTCGATCATGAAGGAAATTCCCCAGAAGATATATGGATCAAATAGCGCTTAAATAGAACTGGTACTAGTTTCTTTAAGACAATGGCTGGAATGTCGTATTTCAGAATTTTCGTTCTTCGAACGGATAACTTAGACTGTCGACTTCCATTTTAAGAAGTAACATATATTCCATTTACATGTGCATATACAGACAGGCTACATCAGTCAAGATACCAATGGTCAAAATTGAACGAGGTGAAATGTCTTTATTACCTTTTCTTCATCGCATGTCGCTTTGTTTAAGGTGTAGAAAACGTTAAGGTTGAGAAGTTGCAAATTATTAGCTTCTGCATCGCTTCTTGCTTGCGGTTACGGGACATTTTTTAATCTCAAGCTACTCCTAACACTCTAATCTGGAAACTATTTTTTTCTATTTGCTCTATCCTGCATGAAAAACGTTACTGTAAATGGTACAGCACCGTTCAATAACTGAGTAAGTCGTTCCTGTAAGGAACGGAGATGTTTTTCCCCAGTTAAGCAATTTACCAGCCTTACTAGTCCTATTCGGATATTTTATTCGAGATTCTCTATGCAAATATTTTATTCGCATCTCATATAAGTTTTCATCTGCATAAAAGTACTCGTTGTGGCAATTTGTTCTGTTTGTTCGTTTAAATCCAGTTCCACCGCCAAACAGGATTATTTTGTGGAAATTTTGATTGAGGTGGACTATTTTACTATAAACGGTTGGAAACGCATATACTTCCACTTCGAGTGTTTGAGCAAATAAAGCACGTCCGCGGTCTACAAATTTTTGCGTCAATTGCTGTTAGTTGCCCGTAGTAAAAAAAGCAAAATAGTAGCATAATTAAGTCACAAACAAGAAGCATCGCAGCATCATTACATATTTGCTACGTTTTAAAAAGTGCGATAGTCGCAACACAAACAATTTCTAACTAATTACAAACTCAACTGTACTTTTTTACGTTTACGTTTTTAATGTTCCATCCCTAAAATGGGTTATGGCAGTAAGTAACAATGTTCATCCTGAACTACCAAGTTTTGTAACGTAAATTGGTACAAAGCGTTATGCATTTTTTTTTTAAACCACACGCGACCGCTTCAACTCAACTAAAGGTTGGCTGATAATCTTCCAAATGCCGTCTATCCCAACTCTTATATAGATACCCTCGTCCATCTTGAAAACGTCACCAAACGTTATCCCACTAAATCAAAATTAACTACCGTTGAGGGATGTAAATGACACATGACTTCTAAATCTATGCCACCTTGAAGTGTTTAAGAATTAATATCTTCCTGAAACGTCCAAATTCGACACTCAAAACATTCAAAACCAAACTCAAGTTTTTACGAAAGAATCACGTATGTGGAAATCTCTTTCGCAAAATTCAATAGTTTTAAATAATATTTGCCTTTGAATAATAAGTATAGTTTTGATTTCATATTAGAGTCCACTGGTATGTATAAACGCTGCATTACATACTAAAATTATATTTTATCCTTCTACTTCTAAAACGTTATTCCATTATGCGCTACTCTTTTACGTTAATTCAAAGTATAAATTCCTTTGTATACAGTAACCACACGGCTTCTCCAGTGTCGTCCTTGCGGGTCTAAATCTGTACCAAAAATTCGAAACAAAAATTCTTTAACCACTCAGATGTTCGTCCTAAATCCACATAGTATTATTTTCATACATTAAACAAAATCTTAATACATTCCGGTAGCGTAAGATTTTCATCAAACTTACAAGTTATACTCAGGGAAAGAATTCTCCCGCACAAACACACTCATTTTAACTGTGAACATTCACACAATGTAACGCAAAACATAGCCAGTGATTCAAAATATCCTCACACAAAACTATATTAGAACTACGTACTTTCAGTAGAGCAATAAAGTTTATGAACAACTTGATGGTGTTGCTATGGGCAGGAGTAGCTGATTTTTACATAGAAGAGTTTGAAACATTTGCTTTACAAAACGCTTCAAAAAAATCCTTTAATTTGGTATGGGCATGTTGATTACGTTTTGTAATTTAGAGACGGAGAAGAATGCATATGTGCTTCAGATTTTATAAATGGTATTCATCCCGGTATCCAATATGTTATACAAAAAGAAGCTAATGGAAGTTTACCATTTTTAGATGTATTGATTTTTAAAAGAAATAATTTATCTGTGTTTTAGGGTCACCGGAAACCTACACACCCCGATAGTTATCTTCATAAGCTATCAAATCTTCACTCACGTCAAAAAATGTGTGATTCAAAATTTTTAGAAGATGAATTTGATAATTAAGAATCATCACTACAAGCTAATAGTTATTTATTTGAAGAAATTAATAAATATAATTAAATCTCTTAGATGCACCCGTCAAGAACAAGTTTCAACTAATGTTGGTACAGCTTTTCTTCCTTTCATTACCAGGGAATTTTTTTTTAAATAAGTATGGTATTGGAATTATTTTGAAACCTACAAGAGAGATGACAGAGCATATAAGCTTACCAAAAGATGGCTCTAATCTATAGTTAACTTCTGGATTACATAAGTTATCGTGTTCTTGTGGAGAAGTATGCATTGGAGCCATAAAACATAGCTTTGATATTAGAAGAAAAGAACATACAAGACGTTATATATTGAATCAATCAAAAATGTCTGTCCTAGCTGATCATGCGTTAAATATTTAAATCGACATTCAATTTGACTGCATGAAAATTTGATCTAGGAAAATTTATCATATCCGTTTAGATACAGCGAGAAACTATTGAAACACATAACATCCAAATACGAGTAACTTAAACAGACAAGAAGAAAATCACCGACTATAAGGCTTTTGACATCTTAAAGAAAGGCAACCTTAAATTTAATTTTAACTTTTTGCTGTTCTTCTCCTCGACTTCTTTTCATAATTGTGAACTTGAAAAGGCTAAGTTTGGCCTACCGTACTAAAGCACTAAGGAACAGTTAGGGGGTTAGATAGCGGGATATGAAATTGCCAATAGATGCGTATGAACAGCTACCCTAAATTTTTCATATCATAAGTGAAAAGTGAACAGAAACTAGAGAGATCATTGCAGAGTTTAGAAACCGTATAGAACAATGTGGATTGTGCCCATTTGGTACGACAAGTGGAGTATTCCTAGCAAATGTGGCCTTAGCTTGTATTCAGCAGGGCAATATCCGTTGTAATAAGGATAATACCAAGAAAAAACTGAAACAATTCTTCTTTGCTCAAGGGACTATACGTCAGAAGTTAAGGACGGATTATTTATAAGCCTAATCGCTCTTTTCTGAATACTATGAACGATATCCAGAGCCCATTGTAAGCCTTATACAGCAGAAAGAGTTGTCAATAGGTAAAGTACTGCTTAGACCTGCACAAAAAGCCTATTTTACGCTCAGCTGCTTTAGTGGCTGACAGAATACGGTCAACCCATGGTAGATTTGAAGATTCATTCATAGCCTGAAAACTTAAGATTTAAGCCATTCATACTTACAACAGGAAATGATCGATCTTTTTTGGCGGACACTAGACAATATTGTGCCTTATTAGTATTAAATTTAACCAGATTATTGCTTTCCCGTTAGAGAATATGTTTAATGTCTTTATTGAGTGAAATTGCCATTTCAGGTTTAATGTCTTAATTTGAAATAGAAGGTGGATTACCACTTTGCGTAGAGTGGGATGATAGACAATAAAGAATGCAGTCTTCAGTAAATAAATGGATGTTGCGGGCTAAATGCTCACTAGGGCATCCAGCCCGTAAAGGCAATTTGTGCCACGGCATAGCTCAATGGTGTGGGCGGGGTTCTTACTAAAAGGTGCAAAAGGGCAATCGTCTCAACTCCTAAAACGTTAAAATCCAGTAAAAATGTCAAAAAGGCGCCACCTGTTAAAAACATTTATGGCGGGAAAACGTCATGAATAGACCTTATATTGGTCTAACGGGAAACCAAAACGTTCACTTAAAAATCTACTACTAAAAATCTACTCCAAAAATATTCACGCAAAGTTTACCCAAACTTCAACAAAACCTTAAGCTTCAAATATGAGCCGCAAAATGCGAAGCACAAACTCATTAGATATTTCGATAAATCTACGTCAAAAATTATTAGCTCAACTAACCCAAAAATAACTGATCAATACGGTAATTTAATTATTCAATTCAAAACAAAAAAATACGCCATCACAATACTAAAGAAACGCGATCAAAAATCTATGATATCCTGAAAGGTATCAAACGTCGATATCGGGATGTAATACCTAAATTCCAAACTAAGTTACCTAGCTGCCATAACAAATAATTAAATTCGCTTACCTGCTTAGCAAATCAGGCACTAGAATGTCTCCAATCAATAAGTCGTTCCTATAAAAATACTTCAAAGTATTTTCAACTTCTTTCAATACCCTCGTATGCAAAAAATATAATCAGTTGTCCGGTCAGTGGCCGACTTACTTCATAAATTTACGTTACGTCAGGATTTAAAATCTCTTAATAAATCCGCATTTCAATATAATTATTCTTCAAAAGAAATCACTTTAATTCATTGACAACCATTTGTAATTAGCTCAATCCAACCGTCATAAAATATGCACAAATTCAAAAAAACTATGTTACATTAAACCTTTAAAAGTTACGTTAAAATCCATTCATCAATATAAACTTCTGAATGTTATTACCCTACTTCAAATAAATACAACCATGATGACGTCAATGTCATGATCCACATAAAAAACAAACATTACAAATACGCGTATTGTGATGCAAATGGGTTTACACTAAAAAAAACACAATACGCACGTTAACCTAAAGATATACATATATTGAGTAATCATAAGAAAACACTATCATCGACACACACAATTGTTACAAAAATCAAATCCTTTAAACAAATAAAATCTAGTTCACTTAAAAGGCTGTGAAGCTAACTAGCGTCAGTATGTAGGCCTTACTAAAATTATTGTAATTTTGAACTAAAAAAACAAAATAACAAAGATTATAACCAATAAGCTGCGTTCTCTTGTAACGAATAACCACATTTAATTTTGATGCAAATCGTCAGGGCATAATTAGAAAAAAACACTCACATAAATTTAGAATTATCTCACGAATGGATACGCCAGCATTACAATTTAATAGATACAAAAAAATCAAACGTGGATGTCGAAAGAGCGTATTCAAACGTTAGCATACCAAACAAAAATTATACACCAGAATTTATTAAAATTTATCAACCACAGCAAAACAAAATGCACGAAAGGGTTTACCGTATATTTGTTATACAGACACCTTGTTGATACGGCAATAGGTTTTTCCAGCATGACTTAGCTCGTGAATATTTCTCCTTTCAATACATTTGATTGATATTACCATTGGTTGTACGTTACACTCATACTTAGAGATCCATAAAACTTTGATTACTTTACTATGTACACATCTATTAAACGAAATCATATTTACATAAAAAACTTCTCCATGTTATATTTACAGTAGCTTGTAGTATTTGTTTGAAGTCGGTAATATACGTAAAAGCTATCATTTAATCCAGGAACTTATTACTTTAATCCGCAAAGGAAATAAATTGCGAAACAGCAAATCCGTAGAACGTGGTTAAGCACTTAAAAAAAAGGGCACGAAAACTCCGTATTTCTATGTCCAAAGATGTCATCATGACAAATGATACACAACACAAAAAATAAAATGTAGTGAGCCAGTATATTATCCGAATCAGCGAGAGCGGAGCATCCTCCAACGGATGTTCGATACACCCCCAGCATACGTAACTCCTTCCAACCCCCACTTAACTACCCCGTTTTGCGTTGACCGCAAACAAACAAACGTGAATCTATGCCAGCATCTTGATCTATACTAATATCAACCTTCTTCAAAATCCGCCATGTTTCTTAATATCTCCCACTAAGTTACTTAAATCTTCAATAGTCAATTATAAAAAAAGAATTGCTTAAATTTTGAATTGCATCCGAAACGAATCAAACCCGAAAAACTAAATCGGAAAAATTGCATCACCTATCTAAAATGTGTTCCCAAAGGTGCCTCGTGTAAGGTGGTATGAGTAACATAACGAAACTAACGTACAGAAAATTCATCCCTTTGTTTAAACGCAACAGTTTTTATCTAAACGAAGACGACAGTCTGGCGGCTTACAATTTAAACTCACGAAAGATGTACTATGTAACGTAATAATTTTATACTTACTTTAATTTTATAAAACGTAATTCCCTTTCATTTACCAAAATACACAAATACTAAAAAAAATGAGAACATTTATGTACATAAAAACTACTCTTTCACACTAATCTAGCAAAGAAGGAATTCCCCTATCTATTGATACCAATAAATAAACCAAACTTTAATTTAATACTCCAATCTAAACTTGCTAAATAAACCAAAAACTTCATTTCATTATCAAAATGGCGATTCTAAGTGCGACTACTGTTACTGAAACAATTTCACATATTCCTCAAATACGAAAAGACAAAATTGAACGTTGCAATGAACAAACTTTCACAACTTTCATGCATTATTACTTTTACTGCGCGAGTATACTACAATCAAGATGTACGGTACTAACAAATAAATTATAATTTCACAAATTTATAGGCAAATATTGATAAAATCATGGACACATGATATGGATCGGGTTAGTTGTTGAAGATATAAGATCATTTATGTATAGTAAAAAAAATGTAGACGCTATAACTAGCTTCTTTTGATGCAAATAAATCCACAAAAACATTAACTTTGTCTCCAGAATCAGCAACTGTCGGGAGGGGAGGGGGGGGGGTAAAGATGTGCCAAAGCTTTACTGGTCGCTTTAGCTAAAGACCAAAATTTACGACTGCCCAAAGGAGGTTAGCTAGCTCGTTGGATTTCGTTGTTCAAACTACTTTTTAGCTTTAATGATAGCATTTTTGTAGGTATTTCTAGTACCAACGTATTATGCATGGCCCTCGGTCATTTTATTAGATTGCCATTTAATACAAGATTTGTTTTTTTAGGATATTGTATCAGGACAAGACTTATTGAACCAGCTTTGGAAACATGAAACAAATGACCGATACGATTTTGTTTTTTGGGAATGTATAACTCCTTGCCCATGACTATATACTGAAAGAGCAATATACGAAGGTGAAGACACTATTCACGCCAAAGAAACGTTGCAAAGGAATCCCGTAAATCACTCCATTGAGCTGACTTAAGACACCACCAGGTTCTATCAGTGTTGTGAACAACAGGGGAATTAGCGACAGTGAAGATTATTTCTGTTAAACAGTGGTCAAATAAACATAGTGGGGAAAGAACTGAAGTTCTATACACAAGTGTGTTTGATGTAAGAAAGGGATCTAGAAGAAGTCGAGTATGGAGGGATTCCTGTGGGTTCAGAAATCATTTGTATGAGATCACATAAAATAGCAAATGTTTCTGTTCTATGACCAGCGAAATTAATAGTGGATGAAAATTGGAGCCAATTACAGTTATGAATATTGAAATTTCCCAGAATTGAGATACTGCAAGATGGAAACTGAGATAGAGACCAGAATGTTTAAACCAAGTCATATCGAAATTTGTATTCTCCAAGGAACTAATCCTTTTGCAAGCAATGTTGTCCTTGAGATAGGCACATACGCCTCCTTTATATCGAAAGTTAGAGTGAAAATTGTACTGGGGAAATTGCGAGTTAGGTGAATCAGAGCTTTCGGAGAAGACACAGAGGAGAAACAAACTGTCAGCTTGTAATTGTTCAAGACGGTGAACGGCGTTAAGATTAGGCCTGATACCCCGGATGTTGCAATAGTGGATCAGAAAGGAAATACTTTTGATGACCGAGGTCGCTTGGGCCCTGCCCTCTAGCATATCCGAATAGGGTAACATTTTACGTCCGGAATTTATTACCCCAAGAACCACAGCAACCTTTTTTTAGTTTTTAATTTTGGCGTTTCAATACGATAGGAAGATAGTGAGGGCGAGAAGGCAGAATAAAGATGAGGAAAAAGGTGACCGGCTTCCCTTACCGAGCTCATAAAATCGGAAACGCCATATTAAGGAACCCATGGTAAGGGTGGTACCTTCTCGGCTGGTATGGGTTACACATGGCTCCCAACTGTAAAAATGCTTTTACCAATTTATATTTATATGTTAGGTTAGGTTATTTTGTTTTTGATTATAAATCTTCTCAGCGATGCGTTTAAGTACCACTATTTTTTTGAATATAGTTCTATAGATTTTCTGTTTGCTTTTCTCATATTCATTCCTAGCATATAACCAGAAACAACAATAAACGAAAAAAAAATTAAATTATTTTATCTTGTAATGCTTTAGGATGATATGGTCTAAGTAGTAGTCGTCCATTATCTAAAAAAAAAATGCTTTAAATGCTTCATCTTGGGTTACAGGATCGATCTTTCGTCAGAATTCCTTGTCCAGGTCCATTTGGAATCGTGCCATACATAGACGTTTTGAAAAATACGCTGATCTTAACATCAGTTCTTTGGGAAAATACTGATTAATTAATTGCATATCTCATATGAGGATTATGCTTCTGGGTTTTAATTTTCCATAGTTATTATAGGTTTTAAGAGGCACCATCACTATTGCATGTTTCTTTTATCGTATTGTTGCTTAAATTGGCTATAGTTACCGTATCTGTTTGTATAAAATGTAATTAAAGTGGCTCGCTATTGCGTCTTTATACCTGGTGCTATGTTTGTGTAGGGTAGTTGTGGTTAATCAATTGATTAATCGTGCTAAAACACACATTTCCGTTTTAAGCGGTTATGATTATAACTAGATGTGTACCTAGGAAATTATTATACCTTAGAATCTTGCACTAAACTTCTGGTTTTATGTAGTGCTCAAATTTATAGTACCTAAGTTAAAGTTTAATTATAAGTGGATTTGGACAAATTGTATTAAATTAAAGTTTTATAAATAGTCAAGTAAGTGAACGCAAGTAAAAATACCAAGGGATCGTTGAAAGAGTCACTAATCGCTTTAGAAAGTAATAGTAAAGCAAACTACCATTCAGAGCTACGAATAGAGTATATACAATATAGTTTATTTCATTTGGTGTATTTTCTATTTAGTTATAAATTAATTGTTTTGTGTAAAAAAGTTATTAGGACGTGCGATATTTAAGCTAACATAAACAACCAGATAGTTATGCTATTTATTTTGAAAACTTACTTTGAACTTTTCATTTATGTTTAACTTCTAACTTTGATCATAATTTTTACTGAATATATAGGCCTTGTTTGTCGTTATAATTGAAAAACTAACGTGTAATAAAAGTCTTAAAAAGAATAACCTCGTTAGAACAAGACAAGCCACTTACTAACATCTTTTACTTGAAAAACTTCATTAAAAGTTCTGACGAATGCCTTCTGGGATTTAATCGTGTACTCTTTTCATGGTTAGTTTGTGAATAAATATGTCGCATTAAAACTAGAATACATTTTGAGAACATAAACATAATTATGTAACTTTTACATTAATTTTCTGGCTTCGTTAGTGCTTTGCATTAATTTGGATTATATTAATATTTTTCAAATGTGTTTAACATGGACTAATCGCAAAAAAAACATAAACGTTGAATTAGTACTAACACTACCAAATAATAAGGGTGACAAAGTAAAATAAATAATTAAAAAACAAATTCAATAACAACAAAAATGGGACAATATGATAGTAATGATAACATAGTTACATATTTTACAAGAGGACATTCATAGTATTATTAACTTTTGTTGTGTGATTAAATAATTTGTTTAAAACGGTATTATAATTCAAATAATTAAAGAAAGAGTTAATATCTAAGAACTAAGAGAGAAACTCGCATCGAAAACCTATACCTTCAAAGAAAAGGACACAAAACTAAACGTTACGTTACTCCGTTTTTAAAATCATCTACGAAAACGCACATTATGCTAAAAGAATTATTAGATGTTTCGGTAACCACCAGTGGTTTGGTGCGAGAACATTTCTGTTTCTACCTGGATTATTCTTTGTATATATCAATAGCAACTTTATCCCAGTATGCTGTCTCCTAAAAGGACACACACACACACACACACACGCACGCACGCACGCACGCACGCACGCACACACACACACGCACACACACGCACACACGCACAGACACGCACAGACGCGTACAGAGGCGGACAGACGCGCACAGACGCCCTCTGACTCGCACAGACGCACACGACGCACAGACGCACACAGACGCACACAGACGCACACAGACGCACACGGACGCACACAGACGCATACAGACGCACACAGACGCACACAGACGCACACAGACGCGCACAGACGCACACAGACGCACACAGACGCACACAGACGCACACAGACCCCCACAGACGCACACAGACGCACACAGACGCACAGAGACGCACACAGACGCAAACAGACGCACACAGACTCACACAGACGCAAACAGACGCACACAGACGCACACAGACGCACACAGACGCACACAGACGCACACAGATGCACACAGGCGCGCACAGACGCACACAGACGCACACATACGGTATCACAGTTAACATGTATTATACATTAATATTGTTATTACACGTTTGTTTGAAGCCAAAGATATATATTTTTAATGAATTGCTTTTGCGCACAATTTTTAGCACCCCAACAAAAGGTCTCCTCAAAATTTTGATAAACATAGAAATGGAAGGTACGACCTTTAGGTCTCGTTGATCGAGACCATAAGTTTGACTTTTTTCCAAGGAAATTGAACTATTTAAAAATGCGTTAAAATATTAGGTGATACGTTAAGTTCGTCAGTATTTTGTTCCCAGTAGCGGAAGGTTAAAATAATTCATGTATTATTGAACATAAGACCACTCGATACTTACGCTAAAAAAGTTTCTTACACAAACATTTTAAGTTGAGAAACAAAGCAAATACGCTGTAAGAAAAATTTCAAACAGGAAATAACGGAATATGAACATGGAAACTTTCACCATTATTATACATATTAAAATACTTATCTTTTTTGGATTTTTTAAATAGTGTATTTGTATATCAAAGTTATACAATCTATATAAACGTTCCGATAACACTTACAGTTATGTTCGTCAGTAGTAGTATTATCTAATAAAATTGTTAGATGTTCAAAATAATTTTGTAAAATTTGAAAAATTAAAACCAACATAAGGCTAATATCAATATAACTGTTTTGATAACGTATAATGCCAACTATAGAGTACAATTTTAGTCAAGAATAACTACATCATTAAAAATTAAATATTGTTAAACTGTCTTGAAGATGACAAATCAGAACACACTCTAACGGTCGAAGGCTAACAATGAAAAATGTCAACCAAATAACAAATTTAACAAAATTTAATCAAAATATGATGTTAGTGTAAATTTATGAAGAACTTCAATTTGAAATCGATAGAAACATTCACAAATAGAAACTTGACGTCGATTAAAGTAATCCAGTTAAATCTAACAAAGAAATAGTTTTATCAATAATTGTAAGTACTATTTAACAATGAATAGCATAATGCAGAAAGTTTTATGTAATTTTTAATTTTAATTTACGTTTTAATTACGTTTAATTACGTTGAATTATAATTCAAAATATAATTGGTAAAGCATTTACTTCAAGGTCTAGGAAAAAACACAGCAAAAAACCTAGACATACCAAAAGCTAAAATTAAAATTAAAATCAAGACGTATCATCATGCATTTTTAAAATTATAAGATGTCAAAACCTATTTAAACAGAGATTTCCTTCTTGTCTATTTAAATTATTAGGTTGTTTATATATCTCAATAGCTTCACGTTGTGAACGAAGATAACAATGAGTTTGTCTTGAAAATATTTCCATTGTGTCAAATTAAAAGTCACGATTAAAATTATTTAAGGTACCGTCAGGTATCACAGACTTCTCTGATTGGCCTAATCTACAAATCCTCATACGTTCCTTACGTCTTGTATCAAAGCAAGACAGTTTAACAATATTTATTTTTTTAATGATCTGGTTATTCTTTAGTGAATTGTATTCTGTAGTTGGCTTAATATATTTCTCAAACTGTTATATTAATAGCAGACATGTTTTAATTTTTTAAATTTCACAAAATTGTTTTGAGCATCTTTAACAATTTTATTACATAATATGTAACGTGCACCGCTATTGAGCCCAACTAAAAAAAAAGGAAATAGGAATAGGAAGGAGAAGGGCACCTCGACTAGCAGTTAGAGGGCATTTGGATGCGTGGGGAACATTGAAGTCCGAAAGAGAAAGGAAAGAAAGATATATATGTAAAACGAAGGACAGAAATCTGGACGCCACGGGTTTTAAGTAATATACAAAAAAAAGAGCCCTTTCCTCAAAACTCGAAAAAGGAAAGGCAACTCACAACACAGAGAAGTAATTATGCAATGAAATAGGTAGTTCGATAGGTTCCCTGTAAGGCATTGTTAGCTTCTTCCAAAAAACGTGCTGTAGCCTTTGCCGTATGAGGGCGCGCATTATCCTGTTGGAAAATGGGATTTTCCAGCCCCTGAAGATATGGAAGCGCAACGGGTTCTAGCACATTGGCAATATAACCAGCAGCCATCAGTGAAGACCAAGGGTGATCTGCTACCGTAACATATTGCACCCCATATCATCACACCTTGTGTTGCGTTTCACAAGAAATGTTGGATGTTTACGTTCTCCACGCATCCGTCTAACCCTCCTACGACCATCGTGGGCCCATAAGCAAAATCGGGACTCGTCACTAAACACAATTCGATGCCATTCTTGCGCCCAATTCGCTCTTTCGTTGCTCCATTCTAGCCTGCGTAAACGGTGAAGTGGTGTAAGAGGAAGACATAAAAATGGACGATATGAACGCAGCCCATAAGGCCTTATCCGGCGACAAACAGATGACATTGACATTATGGGTCCTACACCTCTCATCCTATCATCTGTAATCGATGGGGTTGTTGAAAATCTGTCTCTTGTGTCCAAAAGTCTTAAGCGACGTTCTTCGCGATCTGTAGTCCTGCGGGGACGTCCAGATCCAGGGCGACGTTCTTGCACCCCTTCCTCGGACCATTTGGACCAACATCTCAATGCCCTTGTCACATTTTGGTTTACACAACGAGCAATTTCTCTTAGCGAAAGTCCGGCCTCTCTCATGTCAATAATACGGCCACGTTCTAAATCAGTCAATTGGGAAAAATGTTGATGTTGACGTACTCTTGGCATTGTTACCAAGTTCAGAACGAAATTGTGAACAAACAATTTGCAAAATTGACAGTTAATTACACACTGATTGGTTTATTTCTTCAAATTTATTGTTACTAAGTGCAAAGGAAAGAACAAAAAAAAAACTACTAGCTATATTTTATTAAAATTTTAATCGTTTGTTTCTTCTAATGGAAGACATCGTTAACGAAAATTTCAATAAAATCGTTCAACAAATTCTAGGTGTTGCAATTTTTATGGAAGTCAGTATATATTAAATTTTAAAGTGAAATTACTTTAAGTGAACCTATGACAAGGTAAGGCAAGCTATACATTTACAGAATTTAAAAGTGTATTTGCATTCACACACAAAGGTATATAATTATAGTTTAACTTAGCTGTGGAATTATTCCTTTGGTAGGAGTTAGTTACAGATCTTCGTGATATTCAGTAGTATTAATTGAGGCACTTTCCGGTCAATGTGACATTTCACCAAAAGTGAGAAGCAGTTAGCAATCTATCCAATTGTGTATGTAGTTATTGAACGAGTAAAAGTACATTTATGGTTATCAGAGTTATCACCAGAGTAAAGTAATAGTAGAAATAAACGTAGAAGTGAAAGTCGAAGTCGAAGTCGAAGTGGTGGTCGAAGTGGAGGTCGAACCTCTGTAATTTATTAAAATAAGACACGAGTAACCCCTTTGAATACATTACCTTCACGAAGTTCACAAAGTAGAAATTCCGAGATAAACTTATGTTTGTAACCAAAGTTTAGATATCGAGATATTTAAGGTATTTTCTTTAAAGTAGGTAGTTTTAAATTACAAGATAGCTGTGGTTATGTCTGAAAGTAAAGCGATTTTTAAATACAGCAACAAAAAAGGAAGAGAGACTTGCCTGAACGCTTTTAATAACCTTTTATATCTGCAAAATGCACAGAAATAAATAATACCAATTAATCATATCTTATACTAAAGAACAAATATAAATCCGACTTTCGTCGATGGATGAAATAAATCTAGAAATTATTTGATTCTTTTAGGTATTAAAGCGTGGCTTGCAGCAATTTTTGAAACAGGAAGAAGAAACGTTCTTTTTAAGAACTCACTAAATAACATTCAATGTTACCAACTCTAACTAGTGGTTCCAAATTCTAAAAATGTTTGTCAACAATTTTGAATACTAAATGATTTACTTTAGGAGGATAATATAATGAGAACAACGTTAAATAAAAAGATAATAGGAACAGTAGTGAACAAATGCTTAAATAATTTAACATCCGAAATAATGGATGATGCAAATACTACTACTACTGAAAAAAAAAAGAGTTTTACTAGGAAATAAGAGAAATTATTGTTATTGATTTATTCAATAATGTTAAAAAAGATCTAAAACGAAGATTAGTTAAGTTTTATTATAAATTATGGTCATTTAGGTCTTTAGAAAGCATTTGGGATAATTAATCTGTTTAAGTCTACATAAAACGTTAGCTTATCTGATAATACATCAAATTGCAACTATTGATAAATGTTCTTTGTTTCTTGTATTGTCCATTGAAAGAGGAAGAACAATAGAAATAGTTATTGAATGCTAATGACATGAGAATTAGGACATTAAGACATGAATGGAAATTCATTATATTTATTGAAATTTGGTAATTAGTCACGTACCATGCCAGTCTAATTACCGCCGGTTTGTGATTACTGCAGATTCAGAAACATTTCAGCCACCATATCAAACACAAAATTCCCCCTAAAAAACGAAATTGATGAATTTATAATGAAGCATTGTTCATTGTATTCTGGAAGGAACTGGGTTGTAGCTAAAGCCTTCGTCTACAAATTATATAAAAATATGCAAATCTTATAAATACATTTTTTGATTACAGTAACTTAATAATTTGTTATGCGAGAAGCACCATATTCATAATATGCACATAAGTACACGTAAATATTGCCGATGTTTTAAAGTTGTGTTGTCAAAACGAATACTTTGCGCATGTTTTTCAATTAAAAAGTGATCCCAACGTTGCCGAACGCTGGGCCACACAACGTACCGTTCGTGAAGATCGAGATCTTGTACATAAAGGCGACCTCTGAATCGGCCTCATCAGAACTATTCTGTATATAGTGGAGGTATAAACGGACATTACGAATCCCACATTACACACAAGGACAATAATCCCATACGACATAGAGTTGATGCTCACAGTTCTCCATGCAGACATTTGGAATCTTTCATTACTAATACATTGGGATCGTCCTATAATACAAATACCCATACTTTGTCATTTGCACTTTTAAATTAGTAGAACAACTCAAACATTTTCAACTTCCACAGGGTTTTGTTCTTATAAGTTTAGATGTTGTTAGTCTCTTTAATAATATTCTTCGGATACAAGAGGCTGTAGAGATTAGATGGGATTCTATATCTCAACATACTACCATTGATTTAGAATTGTTCATAGAAATCATAAAATACATATTTGATTCCACCTACTTTACACATGGTAACTTCTACAGGCAATTGTTAGGCATTCTAATGGAGGCTATCATTAGCACAATACTCAGTCAGCTTGTAATGGACACCCTCTGAGATCGGATCCTACCACAGCTTCCGTTCACACTGCCAAGTATCCAGGATTTTATCAAAAATTTGCTGATAAATTTCGAATTTATAAATTATTTGTTAGTACTAAACATCTGGAATAGGGTATAGACGGTCGCAATTGGAGGTAATAACGCATTAATGATTGGAGAAGCTTTTCGATTGTAACGTTTTCTTTTGTCGTTTACGATTTTTTTTGTATTGTATAAAACACGAAAATGAAGTTTTGTTGTTGATCGAAGTAAAAAGGTAGTTTGAAAAGGAAAATGTGAATAACATTTTGGTATCGATATTTAGGGAAACCCTTTTACTAAAGTTTGAAAGTTTCTTTAGTGTATTTGTAAATAAGGATATCTTTGTAGAAATAAATTTTTTCGTATTTTAATTTGGTTAAATTTCGTTGGCATTGCATCATATAAAAAAATTAGATTAAAGAACATATTCAAATATTACATTTTAAGGTACATCTTTTGCAAAAGTTTTAGTTAGCCGCCAGACAGCCACCATTTCTGTTGACAAGAGTTTGGTTTTAAGCAAATATCAAATTACTTAGATAAACTTTCGAGGTAGAAGTAGGCTGGCTGATAATGCAATCTCTCCCGACGTTTTTCGGGTTTGGATTCGCCAAGTAGAAAATTTAGGTTTTTGGCTAACTAGAGTGGAAGGGGTTAAAAAAACCAATGTGGAGGATAATGAATAATTATGGTCAGTCTACTTAGGAAGTAGTACTACATTCACGTCTTGTTTTGGGGAGGCCGTCGCGATGTATGCAGAAGGGGTTGCTGGAATTAGTTATGTATACCGTGGGTGTATCGAACTATCGTTGGAGTAGAAGATCTCCGGTTCCACTTGGGATTATATTTAGACTCACCACACCATCCGGTTACTTATCCGTTTTGTGTCTATAGTAACCAGTTTGGGCCCAGAAGTAGCTCTAGTATTTATTTTATAGTGCTGGGCTTCGTTCTGTGCTACAGTGTTTTCACATCTTGTTGTTCCGTATCAAAGTAAGGAGTTTCTGTTTAAGTTTTTATGATAGTACTGCGTACATAGCAATAGCCTGGCAAATGAATAGAGTAATCTTGCTGTATATAAATCGCTTGTTTAATAGTGGATAATCATAAATATCATTTAAGAAATTTGCAATTATATCAACCAGGTAGAAACGAAATCATAAACTTCGTTTTGAAGTAATTAACTTGCGTACTCGTCCCGATCTTCATTGAAAGAGTTTGTCTGTGACTATGGAAAATGAAGCATCTTCAGAAACCTACCGATTAGAGGGCAAAGAAAGGAGGAAGGGTAACGTGTGTAAGATAATTACTTTGGTATTACTTTGGTGTTCCCGACAATTTTAATAAAGTGTGTTTTGACTATTCTGTATTGGTCACTGTTGAACGGTTGAATACGATGTTTTGCGTATTGCAAGTTTACTTTATGGTCATAATTGATTAAGTTAGTTTTATAACGTATTCATCCAAGTATTTAATAAAATATGTATTATTCCTGTTCTGGCGTTGAATTTCATAAATTGATGTGGGTAAGTTGATATAGATACCATTAAAGTTGGTAAATTTACATGTTTGATGTTTTCGATATTCATTTTTAGTTACTATTGTATTTGAAGGTAAAATACTAGAAAGTATCAAATTGACATTACCATTAGACCTTTTTCTTTTGAATTGCTGATGTTTTACTTTATAACTACTGTAATATTTCATTCAATGGTCATCTTTAACTGTTTACTATATATATATATATATATATATATATATATATATATATATATATAATTAAGTTAACACACAATATGGAGTTAACATTTATTGAGAAATCACTAATAAAAACATCAATATGAAGTCTTTACTTGTTAATATGAAATCTAACAGTTCTAATACTTACATCTTCTTTTAAAGCATTCTTTATCATAAACAATTAAGGTAGAGTAATCAAGTGTAATTTGGACATAATAACAACCAACTTAAGAATAATCAAATGATTCGCTTCTTGAAAAAAATGGATGATGAAATAATAAACAATAATTTCTAACGTCTTATGAAGAATGTATTTATAGGTGTTAATCTATATTTCTAGGTAAGGATATAATTCCTCCTCCCTTAGGAAATAACGTCCTCGTTCTTTAAAATATTACTTTTAAATTGTTCAAGGGGTATTTGGTATTCAACTTGTTTACTCTTTAAAAATTTTTGGTATCTTATTTCTAAACACAAATGTTGTGATACAAAGGATAACTAAAACAGTAATTAAAATTAATGTTGTAGAAAAATGTGCTAAATGTACTATTGGTTTTAATTGTATGTTGGATTCTAAGGCTTTGGCCTCTTCTCTGAGATCTTGTAAATTATTCAAGTGTTTTTGTTTTAAATTTACAACTTTATTGGGAATGTAATTATTTAACATGACTTGTTCTGTAAAAGTAAAATTACTATAGGTATTATCAAACGTTTGTTTATCTATAACTATTTTACATTGTTTATCCGTTGAAATTAAGGCACTATTCACTATTTTGAAATATTCAATTCTTCCCTGGCATTCTTCAGTTACTTGTAGGTTGATTTTTGTAGATAAAAGTAATTTCCCATTTGTTAGTTGTGAGTATACTTTAAAATCGTTCTTAACATTAGCGCAATTACACTTATTTGAATTAATTAAAGAACATTCGGTCATTATTGGTTTTCAAAACATAATGTTTGAATTTCAATCGATTGACATCTCGTTTGTCCATAGTTCTTCAATGATATTTTGTAAGTTATATTTGAAAGGTGGCAATAGGATGTTGTTTTGTATGTCAGGTATGGGATATATTCTTAGGTATTGATAGGATTTTGGATTTAAAATTGGAATGTGTAATATACAAGTGATAACATCATGTACTGAAATAATTTGAAATTTTGAAAATTCTAATAATTTAAAAGCATGTAAATTGTCAAATTCAATCAACTCTGATTTACTATAAATTAATCGTAAGTGTTTTATGATTTTAATCAAATCTTTGAATGTAATTATTTCTAAATTGGTTATTTCTGAGAAAGCCAAAGTTGTAGTTCTTTCAATTTTCTGGAGGATTTCTAATAATTTTGTGCATAAGAAGTTTTCGTATTGCACATTCAATAGAATTTCAAAAGTGTTACTCAAATTTGTCACTGCATTTAATGAAGAATTAATGTTATATTGAATTATTTTTAGGTCATCGGAATATCTAGTAGTTATATGATTAGCAAATGATGTATATTGGTTTATCTGTTTTATTACCTTTTCTTGATTTTTAAATAAAGAGTCTAAATTTTTATTAATTTCGATTAGATCATTATTATCTGGATTACCTGTTATAAATTTGATAGTTGTACCTAAAAAGTTTGCCAAAGCGCGTTTAGTACGATGGTTTTTAAATTTTGATAAGACATCTATTATTTTACAACGTTCTTTTAATATACTGATTTGATTTTTGTGTATAGTGTTTGATTTTGTATTAGTTTCTAGAGTAATTATATTAGTTAATATTTTACGATAACTTATTTCTATTTCAGTTATATTAAAGTAAAAATAAAATTTATGATAATGACTAAGGATCTTGACTACGCCTAATTCTTCTTTAAAATATCCATTACTATTAATTTGTTGGATGTGAAGGCCCAGGATCTGGCTGATTAGGGTGGTCCTGTAATATGAATTTTTTCTTAGTACGTCTTATTTTTCTGGTGTTTATATTTGCTTGTCTTTTTGAATTTTCTCTTATTCCTGTAATCTTATTATTTTCAATGGAAGTTATGTTTACTTTGTCATAATAAGGGTCGGTTTTCCTAATTCTTTGTCTAGTAAAATAGGCAATAGGTTCATTAATAATGGGGTCTTCTTTTTCTATATTAGCTTTTTCAATTCTTATTTTCCTTTTTCTAATTGTTTATTGTATAATAATTCGTAGAAGGGTAATATTTCATCTTTTCTCTTTTGATTACATGTTTCATAAACTGATCTTTCTAAGTCAATTTCGTGCGCGTTTAAGTTTTCATAGGGTCCGTAAAGTAGTGAAAATGGAGTATATCTAGTGGAAGAGTGTACGGATTGGTTATATGTCAATACAGCACTTATCATGAGATTTTTTGAATTCTCATTTTTATTTTGTAATTTCAATATCCTTATCTTTTCTAATAATGTGGAATGTACTCTTTCTATCGGTGAATTAGAGTTACTATTGTAATTGGTAGTAAAGTGTAGGTCTATTTTAAAAATTTTACAATATTCTTGAAAAACTTTATTTTTAAATTCTTTCCCTTCATCGCATACTATTTTTCTAGGGTAAGAATGATGAGAGAAGTAATGTCTTAGTTTGTTTAAAATAGTTATTCCTGTTGTGTCTTTTATAAAATAACTTTGGGTGTAACGACTAAATAAATCAATTATAGTTAAAAACTTATTTCCTTCGAAACTAAATGTATCTATGTGAATAACATCAAAAGGTTTCTTTGCGAGTAATGGTCCTGAAAATTTGGGTTTATAAGGGTTTCGATCGTATTTACTGATTAAACATATTTCACATTCGTTAATAAATTTATTAATCTTTGTCTTCATATCGGGCCAATAAAATTTCAATTTTAGGTTATTGTAGGTTTCTGTTATTCCATTATGATTTTTATCGTGGTAGTTTTCTATTATATTCGTTTGTTCTTCTACATTTTCAATATCCTTTGCTAAAATATTACTTTTGATAAGTTTGACATTATCATTCAATAATTGGTGTGTTATCATAAGAAATTTTTGTTCAAGTGTTTTATCCATGAAATAAATTCCATATAAAGTTTGAGGTTGATGACTTCTTCTAATATTCTTCTAATATTTTCTAATTCAGATCCTTTTCTGAGGGTTATTATATAATGCGTTTTATTAAAAGGTTTTTCAATATGAATATTATATTTATCTCCGGTTTTTAGAACTATTCTATTTGTAAAATGGTTAAGTGTTTTATCTGAAATAGGTATGCCAAATACAGGATTTTCTTGTGAAGTGTGTTGCGTGTTATCGATGTCATTATTTTCAGGTGTTTTGTTAAATTCATCAAGACGATTTGAGTCTTCATCTATATTCGGAAATAACGAGGAAGTTTCTTCTTCATCGTGATTATTTATTTCTACTCTTGATAGAGCATCTGCTACAACGTTATCTTTTCCTTTTTTATAATGGATTTCGTAATCGAATTCTTAAAGTTTAAGTTTCCATTTAATTAGTCTAGAATTTGGTGTTTTCAAAGAAAAAATCCACGTTAAGGGTTTATGGTCTGTTTCTATTATAAATTTCTTTCTATAGATATATGGTCTAAAGTGTTTGGTATTTTCTACAATTGATAGTAATTCTCTTTCTATGGTAGAATAATTTTTTTCTGCACTGTTTAAGGTTCTTGAATAAAACGAGACAGGTTTATCATTCTGGGATAGTACTCCTCCTATAGCTATATTGGAAGCGTCGGTAGTTATACGAAATGTTTTGTCAAAATCTGGATAAGCTAAGGTGGGTGAGTTGGAGAGTAATTCTTTACATTGTGAGAAAGGCTGTATGTAATTTCTGTCAGTATAATTAATTTTAGAATCTTTTTTTAAACATTTTGTGAATGGTTGATCTATTTTTGCGAAATTTTGTATAAATCTCCGATAGTAACCGATTAAACCGAGAAATGATTTGATTTCTTTGGTGGTTTTTGGTAACGGATAGTTTCCGATGGCTTCTAATTTTGATGGATTTGGTTTTATACTATTGGGTGTAATTACATGTCCTAAAAATGCAACTTCTTTACATAGGAATTCGGATTTATCTAATTGAACTTTTAAATTATATTGTTGAAGTTTCTGAAATATTAATTTTAAATGTAACAAATGATCATGTAAAGATTTAGAAAAAATAACTATATCGTCCATATATACGAAGCAAAATTTATGCAAGTATTCTTTCAAAACGTTATCCATAACTCTTTGAAAAGTACTTGGAGTGTTTTTCAATCCAAAAGGCATCCTGGTGTATTCATAATGTCCATTATTTACCGAAAAAGCTGTTTTTCAATTGATCCTTGGTCCATTTCAATCTGGTGAAAACCTTGTGCGAGATCTAGAGTTGAAAAATATATATATTTTCCAAGATTTTCTAAAATTTCCTCAATCCTTGGTAAGGGGTATTTATCTTCAATAGTTTTTTCATTTAATTTACGATAATCTATTACTAAGCGCCATTTCTTCTTTCCGCTAGCATCTAATTTTTTTGGAACTATCCAAACAGGTGAGCTAAAAGGAGAAATGCTTGGCTGAATTATTTTATTTTCTAATAACTTTTGAATTTGATTCTGTATTTCGGTTTTTAAGTTGTAAGGGTACCTATATGACTTGCAATAAACTGGTTCATCGTCTTTGGTCCTGATTTTATGTTTAACAGCATTGGTGAATGTCAAATCTGAATTTTCATTATAAAAGATGTCCTTGTATTTTTTGCAAAGTACAATAATTTCAGTTTTCTCTTCTAAATTTAAATGAGGTGTTCTGATGATATTTGGGATGTCTAAGTTTGTTGGTTTCATATCAAATTTTTTTTTTATTTCTACGTTAAAGACAGGTTGAACGTCTATTTGTTGGTTGAAGTTAATTTCTAATGTGTCGTCATTATATGGAATTTTGCACATGCCTTCCTTTGCATAGCCTAATGATTCAGGTATAGTAATATTATTTAGTTTAAATTCGGGAATGATGACGTGTCCTTCTTCAATATTTACCGGTATACTTATTGAACTTGAAATGATTTGTTTAAATGGTGTAAAGTTGAGAGGATTTAGTTCTAAATAAAAAGATATTCTGTGTACGCCTATTTCTAAGATTTGTTTTTCATAGTCGATTTTTGCATTTAGTGTTCTGAGATCTTCACTTCCTAAGAGTGCATCGATATTTCATGCCAATGCATCACGTGAAAGTTAATTTCCTTTTTTATTCCAAATTCTTTGAGTACAGGATATTTAATATTCTGATTGTCAGAAATAGTTTTGGTTATATTGCTTACGGTAAAGGGTTTTTTAAAATAATAATTTTTAAAATTTTCTTCTGCAGGAGCTGGATTAATAATTGAGCTTGAGGCTCCGCTATCTATTAAAATTTTTAATCCTAGAGATGGTATTGTGATAAATGGTAATTTAGGTTTCCTAGTTAAGGTGTTTACGTCGAGGTTGATTCTTCCGAGGCTAGTACTCGAAAATTTACAGGTGATTCAGAGTAATCGTATTCATCATCTTCTTCCAATTCTATTGATTCTTCATTATTTTCTATTAAATGGTTTTCGAAATAGTCTTGGATGGGTTCTGAGTTGTCGTGATGTTCATCAATGTTGAATAATTCTTCTAATTTAAAATTACGGGGTCCAGTCGATTGAAAAATGTTTTGTTGTTTAGAAAAATTCGGTCGATGATCCACGTTTGTGTTTCTAGTTGAAATTGGCATAGGTGTAGGTTTTGGTTCACCTTTTTTATTGAATACTTCATTATTGGTTGGGTATCTAGTTGTAAAGGGACGATTTTGAATGTTTATGGGTCCACGAGGAAAGAAATTTTGTCTATGTTGATTACTTGTGGGAGTTTGTGAATTAAAGAAATTTTGTTTGTATTGAGTATTTGTGGGGGTTGGTAAATTATAATTAAATTGCCTAGGTGTATTTAAAGGGTTAAAATTAGATGAATTATTTTGGTATGATTTAAATTGTTGAGGTTTTTGGTAATTATTATTTAAAGGTTTAAAATTTTGTTTATTTTGACATTTCTGTCTCATAAAATTCATAAAATTCGCTTGTTGTCTTTGATTATCGTAATCTTTAAGTTTGAGTAAGCATTCTTCTAATGAATTAACTGTATGATAAGTCATAAATGAATAATATGGTTCTAATAATCCTGATAAATACGTATCTAATGCTTTTTTATTGAAATTGTTAATTTTATAGTTTTTTAAATCTACGTTATTTTCATTAATATTAATTTGTTCTAATAAACATTGTAATTTTATCCTAATTCGTTCATAATAATCATGATATGATTCATTAGTTAACTGAAAACATGTAACTAAATCGTTTTCTAGCAAACTCTCGTTCCTACTATCACCGAAACGATTTATTAATGCAGCTTTTACCTGAGACCAGGTTTGACAATTAGAAATTATGAAAACATCTCTGGCAGTGCCCGTTAATTTAGAACAACAAATTTCATATAATAATCTATTGATAGTACAACCTTATTGACCTTGTTCTTGATTTTGAAAAAGGTTAATGAATTTTTCTGATTGTTGAATAAAATATGATAAGTTTTACTTCCTCCTTCGTATTGGGGAATTATTTCTTTAGCTAAATTTAACTCTGCGTAATTCATTTTGTTTTATGATCACTTACAATTAATAATTTGTTAGAATTGTTTGAATTTTTCGTTTTCTAATAGGGATCTGTCCCTAATAATATTATACATAAAATTTCAGCGTGTATATTACGCTTAATAAGGAAAATATTTTAAAGGAAACTTACATTAAAATTGTTGTTAAAAGCATTACTTGCGAAATGCCTAACGATTTAAAGTTGTCTAGTGGATGTTGGTCTGCAACGGCGTTCTGAATCCTCACTGAGGTGAAGTCCTTCTCGGAGTTGAAGTTCTTCGTAGTTTGGAAACGGTTGAAGTTTGATGCAGGAACTTCCAGACAGATGAAGTTGTGGTAGGTTGCCAATTAAGTATTGAAATACACTTGTTGTTGGCAATCCTGTTCGCAGCGCCAATTAAGTTAACACACAATATGGAGTTAACATTTATTGAGAAATCACTAACAAGAACATCGATATGAAGTCTTTACTTGTTAATATGAAATCTAACAGTTCTAATATTTACTTCTTCTTTTAAAGCATTCTTTATCATAAACAATTAAGATAGAGTAATCAAGTGTAATTTGGATATAATAACAAACAACTTAAGAGTAATCAAATGATTAGCTTCTTGTTAAAAATGGGTGATGAAATAATAAACAATAATTTCTAACGTCTTATCTAATAAGAATATATTTATAGGTTTTAATCTATATTTCTAGGTAAGGATATAATTATATATATATATATATATATATATATATATATATATATATATATATATATATATATATATATATATATATATATAGTTAGTGTTAGTGAATTTGGTATTATTTCCTGTGGAGTACACGAGAAATGTAACCTCCTTTCTTTGCTGCATTTAGTTACTTACGATCAATCAAAATTTAAGATGAATTATACTGGTTGTCATTCAAGTTATCGAAAGGTTTTATTTAATTAACCGAAATTATTGAATTATAATTTTACAGCGACGACGATAGAAATATTTTCTTTGCATTTTTTTATAACCGTAATGTAATGATTTTGAGAGGGAATTTATAAGAAATTTAGTCATTTTGAATGGTTGATATAATTTCATTCCAAGACGGGTTCAATACAGATATAACGTAATGTAAATATAAATTAAATTAAATAAATATAAATTAAATTGGCAGTTGACCGATTACTGTCTGTCTTGAATGCGAGGATTTCGCGATAAGTCTCAATCTCAATTAGCAGCTCATTCTGTAGAGCAACCTCACAAAACGCCTGTTCCTGGAAATGTGTCATGTGAATAGTAATAATAAGCATTCAATAAATAATAGAGTTAACGTTTGTAATCTAAGTACAATGTATAATTATTTACTAAGCATAGATATTGACACATAACATTAAAAATTCCATCCATTAGCTTAGGGATACTTTTAAGTTTCCCGTCAGGAAACTTTGATTTATGTTGGTACTTCTATCCTTTTCTAATTGATAATTTCCTTATGTCAACACATTTGGTCACTTTCAAATTTAAACATTACATTAATTGTAAGCAAATAGACACATTTCATTAATATTAATAGTTAATACTTTTATAAAACTGTATGTATTCTAACCTCAGTAAAATTTTGGATTTAGTCCCCATGAAGAAATAAATTTACTTCGAAATATCGACTATAATCATGGAATTTTAAATTGTTTAAAATTATCAGTCCGTTTTAGACCCTATACCCAAATGGCTCCATTATATATATATATATATATATATATATATATATATATATATATATATATATATATATATATATATATCCAGATGATCATAAACTCGCTCCATGTGTTGCCTCCTCCATACTCCATTTAGGTAAATTGACGAGGTTTAGGTAAAATCACATCTTCCATTTTCATGTTTCAAGTTCTCCTTCTGGAGATTTGAATTGAACTTCTGTCTTCATCGTTGGTCGGTGGTATTTATATATCCTTCACTTCCACATTCTCTTTTGTCGCGTTCCTTTTTGTTGTTGATTTCTGCATTTTTCTGGGGTGTCTTAAAAATAATTTTCCAAGTATCCGGTGGTCTTTGTGTATCGTCTCTTTTATTTAAGTTTCTCAATTTCAATTGCTTCCCTCATTATTCGATATGTTTTGTGTTGTATGCTAGCAGTGATTTTTGTGTTTTCAAAATCAATTACATGTGATGAAGTGCTTGCATGCTGTGTGATGTGAGATTAATTTGACGCATTGGGTATATGCAGTCTTGTGTTGTGCGTAGAATGTATTTTCTATAGTAAATGAAAGTGAGTTTGCACGAGAAATTCTGTGTACAGAAGGTTTCCAAGGTTCTTCTTGTACACAAACACGTCTAGGAATGTCAGTATATTTTCTTTTTCTATTTCCATAGTAAATTGCATCTTTTGGTGCATATTGTTTAAGCTTTTTAGAAATTTGTCCAGTTTATCTTTTCCGTCGAAGTTGATCAGTAAAACCGCTGGTTGTACATTGTGTTATTTCATCATCTCAAAGAAATGTCTCGAATTTTTACGAAAGATCTTGCTGTTTTCATGTATGGTTGCAGTTGTTTCGTTAAATACTTAACTAGACAATAATACTAATAATAATAATAATAATAATAATAATAATAATAATAGTAATAATAATATTAATGAAAATAATAATAATAATAATAATAATAATAATAATAATAATAAATGCTTTTATTGATTATTTAGATGTTGTAACGGTAACCCCACCGAGCTAACCATTGGGGTTTAATAGTATACCCTCCTTGTGTATCTTAGGTAGAACGTAGAACTTCGGGAACCCTGACAATTTTTCCCTCAGAGTTAGTTGTGCCAGTGTTTCTTGTTCGATGCTACTTTTTTTATCTTCTTCCTTGTTGTTTCTACTAAATGTTTTCTCTATGTCCAGTGGTTTAATTCTGTTTCGTTTTTTTTTGAGCAATTTTTAGGTGCTCAAATTTCTTTTTTTGTTTGTTTGTAGTTAAAGTTCAATCTGTTTCAGAACGAAAATTCATTAGTTTGTCTGCTATAAATCACAATGCTGGATTTTAGGTGCTCAACTTTATGTGTAACTCGTACAGCTGTACATTTGTAAACCCTCTGTGTTCGTAGTTTCGCCATCCTCCTTATTTGTTGTAGAACTTCCTCCCTGTAGAGTTGTATGATGTTTGTTTTTAGGTTTCCGCGAGTATTGTACGTATCCATAAACTTGTTCCGGGTGTTATCTCACATTTGCATTTTTCTGAGGGTAATTAAAAATAAAAGTCAACAAACGAGCAAGCGGCAAAAGATAATGTGAACATGAAAGTGAAGGATATACAAACACCACCGACCAGCAATGAAGACAGCAGTTATGGGTTATAATTAAATTATTTCGACCATTTTGTTATGGTGGGAAATTTAAAACAGTACTCTAATAAGGGGCCCTCATGCTATCCCATAAGACAAGTATAGGCCGCCGGAACCCGGTAATTACGTAAAGGCAAACACTTTGACCTTCACTTACAATTGTGATAAAACAATAACAAACTTTCACTATTCAATTGCATGTATAGCGTCAGGGGAAACCCCGCTAATTATGTACAGACAAACAAGTCGATTTTCATTTACAATTTCAATAAAACGACAACAAACATTCACTATTAAATTACATCTATAGCGTCAGGGAAACATACATAATTATGTAATTACGTGAAGGCAAATTTTGATGTTATGAGTCATAATCAAAGTCCACGGTAATTTTGATTTGGTCAGAAATTCGAAATCGTATTCTAATAAGTGGACCATTATGCTATCTCAGAAGACAGGTATAGGACGCAGGAATTTGTTCTATGGCCTTCGCCCCTTGTCAAAAGACAGAAATTAATCAAATCAATCAATCGACCAATAAAATCAGCCGAAAAATATCAAACCAAATCAATTAATTTCCGTCAAATGAAATAATTCAATTAAGAAAATCAGGCTGCGAGAAAAAACTCTCGATCAAATCAAACAACCAGAGCAATCAATCAAAGCAATTAACCAAATCAATCAATCTCAACTAAACCAACAAGAAGTTGAGCTAACAACTGTTCATAACCTGCAGGTCACGATTGTCGCACTGTATATGCCTTACTCATATGAGCATACTTTGTTGATAAGGCTAACAAACAATCAGCGCTGGTACTGGCCCTAAACGTCAGGGCACCGGCGTGGGAAAGTCGATCATCTGCAAAACAATCCCAATCAATTCAATCTCAACCAAATCATAACTTACAGCTTGCGAAAACCAGCCTACAATTCAGAAATACTGGGGTGGCTTAATACAGGTTGGTAAAATCAACCACCATTCAAAAATACCAAATTTATTTCACATCTTGTGAGACAGCCTTCGACATTGCTGTCAATATACGACCACTAAACTAGCGTTTAATACTATTGCCGCATTTTGTATATAGTGATAAAAATACGTTTCACAGTTAAATTAGTAAAAATTCTTATACAATAACAAATATAACCAAACTCAAAATCAGATCACTGTATTATTTTTCATACAAGGAATGTGTTATCGGGAAAGTACCTCTGGCAAAGAGGGCCCTTGAACGCACGATTTCGTTTTTGAAAATGCACTAAAGCCCAGGGGCAAATGAACAAACCGACTTGCACCTCCAATTTTGATAATACACATATGGTTTGAAACTAACACCGATTTCATTTAGTAAGACAACTATATGATTCTGTATTATTTTACCAAACATTCATCATTATCATTAAACAACCACAATAACAATATCACTTAAATTAGCGTGTACACTATTATCGAGTTTGCATACAGTGATAAAAATACATTTTACAGTTAAATTAATAAAAATGCCTATATGTAACAACAAATATGACCAAACTAGAAATCAGGCCTCCAGCAAATAAAATAAAGGGTAAAAGTTAAAACAAAAGGCAATCACTTACGAGGGTTGTCGAGAATCACATTCCAATAACGCCTTGACACAGTACACAGCTGTTTTTTATTGATTACAGTCACAACACAGTCACTTTCGGGGTTTTGTTTATAAATAAATAATAGAAAGTACTTAGCGACTTCATTAATATAAAGTAATTAATTTCTGGATTTCCCAGTTATATAACAACAACCTTTCCTTATTCAAGTACATCTAATATGTTTGGTAGAAAAACTAATTAGGTGATTAAGTGAAAGCTGGACTATCCTTGAAAATGGAAATATGACATACACATTCTTTGCGAAAGAAACCGCACTGGTTGGACGGCATTTATTTTTAAAGGCAGATTTGTTTATTTGTGACACCATCTAGTGGTGTATTTTTAAACAAGCGAAACTTTTCTGGAATAGAAGCTGATCGTACGCGTCCCTCTCGTCTCTCTCCTGCCCTCGACTCCCTCGTTCCCTTCGTTTCTCTCGTTCCTCTCGTTTCTCTCGATCCTCTAGTTTCTCTCGTTTCCCTCGTTCATCTCGTTTCTCTCGTTTCTCTCGCTTCTCTCGTTTCTCACGTTTCTCTCGTTTCTCTCGTTTCTCTCGTTTCTCTCGTTACTCTCCTTTCTCTCGTTTCACTCGTTTCTCTCGTGTCTCTCGTCTCTCGTTACTCTCGTTTCTCTCGTTCCTCTCGTTTCCCTCGTTTCTCTCGTTTCTCCCGTTTCTCTCGTTACCCTCGTTTCTCTCGTTTCACTCGTTTCTCTCGTTTATCTCGTTTCTTTCGTTGATCACGTTCCTCTCGTTTCTCCAGTTTCTCTTGTTTCCCTCATTTCTCTCATGTCCCTCGTTTTCTTCGTTTCTCTCGTTTCCTTCACCGAGCGAGACGAGCAAAAGAGACGGAGAGACGAAAGAAAGGAGAGACGGAGAGGGGAGAGACGAGAGACGAGAAAGGAGAGACGAAAGACGAGGACGAGAGAGAGACAGAGAAAGAGAGGACGAGAGACAGAGAGGGAGAGGAGGGGACAGAGCAGGACGGAAGAGAGACGGAAGGAGGACAGAGAGAGAGACGAGAGAGACAGAGAGACGAGAGACGAGGAGGAGAGACAGAGCAGAGGACGAGAGAGACAGAGAGGACGAGAGAACAGAGACAGAGAGACAGAGACGAGGAGACGAAGAGACGAGGAGACGAGAGACAGAGAGAGAGGACGAGAGGACAGAGAGACGAGGAGAGACGAGAGACGGAGACGAGAGAGACGAGAGAGGACGGAGAGACGAGGAGACAGGAGAGACAGAGAGACAGAGAGGACAGAGAGACAGAGTGAGACGGAGACAAGAGAGGACGAGAGGACGAGAGAGGACGAGAGAGACGAGGAGACAGGAGACGAGAGAGACAGAGGACGAGAGACAGAGAGACGAAGAGACAGGAGAACAGAGAGGACGAGAGACAGGAGAAGAAGCGAGGAGGACAGGAGAGACAGGAGAGACGAGACGAGAGACGAGAGAAGGAGAGACGAGGAGACAAGAGGCAGGACGAGGAGAGACGAGAGGACAGAGAGGACGACAGGACAGACAGAGAGAGAACAGAGGAGACAGAGAGGACGAGAGATACAGAGAGACGAGAGAGACAGAGACGAGAAGGACGAGAGGGACGAACAGAGAGGCAGAGACAGACGAGGGACAGAGAGACGAGAGAGACGACGAGAAGGACGAGAGGACAGGAGAGACGAGGAGAGACGAGGAGACGACGAGAGACAGAGACGAGACGGTGTTTAAAGTTAATCAATGTTTTAAATTGTGTCTATAAATTTGTACGAATCCGCAACACATTTTGTTGTTTCTAGGAGACCATTTTAAAAAGAATGTATTTAGTGGCGGCGTAGCAAAAACCGAAACCTATATTAATTCCTGAACTGAAGCAATATAATCTTTTTTATCTAAAATAACCCTAGTTTGCCATAAATAAGAAATTGTTTCAAAGGTTTTTAACTTTGCGGACAATTGGTCTATTAGAACCTCATATGCATATTTTTTGAATGTACATGTTGCAATCTTATCCAACTAATTTGCTAATTTGGAATTCAAAATAGTGTCAAAATAAATGTATTTACATCCAATGACAACGAATCCTTTTGACACAGCTTCCTATCAGCAACTTATTTTTGAAGAACAGAATTTCAGTAGTTCTATCGTATTACTTTCTTATTTTCTCTATTAAGGAGTGGTACAAAATCTATTTAGAGTACCTCCCTTGTCGTTACATTTTTGCTCATAAGCAACACCACTTTGCCTAGTAAATTCATCACTGTTATTAATATTTACACTAAATCACAAGTAGTTAATCACAAGTGAATGACGCTCTGTTTTGTGTTGTTCCGTAACTATTTGTGTTTTCTTGGCAAGTTTGCGGTATGCTTTTTTGCCCACAGGTCTGTACGTAGATTTTCTTCATAAATTATAATAAGCACGTGATAGAGTAAAATATACTTTCTACTGCCCTGTACTCAGAGGTATGTTCAGAAAAAGACAAAATATTATCACATATTGGCAAAACCTCATAGACTAGTTCATACCACGGTTTATGAAATTCTCAATTACTATCATGTACAATTCCAGACATAGAGAAGCGGTTTACCATATGTCACCATTTATAACCTTTTCTTTAGGATTGCTACTTTTAAAATTCTGCTCTGTTCCAATGATATTACGAGTATTTTGTTTTCTGAATTTACTTTATTACAGAAATGTTTACATTCGTAATATTTTATATTTATTACTCAAACTACTGATGGCTTTTTTTTGTAAATATTTTGAAATATAAAAGTTGCTATTACATATGTTGCGTATTGTAGGAAGATATGTTCACGTAGTAAAAAAATTAAAGGAAGTAGTTTTTATTTTAGTAGATATCGGATGATCCCTTTATTAGGTAATTATTGATTTGATAGTTTGGTTTTTAAGTAGATATGGCATCATTAAAAATGTTTCTTTGTAGCTAAGAGTTAGAGGTGTCGAGTCAGGATGATGCAACGACGCGACACGTGGAAGTTACTTTAGATAAGGAGTTAAAGTGATGTCATTACAGCTTCTCCAGCGTGTTAAGGTAGGGTAGATTTTTCAAGGAAGGAAGACGACGAAACTAGATTGGGTTTCAGATATTTTCGTTGTACTCTGATGCCGCAAGTATGTGTTAATGACGTAATTGCTATTTCGTTTGCGAAATATTCCCCTTTTTATGGCGCTAACGGTTTGAATCAATTTTTGGCAAAGCAATTGGTTAGGCATCGTAAGGTTTAGCATGGCGAGATCTGCGGAGTCACGAAAAAGGAGCATTCTGTTGCGAACCATGCGTTAAGCAAGTTATGCGCGCAAAAGTACCCGACGGTTAGAGCGGCGGGCGGCAAATTAGTGAGTGAGTGAGTGAGTGAGTGAGTGTGTGAGTGAGTGAGTGAGTGAGTGAATGACTGAGTGAGTTAGTGAGTGAGTGAGTGAGTGAGTGAGTGAGTGAAGTGTAGTAAGGATGAGTGAGTGAGTGATGTGGAGTGAGTGAGGGTGAGTGAGTGAGTGGTGAGTGGTGGTGGTGAGTGAGTGAGTGGTGAGAGAGTGAGAGTGAGTGGTGAGTGGAGGTGAGTGGTGAGTGAAGTGAGTGAGTGAGTGAGTGGTGAGTGAGTGAGTGAGTGAGTGAGTGATGTGATGTGAGTGGTGAGTGAGTGATGAGTGAGTGGTGAGTGAGTGAGTGAGAGTGAGTGGTGAGTCAGTGAGTGAGTGAGTGAGTGAGTGAGTGAGTGAGTGAGTGAGTGAGTGGATGAGTGAGTGAGTGTGTGATTGAGTGCGTGAGTGAGTGAGTGAGTGAGGGAGTGAGTGAATGCGTGATTGAGTGAGTGAGTGAGTGAGTGAGTGAGTGAGTGAGTGAGTGAGTGAGTGAGTGGGTGAGTGAGTGAGTGAGTGTGTGTGTGTTTGTATTGCTATTAATTGTGTGAGCATATACCTGAATTATGGCATAATCACAAATTATACTCAGGGTTCCACAATTTGAAAATTTCGAGGCTCCTACAGGGTATAAACTAGGTGAGACTTCTGTTTTTGAATAGTTGTGGTATCTCCTCTATTCGATATAATTTTGGTATACATGCGGAATAAATTAGCCGAGATAGAGCATTTTTAAGAAATATTGAGCAAGATGCCACATGTTGGGCTCTAGTGTGTTTACCTACACATTTGTGGCATTTACAAATCAATCGATATGGCGGCATCCCCTACTGGAATAATTTTTATGGCTGCGGTCTTGCCGTTTTTGTCATAGTTGATACATATTTAAACAGTAGTTAACCTTTGTAGCCTAGGAGTGCCATAATTTATTTTTCTCATAATCCAATAATTTTGAATAAGAATTCCTAACTTACTTCGTTTTCGGGATACAGGATGTCAAAGTTTTTATTAAAAAAAAACGTATTTTTATTAACTACTCAAAAACATTGTCGCTAATTTTGATGAAACTTTCGGTTTGTTTGCAGTAACTAGATTAAAATTATTAAAATTAATAACGTAAAATAAATAATAAAATGAAATAAAATAAAATAATAATTAAAAATTATTAATATTAACAATTTTAATCTAGTTACATAAAAATGAGAATTTTATTGCTGCAAAGAAACGTGGCAGGTTTCATAAAAATCAGCGAAAATGTTTTTAAGTAATTCTGTACGAACATTCTGCAACGTACTTTGTACGTCCAATAGGGTACGAATAATTTACTAGGATAGGCACGTAAGCACGAAATTTTGAACTTTCTGTATTCTTTTCGAAGGTCGGTGGTTCATAAAACTAGTTTTCTGTTTTATGAGTGTTTTATAACTACAAATAAATTCTATCTAATCAATCAATTTATTTCAAATATATAAAGTTAGGCTTATTTTTGATTTACAAAACCAATATTTTTATTAAATTATTAAAACAGCGGTAAATTAATATACTACTACATGAAAATGTAAACTTTCACCATTATTAAACATATTAAAATACTTATCTTTGGGTTTTAATGGTGTATTTTTGTATTTGTTGTACAAATCTAAACGTTTCGATAACACTTACAGTTACCTTCATCAGCAGTAATATCTATTAAAATTGGTAAATTTTGTGAAATTATTTTTTCACAAAATTGTTTGCAACATCTTTAACTATTTTAATAGATATTACTACTGACGAGGTAACTGTTAGTTTTACCGAAACGTTTAGATTTGCAAAAATACACCATTAAAACACAAGTATTTTAATAATAATACTACTGCTTGAAAATCCCTAATTAATGTAAACCTTTCTCTAAAGGCATAATGTAATAAATAATTACTAATTACATAAGTGGTCTTCAAGAAGGTGTTTGATGCGTTTTTAAATTGTACTCTGTCAGGTTGCGTTAACGCACCCTGTATGTAGGATGTTGTAATGACGTGTATTACGTGTTTTGAGTACGGGTATATTGAGTTCGAACGAGAAAAGAAAAACTTTGTGTATATGTATAATGTATGTGGGTGGGTGAAACGCCACTGGAAATGTACGAGAAATATTATTCAGTATGTAGATACGTGTATTTGAATATTATAGAGACTTTAGTGTTGGAATAATTAGATTCTGATGAATGTAAATGTGAAGAGAAATTTGTCGATGGGACGATAATGTTTGCTACTGTGTTGCTACTGTTTTGCTACCGTAAGAAATAGAATGTTGGAAGATAAATGAGTAATCTTGGTCGGAAGATGTGAGTGTATAAGTGTAGAATGTTTTAGAAAATATGTAGAGAAAGATTGGGTATGTTTAAGTGTCAATTTCAGAAAGTTTTCGTAATGTTGTGCAATTGTTTTGAGAATATATGTATGTATATGGAATTTGAGACCTTAGACGGTACTTATTTTTGCAAATGTTGCGGAAGGAGATCGAGCGCATGCGGGAGATAAACGTCGAAAGTTGTGTAATGGTCCAGAGTGGCTACTGAATGAATGTGGTGACGAAAAATGGCTTCTTCAGGAAGTAATTGGAAAATTTGCAAGTGAAAACAAATATGGCGATGTATTGTAGTTATGAGCGTGGTTGTACAGATGGTAGTAGCAGTCGGGACTATGAAATTTTGAGTGAATACTATTGGAGAATATAGCGCGGAAGGAAGACATGTTTAAAGATGGATGACTGAAGTTATAAATAGGAAAGTCAGGGATTGACGGGAGCTTTTTCGTTTTTGGCTGTTGCTTGTGGTGAATGTTGGGGAGACGCGCGCTAGGTGTAGTGTGGTTTAGAATGGGTTAAGTTGGAGTTATATTTGTGAATAATATTGAAGGCAGTCATTGTTAAACAACTGCGTTGCCCGAAAGGGGATGAATCGTATAAGACATTCATAAATAAAACAATTAATTAAATTGAGATTGAAGATAAAATTAGTTTTATTTTCAAGAAAGTAAAAAGTGCTTAAGCAGATTTATAAAAGTTAACAGTTATTACGTTAAAGTGTTGAGTGCAGCGCGTGTTCTTGTACCGATATTTAGTTAAATTTATTTATGGGACCACCTTTAAGTAAATGAAATTTTCGTAATAAATTAAGCCAATGTTAAGGTGATTTTATATGACATTAAAAGTTTATTTGTGTTAAGGAAGGACTAACCTGTCCTAAAGGTTGCGAGAAACGTTTTAAGAGGCAACCAAATTTGTATAGTTTATTACGTTATTGGAGTAATGACCTCGTATAGTTAAGACTATTTGCGATTACATAAAGGAATAAGTGTTTGTGGAATTGTGAAGCATTTGTTATGTTCCGTCAGGCAATTTAAGGAATACAAATGGACTACAAATAATTGATTTACGGGAAGAAAGAAGAAAGAAAAGCGAAGAATTAATGGACAAATTTTAAGTAAGAATTAGATTTAAGAACCTTGACAACTCAGATAAGCACGATTATCTTTTTTTTTTCTTTGTTTAGTTGTAATTTGCGTAATGTTTAGTTAATTAATTAGTATTGAAGGAAAAAGATAATCGGTCTCGAGGTATGTTGCATTGGCGTGTTTTAGTATTAAGAATTTTGTAGAAATGCGAATTGGTATTGACGGTGGTTTATCAACCATGATGTTGTGTATGTAAACATTTGTTTATTATTTTATACAGACAATATATATTTATCGTTAACTTTTTATTCTGTTGTTTATTTAGCCAGTTAGAGATACAATTGTGACGTTTACTTAATTGGTGACCTAGTTTTCGACAAGTTAAAGGTAAACTTTGCATATTTTGGATTCAAGATCAAGGGATAACCTGAAAGGTTATATGTGCCAGGTTGATTGCAAAAATTTTCATGTTAGTTTCATTAGTGCAGTACACAATTAACGGATCAGCTGTTTTAAAAATTTCATTAAGTACAACTAAGAGAAGAGTTTTGAAAACGTACATATTTACGAATGTCAATACGATTCAGAGTATTATAAAAAAATTAAATTAAATTTAAAAGATATCGTTCATGTTAGGAATATTAAACCTTCAAGGATTATTCTCGTTTGACTGTTTTGCAGCACTTTATCGCTATTATATTGGAGTAACAATTATTAAGCCGATGACATTGGTTTTCTTTTGTTTAGGTATTGTAAAAAAATTAATTATCGATCACTGAATGAAGAAACAATTTATTCATTAATAAGTAGAAATTTAACTTTATATGTATACGAGGGATACGTAGAAAGTATAACTGTTCGTTACGTGAATGCAGTTAAAGTTGAGTGATAAATTTTATTTTGGAAGTTTTGGTATACGAGGTGTATTCAAGAAGTTTTTAATAACCTGGGTAGTACTAAATATATTTGAGTTTGAGTTGAATTGTTTGGGACGAGTGTTTGTTTTAGAACCCTCGTGTAAGAGTTTACTGAGTAAGCACAATCCTACTTTCCACAATCAAGTAGGGTTAATTAACATCCAGCTTAAGACAATTATTTTAGCAAAGTTTCGATTGTGGTGGCGCCTAGAGACATATTTTCCCGGACTGAGCTGTTTAAGTGTAGGTGTAAGGTGTTTGAGCGTATTAATCATTCATTTTACTTATTATTTCGACCACGCCCATCTCCCTGTGAGCTGGCTTGGCAACCCGCTTACATTAGTAAGCATACACGACGCCTAGTGCGGTTCGGACGTGTACAACTCATAAAATTGTGTTTGGGAGTGCAGTTTGTTTACCCTTATTCATTGTCTATTGCCTTAGTTTACTGAAGTAACATGAGGTGTCACATTTTCGTCTTAAACTTTGCAAGAATATTAGGGAACATTCCGTTCCCCTCACTTTAAGATTCTTTCTGCATTTGCGATTGTCGCTATTTCTAACGGGGTTATTATTTGCAATTCGTTCACGCAAAAAATGTTTAATCCATTATACTGTAACTGTTAAATTAATGTAAGTTTTATTACAATATAACCCAAAATTGTATGATAATTAATACAACACTACAAATTATTATTGTTATTATATTGCCTTTATTTGTTTGTAATCTTGTACAACAAATTTTAAATTATCAAGATGGGACTATTCCAAGGGAAAGTAGACTGTTTAATTACATTCTGATCGATCACTTCTGATATTAGTCTATTTACTTCGTTTTTATGTACTTCCGGATACCTATAAGATTTTACGTTTATGGGTGTATTAGTTGTAGTGGGAATGCATTGAATTACTGCGTTGGTGTACGTTAATTCGTCGCTATCTAATAGAAATAGCTTGTTGAATTCGTAACAAATTTCAATAAGTGATTTATATTCCTCTTCCTTGAAATACGAGGTTCTTAATGATTTGGAAAGTTGATCTAGCCTTTTTGAATTTGGATTTAGTATGTGATTAGAGTTTAAGGAGTAAATCGGATGATTGTCTTGGAAGGATTCTAGAAAAACCTTAATTTGATTAATTTTGACTTCTTTTTCAGTGGTGTTTAGAATTAACGTTAATATCTTTGAATTTGAGTTTAACCGTACAATGCTGGTACACATAAATACCCCATCGAGCACTTGAATTTTATTAAGTAGCCCTTGTCCTATATCTGAGTTAATAACATCAATTTGAACAATTGTTTCAGACCTTGGCTTAATAATATCAGAGTTCTGCGGCGTTTGGGAATCTACAGAGTTGCTTATGTTAGTAATCTTTGATTTTACATGATGCAAGGATATGCAATCTTTATCTGTTATTAATTTGTCTAATTTAAAATCAATTTTTGATTTGGTAATTTTTAGAAAATCATTTTCGATAATTCCATCGTAATCTAAAGGGAAATTCGATTTTACACATTGAAAAATATGTTTATACGTTTTGTCTTTAAATATATCTAAATAGCAAAAACCTAACGTTTGTAATGGATTTAATGGATTATCTATACCCGTTAAAATATTTTCTTGTCTAGAATTTGCGGATTTTACAACGCGAAATATTTTGATGAAGATCTGATATAAATATTCTGAGCGCTTGGCTATTTAGTAAATCTATGCATGCCTGTTTTGCGTCGGTGGAATATGTGGGGCTAATTGAATGTATTAGTTTAACATAGCATTTTTCTACCCTATTATAATACGATAACACGCTTTAATGTAAACTCTGTTTGCACGAACTAAGTTCTAGTTGCCACTGACTCATGGTTCTTTTTTCACCAAAAATATCCACTAAATGTTTTTTTAAATCATCCCAAGCATTAAATTTACGATTTCTATCTCTAAGCTCTAACGTTTTCTGTAATTTTAGTTTCTATAATTGTTAATATTTTTTTCCTATGTGATTCTTTAACGAGCGAGTGTACCTTGTCGCAGTTATCAATAAATTCATTTAAACACGCCTTGTTTCCATCAAATTTAATCAGCATTTTTTCAGATCTACACTAATACTAGCCATGTTGTTAGTTTGATTTGGATCGAAAATAATTGGATCAGTTTTAAAAATAAAGTTAGAATTGTCTGACCTGCATTATAGTTATTCTAATTTAATTAAATTGTATAATGAATAATAATACTGAATAATAACCAAACTAATTTACACATTCCTAATATTTTAAAATATTGGTCACCAAAATACCTGGAAGTGAATAAAGATTTGATATGCTCTTGAATTTTGAGTTGATTGTTGAATGTGGGTTCTGACGAGATCTTCGGATTTGTGTTGAACGTGCTAGTTTCGCCTGGATATATTTAGAATTTCTTGTGTAACGCAATTTTTTGTTGGAGTTCGATTTCTTGATGATTCCACTTAGTGGTAGATTTAGTATTAGTTTCTTCGCAATTGTTGACGTAGTTGTGTAACGAATATTGATTGATTTTGATGTAGATTTTGAAGAAATGAATATAGCCTGAAGTATGAAAATGTAAACTTTCACCATTCTTACACATAATAAAATACTTATCATTTTTGGGTTTTTTAATAGTATATTTTAAGTGTTATAGAAACGTTTAGATTGTATAATTTAAAATACACCATTAAAAACCCCAAAAAGGATAAGTATCTTATTATAGCTAAAAGTAGCCAGGTACATTACACGTTTATCAGGACGAGTCTACAAAGTATGCTTTAAGAGATAAAAACAAATATTATTGTTAAAGTTGATCTGGTGCCGTTAAACTTTTATTTTTCTTCGAGCACACTGAGCAAAGACATTTCTTCGTAAAAAACTAAACTTTGATATAAGCATTATTATTTAATAAAGCGGCAAATATAAGTACATACCTGCCAACAGATCGCTTTTAAAGCTGTTTTTGAAGCGCACTTTATCAAAATAGCAAAACCACAGCACATGACAACACTGTAACATAAACTGCGGCATCGTGCGTGTAAATCCCCTGTGTAAAATCACAAATACTTACAATTGCGGCATCTATTGATACACCGTTCAAATTACCATAATTATGGCACATGTGCCGTAACCTATATTTAAATATAGATTCCTTTTTACGGAGTGTATCGTTAATCCGAGTATATTGGTAAAATGCTAAGACAGCGCTGGCAATGTGCAACATTTTTACGAGATTGCCATAATTGTGTATATAGTTTGAAATGCTACTAATATTGCGGAACGTGTGTGTGTGTGTGTGTGTGTGTGTGTGTGTGTGTGTGTGTGTGTGTGTGTGTGTGTGTGTGTGTGTGTGTGTGTGTGTGTGTGTGTGTGTGTGTGTGTGTGTGTGTGTGAGTGTGTGTGTGTGCGTCCATACGTCCATGCGTCTGTGCATTCGTGGGTCCGTGCGTCCGTGTGCGTCCATGTGCGTCCGTGTGTCCGTGTGTCCGTGTGTCCGCGTGTCCACGTGTCCGTGTGAGTGTACGTGTCCATGCGTGTGTGTGTATGTATGACTAACGTGCTGAGTAACGAAGTTTTGAGGGGTTGTTTTCCCGTTTTGCGTTGGCGTATTTTGTTGGAGAGTTTGTAGATCACGTCCTATTTTGTGCAGTTTCGTTTTCTCAGTGCACTAGTTATCACTCGAGGAAAGGTAATCGTGAACGACTATCTTAAGAAGTAGTTATCACTATTGGAAGTAGCTTGATTGCTTCAAGAAATTATGTAGAGCTGTGATGACGGCAATTGACAGGGGTGATCGAGTTCTAAGGCTCTGAGCACCTCGTTACCGATTAAATTCATGCATCTCAATTGTGTATGGTAAAAATATTCAAGTGCTCATTGTTGTTTTGGTTTTTTAATAAATATGAACGTTGTTTGTTTAAAAATTATTGAACATTTGGTTGATATGAAGTACGCGTCACCGACTTTATAGTGTATACAAGATTTTATGTGTATTTGTTATGGAAACATATTTGACAGACACATTTACGAAATTATTAGTCATTTACTTATGTAAATCGTTTACTTTCTGCTGGCCTTCATTCAGAAGTATGTTTTCGTAAGCAAAAAAGGCAACATATAGTTGTATAGAAGCTTGCAAAACTTCATAAACTGGTACACACCACGGTTCATGTGATTCTCAATTATTATCACGTATAATTCCAGACATATAGAAGCAGTTTTCCATACGTCACTATTATTGAACAGTTAGTTGATATGAAGTACGTGTCACCGACTTTATAGTGTATACAATATTTTATGTTTATTTGTTGTGGAAACAATAGATAGGCTATGTCACTCCTGTCCCACTTTTGTTACTAGATTTGTCACCAGATTTGGAAAAAGTCACCAGAAAGGTCACTAGATTTCTAGGTTGGTAACATTGCCTATTTCAAGGTCACCTCGGCTACGTGGTAGGAAAGGTTTGTAACCCTCCTAAATCTCTTCAAGGTGACGTGGTAGGAAAGGTTGGTAACCCTGATAAGTCTCTTCAAGGCGACGTGGTGGAAAAGGTTTGTACTCCTGCTAAGTCTCCTAAAGGTCACCGCTTCAAGGCCACATGGTAGGTTTGTAACCTTACTAAGTCTCTTTAAGGCCACGTTGTAGGTTGGTAACCCTGCTAAGTCTCTTCAAGGCCATGTGGTGAGTTGGTAACCCTGCTCCTTCAAGGTCACCTCAAGCCACGTTGTAGGTTGGTAACCCTGCTAGGTCTCTTCAAGGTCACCGCTTCAAAACCATGTTGTAGGAAAGGTTGGTAACCCTGCTAAGTCTCTTCAAGGCCATGTGGTGGGTTGGTAACCCTGCTAAGTCTCTTCAAGGTCACATTGCTTCAAAGCCATGCTCGCACGAGTCCTTCAAGGTCTCCTCAAGCTCATTGAAGTAACTAGAAAAGTCACTAGAAAAGTTACTAGATTCTTTTTCAAGGTCATTTAAGCAGATTTTCCACGTCAATGGTAGGTTATCCCACACATTACCTGTATCTATTCCTCAAGGTCATCACATTGCCTAAAAGTAAAGGCCCTAGTCTTCAATGCCAGGGTCACCAATCAATTCTCTGGCTGAGTGTTAATTGCTCACGCCCCCAGTAAGTTCCTTGAGGTCTGTCTCAAGGTCACATGAGAGAACAAAAGCGATTCATTGTTCTGGTAGAGTTATAAAAATAGGTTGTTATCTAAATACACTTCGATTCTGAGAAATCAAGAACAAAGGCGATCTATTGTTCAAGCCGACGCTTCAAAGTCTATGCTTATAATTTACAAGGTCACACCTTTGAGAAAAGAACAAAGACGATCCATTGTTCCGTTATAATTTCTGAAAATAGATTGTTATCTAAATACATCTCAATTCTAAGAAATCAACTTTCAAGAACAAAGGCGGTCCATTGTTCTAGCCAACGCTTCAAAGTCTATGCTTATAATTTTCAAGGTCACATGATAAGAGAACAAAGGCGATTCATTGTTCCGTTATAATTTCTAAAAATAGATTGTTATCTAAATACATCTCAATTCTGAGAAATCAACTTTCAAAAACAAAGGCGATCCATTGTTCAGACTAATGCTTCAAGGTCATCTAACAAGTAAAATATTTTTTTATAAAACTTATAATTTATTAACAACAATATTCATCTATATACAAATAAGAAACATATTTAAGTAAATATACATATTATTATGGGAAGTTTGATGTACTTAATATTTTGTAATACCTTTGCTGGATCATGTCTATTCTATTTATTATTTGTTTTTCACATTCAATTTCATTCAACTGATTTTCACTTAATGTGGTCCACAACACATCATCGTCTTTCCTAATAGGTATTTTCATCGCTTCATTATATTGTATACTAGCCATACATTCAGCTTCCCTTAAAGTCTTCATGTCAGGATCTGTGATCCTTTTACTTTGAGACATTGTTCGAGACTTATTCTAAACCTACGCTAGCCTTGAGGTGTTGTCTATGCATGCTTGAAGGTGATCAAGCAATTTTTACTATGGTAACGCCCCCCAGCAAAGTCCCTCAAGGTTCCGTTCCCCAAAACAGGTAGACGTTTCCTAAAACAGGGAGTCCGTTTCCCAAAACAGGGGGCCCGTTTTCCAAAACAGATGGCTTTTTCGCAACACAGGTAACCGTTTCCCCCCCATTTCAAGGTCACAACCCTGAGAAAAGGATAAAGACGGTCCATTGTTACGTTATAATTTCTAAAAATAGATTGTTATCTAAATACACTTCGATTCTAGGAAATCAATTTTCAAGAACAAAGACGATTCATTATGCTAGCCAACGCTTCAAAGTCTATGCTTACAATTTTCAAGGTCACATGAGAAATGAACAAAGACGATCCATTTTTCCGTTATAATTTCTAAAAATAGATTGTTATCTAAATACATCTCAATTCTGAGAAATCAAGAACAAAGGCAATCCATTGTTCTAACCAACGCTTCAAAGTCTATGCTTAGAATTTGCGAGGTCACACTTCTGATAACAAAGGCGATTCATTGTTTTGGCTGAGTCATAGCTTCTGAAATTCTAGGAAATCAAGAATTCAATTTCCTTCAACTGGTTCTCGTTTAATGTGGTCCACGATACATCATCATCTTTCCTAATAAGTATTTTCATCGCTTCATACATTCAGCTTTCCATAAAGCCTTCATATCAGGATCTGTGATCCTTTTACTTTGAGACATTGTCCGTGACTTATTACAAACCCACGTCTCTTATACTTAAATGCAAAAATACAAATTAAAATCTTTTAATTATACAGTTACGTAAAACCAAATTTCAAAGTTAATTCCGAGAAATCTGTTTTCAAGGTGATCCGAATTTATCCAACCTTACCCGACTATCAAATAGATTGTCAATGGTTACTATCAATTTTCCAGGTTATAAGTCCTATAAATCAACCTATATGACCGGTAAATCTATATAGGACCTCAGGGCTTGAGACCGAGGGCAATGTGATCTGAACAATATAAATCATAATGCATTGATGTTGATATATCATAACTAAAATGCCCCTTGATAAATTTGGACGTCACATGCCCAGTATCAATTTAAGAAATTAACCCCTCAGTTTCAGCTTATTGATGATAATCAATTCGATATCGGGAATAAGAGACTCAGCCCTGATATGAAGGCTTTATGGAAAGCTGAATATATGGCTAGTAAACATTATAATGAAGCGATGAAAATACCTATTAGGAAAGATGATGATGTATCGTGGACCGCATTAAACGAGAACAGTTGAAGGAAATTGAATGTGAAAAACAAATAATAAATAAAATAGATATGATCCAGCAAAGGTGTTACAAAATGTTAAGTGACCGTCACTTCCCATAATATGCATATTTACTTAAATCGATCTTTTATCTGTATATATATATATATATATATATATATATATATATATAGATGAATATTGTGGTTAATAAATTGTAAGTTTTATAAAATATATTTTACTTGTTAGATGACCTAATCAGTCTGAACAATGCATCGTCTTTGTTCTTGATCTCCTAGAATTTCAGAAGCTATGACTCAGCCAAAACAATGAATCGCCTTTGTTATCAGAGGTGTGACCTCGAAAATTGTAAGCATAGACTTTGAAGCGTTGGTTAGAACAATGGATTGCCTTTGTTCTTGATTTCTCAGAATTGAGATGTATTTAGATAACAATCTATTTTTAGAAATTATAACGGAAAAATGGATCGTCTTTGTTCATTTCTCATGTGACCTTAAAAATTGTAAGCATAGACTTTGAAGCGTTGGCTAGCATAATGAATCGTCTTTGTGCTTGAAAATTGATTTCCTAGAATCGAAGCGTATTTAGATAACAATCTATTTTTAGAAATTATAACGTAACAATGGATCGTCTTTATCCTTTTCTCAAAGTTGTGACCTTGAAATGGGGGGGAAACGGTTACCTGTGTTGCGAAAAAGCCATCTGTTTTGGAAAACGGGCCTCCTGTTTTGGGAAACGGACTCCCTGTTTTAGGAAACGTCTACCTGTTTTGGGGAACGGAACCACTTGAGGGACTTTGCTGGGGGGCGTTACCATAGTAAAAATTGCTTGAACACCTTCAAGCATGCATAGACAACACCTCAGGGCTAGCGTAGGTTTAGAATAAGTCTCGAACAATGTCTCAAAGTAAAAGGATCACAGATCCTGACATGAAGACTTTAAAGGAAGCTGAATGTATGGCTAGTATACAATATAACGAAGCGATGAAAATACCTATTAGGAAAGACGATGATGTGTTGTGGGCCACATTAAACGAAAATCAGTTGAATGAAATTGAATGTGAAAAACAAATAATAAATAGAATAGACATAATCCAGCAAAGGTATTACAAAATATTAAGTACATCAAACTGCCCATAATAATATGTATATTTACTTAAATATGTTTCTTATCTGTATATAGATGAATATTGTGGTTAATAAATTATAAGTTTTATAAAAAAATATTTTACTTCTTAGATGACCTTGAAGCATCAGTCTGAACAAAGGATCGCCTTTGTTCTTGAAAGTTGATTTCCCAGAATTGAGATGTATTTAGATAACAATCTATTTTTAGAAATTATAACGGAACAATGAATCGCCTTTGTTCTCTTATCATGTGACCTTGAAAATTATAAGCATAGACTTTGAAGCGTTGGCTGGAACAATGGACCGCCTTTGTCCTTGAAAGTTGATTTCTTAGAATTGAGATGTATTTAGATAGCAATCTATTTTTAGAAATTATAACGGAACAATGGATCGTCTTTGTTCTTTTCTCAGAGTTGTGACCTTGAAATTCGGGGGAAACGGCTACCTGTGTTGCGAAACAGCCATCTGTTTTGGAAAACGGACCCCCTGTTTCCTGAAATGAACCCCCTGTCTTAGAAATCGGCCACCTGTATTTGGGGAACCACATGAGGGCACTGGGGAGGCGTTACCATAGTAAACATTGCTTGATGACCTTGAAGAATGCATAAACAACACCTCAGGGCTTGCTTAGGTTTGTAGTTAGTCTCGAACAATGTCTCAAAATATAAAAGGATCCTGATATGAAGACTTTAAGGGAAGCTGAATGTATGGCTAGTATACAATATAATGAAGCGATGAAAATACTTATTAGGAAAGATGATGATGTGTTGTGGACCACATTAAACGAAAATCAGTTGAATGAAATGAATGTGAAAAACAAATAATAAATAAAGTAGACATGATCCAGCAAAGGTATTACAAAAGTGACTGTCACCTCCCATAATATGTATATTTACTTAAATCGATCTTTTATCTGTATATATAGATGAATATTGTGGTTAATAAATTATACGTTTTATAAAAAAAAATTTTACTTGTTAGATGACCTAATCAGTCTCAACAATGCATCGTCTTTGTTCTTGATTTCTCGGAATTTCAGAAGCTATGACTCAGCCAAAACAATAAATCGTTTTTTGCTCTTTATCAGAGGTGTGACCTTGAAAATTATAAACATAGACTTTGAAGCGTTGGTTAGAGCAATGGATCGCCATTGTTCTTGATTTCCTGGAATTGAGATGTATTTAGATAACAATCTATCTTTAGAAATTATAACGGAACAATGGATCGTCTTTGTTCATTTTTCATGTGACCTTGAAAATTGTAAGCATAGACCTTGAAGCGTTGACTAGAATAATGGATCGCCTTTGTTCTTGAAAATTGATTTCTCAGAATTGAAGTGTATTTAGATAACAATCTATTTTTAATAATTATAACGAAACAATGGATCGTCTTTGTTCATTTCTCATGTGACCTTGAAAATTGTAAGCATAGACTTTGAACAATGAATCCCCTTTGTTCTTGATTTCCTGGAATTGAGATGTAGATAATCTATTTCTATAACTCGACCTGAACAATGAATCGCTTTTGTTCTTTCGTGTGACCTTGAAATCGGAGGAAACGGTTGCGAAACAGCTATTTGTTTTGGGAAACGGACCCCCTGTTTTAGGAAACGGCTACCTGTTTTTAGCAAACGGCTACCTGTTTTAGGAAACGGCTACCTGTTTTGGGGAACGTCTATCTGTATTTGGAGAACCACTTGAGAGCACTGGGGGGGCATGACATTGCTTGATAACCTTGAAACATGCATAGACCTCAGGGCTTGAGACCGAGGGCAATGTGATAACTTTGAGGAATAGATGCAGGTAACCTACAATTGATGTGGACAATCAATGATCAGAAATCTAGTAACTTTTCTAGTTACTGACCTTGAAGGACTCGTGCAAGCATGACCTTGAGGATAAGCGCTTGAAGCGGGACCTTGAAGAGACTTAGCAATATTACCAACCTACCGCGTGGTTTGTGATGACCTTGAAGAAGCAGACTTACCAACCTACCACGTCGCCTTGAAGAGACTTAGCAGGGTTATCAACCTACGACGTGGCCTTGAGTCGGTGACCTTGAAGAGACTTAGTAGGGTTACCAACCTTTCTTACCACTTTGCCTGCGGTGACCTTGAAGAGATTTAGTAGGGTTACCAACCTACCACGTGGCCTTGAAGAGATTTAGTAGGGCTACCAACCTCTCCTACAACGTGGCCTGCGGTGATCTTGAAGATGATGCCCTTGAAGAAGCAATAATACACCTTTTCAACCACGAGGCCTTGAAGCGGTGACCTTGAAGAGACTTAGCAGGGTTACAAACCTTTCCTACAACGTGTCCTCGGTGACCTTGAAAAAGCAAGGTTATCAACTTAACACGTGGCCTTGAAGAGACTTTTCAGGGTTACAAACCTTTCGTACAACATGGCCTAAGGTGACCTTGAAGAAGCAGGGTTACCAACCTACCGCGTGGCCTTGAATCGATGACCTTGAAGAGACTTAGCAGGGTTACCAACCTAATACGTGACCACGATTTAGCAGGGTTCCCAACCTTTCCTAACACGTGGCCTTGACTTAGCAGGGTTACCAACCTTTCCTAACACGTGGCCTTGACAACAAGGTTATCAACCTTTACTACAACATGGCCTGCGGTGACCTTGAAGAAGCTGGGTTACACACCTTTCCTACCAGGAGGCCTATAAGCGGTGGCCTTGAAGAGACTTAGTGGGGTAACAAACCTTTCCTACAACGCGTCCTCGGGGACCTTGAAGAAGCAGGGTGACCAACCTAACACGTGACCTTGAAGAGACTTAGCAGGGTTACACACCTTTCCTACCACGTGGCCGAGGTGACCTTGAAATAGGCAATGTTACCAACATAGAAATCTAGTGACCTTTCTGGTGACCTTGTCCAAATCTGGTGACAAATCTAGTGACAAAAGTGGGACAAGAGTGACATAGCCAATCTACTACAGTAGTATAGCTATACCGACCCTGAGCCACTTTTGTCACTAGATTTGTCACCAGATTTGGAAAAAGGCACCACAAAGGTCACAAGATTTTTAGGTTGGTAACACTGCTTCTTCAAGGTTAACTCAGGCCACGTGTCAGGTTAGTAACCCTGATTCTTCACGCTTCAAGGCCACATGGTAGGAAAGGTTGGTAACTCTGCTAAGTCTCTTCAAGGTCACCTCGGCTACGTTGTGGGTTGGCAACCCTGCTAAGTCAATAATACGTGGTAGGTTGGTAACCCTACTAAATCTTTTCAAGGTCATCGATTCAAGGCCAAGTGATAGTAAAGGTTGGTAACCCTACTAAATCTGTTCAAGGTCATCGATTTAGGCCACGTGGCAGGTCAGTAACCCTGCTCCTTCACGCTTCAAGGCCACATGGTAGGAAAGGTTGATAACCCTGTAAAGTCTCTTCAAGGCCACGTTGTAGGAAAGGTTGGTAACTCTGCTAAGTCTCTTCAAGGTCACCGCAGGCCACGTGGTGGGTAGGTAAGCCTGCTAAGTCTCCTTAGGTTGGTAACCCTGGTAAGTCAAGGCTACGTGGTAGGTTGGTAACCCTACTAAATCTCTTCAAGGTCATCGATTCAAGGCCAAGTGCTAGGAAAGGTTGGTAACCCTGCTTCTTCAAGGTCATCGATTCAAGGTCAAGTGGTAGGAAAGGTTAGTAACCCTACTACATCTCTTCAAGGTCATCGATTTAAGGCCAAGTGGTAGGAAAGGTTGGTAACCCTGCTTCTTCAAGGGCATCGATTCAAGGTCAAGTGGTAGGAAAGGTTGGTAACCCTACTAAATCTCTTCAAGGCCACGTTGTTGGAAAGGGTTTATAACCCTGTTAAGTCTCTTCAAGGCGTAGGTGGTAACCCTGCCAAGTCTCCTCAGGTTGGTAACCCTGCTTCATCAAGGTCATCGCAGACCACGTTTTGGGTAGGTAACCCTGCTAGTCTCTTCAAGGTCATGCTCGCACTAGTCCTTCAAGGCCAGTAACTAGAAAAGTCACTAGAAAGGTTATTAGATTTCTGGTCATTGATTGTCCACGTCAATTGTGGGTTATTCCACACATTACCTACACCCTCTACATGGTTTTCAAGGTTATCACCCTAGTCTTCAGAGCCAGGGTCACCAATAAATTCTCTGGCTGAGTGTTGGTCACGCCACCAGGAAGTGCATTGACCTCCGTCTCAATCATGTCTATGCATGTTTCAAGGTCATCAAACAATGTTACGCTCCCCCCCCCCCCAGTGCTCTCAAGTGGTTCCCCAAAACAGGTAGCCGTTTTCTAAAACAGGTACCCGTTTCCTAAAAACAGGTAGCCGTTTCCTAAAACAGGGAGCCCATTTCCCAAAACAGATAGCTGTTTCGCAACCGTTTCCCCCCAAGGTCACACGAGAGAACAAAGGCGATCTATTGTTCAGGTTGAGTTATAAAAATAGATTGTTATCTACATCTCAATTCTAGGAAATCAAGAACAAAGGGGTCCGTTGTTCTAGCCAACGCTTACAATTTTCAAGGCCACACGAGAGAACAAAGGCGATCATTGTCCCGTTATAATTTCTAAAAGTAGATTGTTATCTAAATACACTTCGATTCTGAGAAATCAAGAACAAAGGCGATCCATTGTTCAAGACGACGCTTCAAAGTCTATGCTTACAATTTTCAAGGTCACATAAGAAATGAACAAAGGCGATTCATTGTTCCGTTATAATTTTTAAAAACAGATTGTTATCTAAATACACTTCAATTCTGAGAAATCAAGAACAAAGGCAATCCATTGCTCAAGACGAAGCTTCAAGGTCTATACTTATAAGGTCACATGATAGAACAAAGGCGATTCATTGTTTTGGCTGAGTCATAGCTTCTGAAATTTTGAGAAATCAAGAACAAAGACGATCCATTGTTCAGACTGATTAGGTCATCTAACAAGTAAAATTTTTTTATAAAACTTATAATTTATTAACCACAATACTCATCTATATACAGATAAGAAATCGATTTAAGTAAATGTACATATTATGGTACTTAACATTTTGTAATACCTTTGCTGGATCATGTAACATTTAGTGCATTCAACCATATGTAAACATGCTCATTTCGAAAATACTGTTTAGTCGTAGTGTGGTTGTGGACAAGTAAAGTCATGAAAAAAGCAATAAAATCACTCCTGGAACGAAGTTCACTGCCGGATACTTCATTTGGTAACAATATGAATAATAATTTAACATTTGTTGTTCATGCTGTCAAAATAGTGATGGTAGTAGTAGTAGTAGGAAAAATGAGGAGAAACAAGATGAAGGTTATTCCGACTGGTCATCACCATTTCAACATAGGGCTGAGGTGTATAAACAGGCAGCTATTGAATACTTAATCGATTGTGCTTCCTATAAACTATCGAACGATACGCATATTAAAATTGGATACAGTACACACCTTAACCTTGCACGAGTAGTGCGTATGGGATGTGGCAACAGCGATAATGTGATATTAGACGTGAAGGAATGGAATGAACTTCTATGATGGTATTCATATGTAGAAATACAATTTCTCCTATCCCAAGAAATTGAAAGCCAAATTGATTGGTCACATGTAAACGAGGAGGATATAAAACATGAGCAAGGTTACGAATCTCTATCTAGCAATCTCGGTATTTTTTACTATTGGGAATTGATTAAAGGATATGAGAGAATTTTGAAAGCTGTTATGATAGAAAACTACAACTGTTGTTCGTGTACATTCAATGCCCACCATATAGAAGAACTATTCGATTTGAAGGATATAATAAGCTATAGATTGGAATTTCTTGAATCTTACAATCTGGTGTGTTTCTATGAAAAATTCATACGACAAGTGGTTGACTACCATCGTTTTCGTGGGAAGGAATTCGGTGACGATGACATTTATAAAGACATTCATGATGTTATAAATGCCAAATACAATATTAATTCACATAACACTGTATGCTTAATGGAAATATTGTACTATCGCCCTGCTTATCTAATGTATAGCATTTACTAAAAATAAAGTTTATACACTCTCGATTTTAGGTATAAATACCCTACCCTATCCCTCAAGGTGAACAATGAAAGGTAAGAAGCGGAAGAGTGCAGGTGGTTTAGTGAATACACTAATTAATAGACTTCCGGTGGAATTGCATTTACCCGGTTACCAGTATTGTGGTCCCGGTACAAAATTAGAGAAACGACTAGCACGCAGTGACCCCGGTATTAATCAATTAGATGCGCAGTGCAAACTGCATGATACCAGTTATAGAGACTACCGAGATTTAGGAAGTCGGCATAGAGCAAATAAAATTTTAGAAGAAAAAGCTTGGGAACGCTTTAAATCGGCAGACGTAACATTAGGTGAACGAGCTGCAGCTTTAGCAGTCCGTACCACCATGAAGACAAAGAGAAAATTTGGAATGGGGTTTAAACGTCGGTTCAAGAAGAAGAATGGTGAAAGTTTATTGCATGTACGAAAAACAATAGCTAAAGAAATTAAAGCTAACGGAGATTTCACCGACACAATAAAGTCAGCACTGGCAACGGCAAAACGTATAGTAAAAAGGTTGGGGGAAAGAAAAACATTAAAATTCCTAGAGTAATTCCCTTACCTAAACAAGGTGTTTTATCATTTCTTATTCCGTTATTCGCAGGATTATCAGCAATCGGTGCTTTAGCTGGCGGCGCATCGGGAATTGCCAAAGCAGTCAATGATGCGAAAAAGGCCAAAAAATTGCAAGATGAAATCGATCGCTGGTAGTGCATTTTATCTAAAGCCATACAAATCTGGTGGTGCATTATACTTAAAACCGTTTCCAAAAAACTGAGTAGATTACCCGAAAGAGCGTTAACATATATTGATTTAAAGAAATACACAAAAGATGTACCATACTTTAGGGGTATTTTTATGAGAGATGGCCTGCCTAAATTACCACAGAAAAATGAATCTGGAATCATCAACTTAGATAGTCAAAGCGGGCCGGGTACACATTGGGTTTGCTACAAAAACCGTGGTGAAAAGGTATGGTATTACGATAGTTTCGGTAATCTTCGACCACCAGTTGAAGTGATTGAACTACTTTCTGGAATGTAAAATTTATTATAATTATAATCAAGATCAGGAATTTAATAGCATTATTTGAGGGCACCTATGCCTACAATTTCTATATAAATAATCGATATAACCTTAAATTTTCCAAGTTATGTCAATAACATTCAGTTTAGGTGTTGGTAACATAGCTAGCTGCAACTACTACCCACCGATAGAGCTAGATTTGGAGAAGAAATACGTTGTTGGATTGGTGGGATTTCACGGGTGCAACAGCATTAGAAACATTTATACGGGCAACGATAGATTTTATTTTTTAACAAATTCATCTTATTTGCGAGACTGATTAATATTCCACACGGTGCCTATGAGTTAGATGAAATTAGTGATTACTTGAAATCAAAGATACCCACAGAAATATTTTTCATTAGGGCAAACAGCAATACGCTTAGGTGTGAGATAAACAGTTCATTTGAGATCGATTTTACTAAAGAGAATAGCATTGGCCGCATGCTCGGGTTTGAGCCTAGAATATTAAAAGCGAATATCTTACACACATCCGCGTTAGACGTCCAAATAATTAAACACACTAATCTACATGTGGAGTGTAACATTATAAAGGGATCTTTTCGAAACGGTAAACCTGCAAAGGTAATATACGAAATTGACGTTTCCGTGCCCTCGGGCTAAAGTTCCAACCAACACTCAATATTTAGAAATAAACACAGACATAATCAGTAATATAACAATCAAATTGACATATCAAAAGGGTGAGTTAATAGACTTTGGTGAAAGTGAACAATTCACGGTACACTTAGAACTAAAAGAACATGGGTCTGCGAATTAATCACAGGACAATTCCATCTTCATACAAAAGACCCAATCAACCCTCATTGCAGTTAACATCTGCATTAATTGGATTGAAAGTTCTGAGTGACCAAACCATTAAACATGTTTCAAAACGTACACTTTAATAGAATTAAAATATTAATGTATCTCTAAGAAATGTTAAATTTTTTATGTGTAAGAGACCTTGAATGAAGTTTACTTTAATGTTTATCTCTTTTGCACAGTGATATGTTCCTCTTACACACGTGAAGCTGAATGCATATGTATTTATCTAAAATGTGTAATGTTTTATTGAACAATGGGTTTTCTTTGTTAATAATGCATTCGCATTCTTAAAAATTTGTAGGAATGGGTAAAAAAATGTAATATTCAAGCTAATAGGGATTTTCTTTGTATAAAACACACAATGCATCTGCATTATTTAAAACTATTTTTAATAACTTTAAAACGTGCCAAAACTACATTGCATAATTAGTAATATAATACTTAATAGACCTTAATCAAAATGTGTTATGAAGAAAAAGGTTTCGCTGTAAATAACCATATGTGCAATGAATTTTGCTAAAACAATAGGTTTGCATTCATAAATGTGCATGTAATTTAAAAAATATAATATGTAATGCGAACAAGGGATTTTTTTGTATAACAATGAAAGTATTTATAGTGCCTTCTTGAAAAATTTATATGAAGTAAACAAACTGTAATGTGTAGTAATTAAGCATAATTAATAACAATTAATTTAAAGGTTTGAGAAGAAATTCATATAAAAGACATCATCCCTTTAGTAAATCTTTAATTACTCATCAACCCTCATTGTGGTTAACATCTACACAATGACCGAACCATTAAATATCTTTCAAAACGTACATTTTGATGATGCTATAATTAAATCAGATATTCACACCTATCTTCCGTATGGCTCTTCTAAGTATGGACCTTTCGAAGAAATACGCATTTTAATTCAAAGTCAGGATCTAATTACAGCTACTTATGATAGTTTTCTGTACATAGAAGGTAAGCTGAAAAAAGAGGATGAAGGAAAATCATGCAACTTAACCAATAATTTCCCCAACTTCCTTTTCGAAGAGATTCGTTATGAGTTAGGCTGTCAAAAAGTGGACGTTTGCCGATATCCCGCCATCACATCTACACTTAAAGGATATATTTCTTATACGGCAAGCAAGAGCAAAGCATTAAGCCATTTGGGGTGGTCACCAAAGAATGAGGAACCATTACAAGTAGAATTCGATGAGGGAAATGGCGAAAAATCATTTACAGTATGCATACCATTGAACCACATATTTGGAATAATGGAGGATTATCATCAAGTGATCGTGAATATGCGACAAGAGTTGATTTTAATTCGATCTAGAAGCGATACAAACTGCTACTATGGTGACGTTGATGCGGAAATAATCCTAAATAAAATTCAATGGAAAGTACCACACTTAACCCTTAGTGATGCCGCGAAACTGGACTTGTTTGAAGGAATAAATAAGAATTCTATTATTACTGTTCCATTTCGTCAATGAGAGTTACATGAATTACCTGCTTTAAAACAAGCAACCTCTGATACATAGCCAATAAAAACGTCAACGCAACTGGAAAAACCGCGCTGGATAATTGTTGCATTCCAACAAGGTAAAAGGTACACAAAGTCTGCAAGAGCCGGAAATTTTGATCACATTAACATCAGGAACCTTAAAGTACATCTGAATTCCGAGTATTATCCCTATGAAGCAATGCATTTGAACTTCAGTGCTAACCAATACATACCTGCCTATCGCAATTGTTTGAACTTCCGATGTGACTACTATGATGAAGATAATACAGATGCGTTATTCAACTACACCGAATTCAAATCATGTCCAGTATTTGTAATGGACTGTTCTAAACAGAATAAATCCTTAAAAAACTTAACAGTAGACATCAAATTGGAAATGGAATCTCTAACACCTTTCGATAATGGAATCGTTGCCTATGGTCTTATTCTCCACGATGCTATTGTGCAGTACAACCCACTCACCGGAGAAGTGAAAAAATTATAATCTGTATTATATAAAGAAAAATGTTGTAATTATTCGTTTAGTTTCATTTCATCCATCAAAGGTGAAAGTAGTTGCGCTGAAACAAAAACTTCCAATTCAAAATCATGACTTTAATGAAACGTCTGGTACTTCAAAACAAGGCGATTTACTTCCTAATAGTATATGTGGCATTATATGTGGCCCCTCCAACTGCGGCAAAACAAACGCAATGATTAGTTTGCTTACTGAGAAAAACGGTTTGGCTTTCAATTTCTTGGGATCGGAGAAATTGTAGTTCTACACATGAATACCATCTTAGAAGTTCATTCCATTCCTTCACGTCTAATACCACATTATCGCTGTTGCCACATCCCATACGCACTACTGGCGCAAGGTTAAGGTGTGTACTGTATCCAATTTCAATATGCGTATCGTTCGATAGTTTATAGGAAGCACAATCTATTAAGTATTCATTAGCTGCCTGTTTATACACCTCAGCCCTATGTTGAAATGATGATGACCAGTCGGAATAACCTTCATCTTGTTTCTCTTCATTTTTGCTACTACTACCATCACTATTTTGACAGCATGAACAACAAAATGTTAAATTATTATTCATATTGTTAGTACATGAAGTATGCGGCAGTGAACTTCGTTCGAGGAGTGATTTTATTGCTTTTTTCATGACTTTACTTGTCCACAACCGCACTACGACTAAACACTATTTTCGAAATGAGCATGTTTACATATGGTTGGATGCACTAAATGTTAGATGATCCAGTAAAGGTATTACAAAATGTTAAGTGACTTCCCATAATATGTATACTTGCTTAAATCGATTTCTTATCTGAATATTGTTAATAGTTTTATAAAAAATATTTTACTTGTTAGATGACCTAATCAGTCTGAACAATGGATCGTCTTTGTTCTTGATTTCTCAGAATTTTAGAAGTTATGAATCAGCCAAAACAATGAATCGCCTTTGTTATCAGAGGTGTGACCTCGAAAATTATAAGCACAGACTTTGAACCGTCGCGTCGGCTGAAACAATGCATCGTCTTTGTCCTTGAAAATTAGAATAGAAGTGTATTTAGATAGCAATCTATTTTTATAACTCGTCCAAAACAATGAATCGCCTTTGTTCTCTCGTGTGACCTTGAAAATTGTAAGCATAGTCGGATTGAACAATGGACCCCCTTTGTTCATGATTTCCTAGCATTGAGGTGGGGGGTAGCTGGATAACAATCTATTTTTAGGAATTATGACAGAACGCTTTTGTTCTCACGTGACCTTGAAAATTGTAAGCATAGACTTTGAAGCGTCGGCTTGAACAATGCATCGCCTTTGTTCTTGATTTCTTAGAATTGAGATGCATTTAGATAACAATCTATTTTTGGAAATTATAATGGAACAATGGATCGTCTTTGTTCTCTCATGTGGTCTTGAAAATTGTAAGCATAGACTTCAAAGCGTCGTCTTGAACAATGGATCCCCTTTGTTATTGAAAATTGATTTCCTGGAATTGAGAAGTATTTAGATAACAATCTATTTTTCCCCAGAATAATAAATCGCTTTTGTTATTTTCTCATGTGACCTTCGGGGGGAAACGGTTGCGAAACAGCTATCTGTTTTGGGAAACGGACCCCCTGTTTTAGGAAACGGCTACCTGTTTTTAGGAAACGGCTACCTGTTTTAGGAAACGGCTACCTGTTTAGGGGAACGGCCACCTGCTTTGGGCACTTGGGGGGGCGTGACCATAGTAAACCATAGTAAAATCAGGGCTTGAGACCGAGGGCAATGTGATGACTTTGAGGAATAGATGCAGGTAATGTGTACGATAACCTAAAATCGACGTGGACAATCAATGACCAGAAATCTTGTGACTTGTGACTGGCCTTGAAGGGCTCGTGCAAGCATGATCTTGAAGAGACTTAGCGGGGTTACAAACCTTTCCTACCACGTGGCCTTGAATCGATGACCTTGAAGAAGCAGGGTTACCAACCTAGCATGTGGCCTTGACTTTGCAGGGTTACCAACCTAACACGTGGCCTTGACTTATCAGGGTTACCAACCTACAACATGGTCGAGGTGACCTTTAAGAGACTTAGAAGTGTTACCAACCCTTCCTGCAACATGGCCGAGGTGACCTTGAAGAAGTAGGGTTACCAACCTACAACGTGACCTTGAAGAAGCAGGGTTACCAGCCTACCACGTGGCCTTGAAGAGACTTAGCAGGGATACAAACCCACCACGTGGCCTGAGGTGTCCTTGAAGAAGCAGGGTTACCAGCCTACCACGTGGCCTTGAAGAGACTTAGCAGGGATACAAACCCACCACGTGGCCTGAGGTGTCCTTGAAGAAGCAGGGTTACCAACCTAGAAATCTAGTGACTTTTATGGTGGCTTTTTCCAAATGTGGTGACAAATCTAGTGAAAAAAGTGGCTCAGGATCGGTATAGCTATACCACTGGAATCATATTTAACTGACACATTTAGGAAATGATTTAGTCATTTACTTAAGTAAATCGTTTACTTACTGCTGGCCTTCATTCATAAGTATGTTTTCGTAGCAAAAAAAAACAACATATAGTTGTTTAGAAGCTTGCAAAACTTCATAAACTAGTACACACCACGATTCATGTGATTCTCAATTATTATCACGTATAATTCCAGACATGAAGAAGCAGTTTTCTAAATGTCACTATTTATAGGCTTTTCCTTACCAGTTCTGCTTTTCAAAGTTTTTGCCATTTTCCCCACTCAATACTTGGCAGTCCAAAAACAGGTAGTGGGCAGGAGCTTGGTTTATTAATGGGAAGTATTACATTATTAAAAATTGAAAACAATAAAACGTATAATTGCTACCTGGCTGCGCAATTGTGCATATTACAGTAATTTTGTTAGTTCTAACCGATAGCATACTTGAAATATTAGGTTTCCCCTACGTTTATTCGAAATAACATTAAATTTAAGGTTAAAAACTGTGTAACGAGGAGTACATACAGGTTGCTGGATCTCTAGTATCAATACATAAAGTCAACCTGTCGCCCTGTAAACGCAGCGGAGTAATGCCGTGAACGCACTGAATTATATAATTTTTGTTTACAACCGTTACACAGTAACTATACCAATACGTTAATAGTATAATTATCTTCTCTTCGTGTAAGTACACAAATAGTGGAATATTAGGAAACCTGGTCCAATTAATGAAGTTCGGGAAATATTTTTTGATACAAATACATCACCGAATTCTTTTATTTTTAAGTGGTATTGTCTCCATTGTCCAGTATTATGTAGTAAATAAATTTATTGTTTATGTCCTATATATTATTTTTATATTTATTATTATTGTATTTGGACTGCTAAACTTTAGAGAGCAATAAACACACTTTTAACATAATACTATATTTTAACCAACTTTATGTTATGTTTGGTGAGCCTTTTCAAAGTATCTTGTTATCTAAGCTGACAGATATGGATTGTATCAATTTTTTCTTACTGACACTCCAATGTTGTTTGCAAAACTTTCATGCACCTACATGTATTACTGCACCCAATATTTAGTTATGAAGTTTATATTTTGATTGTAGCTTAGACCAATATTGATGTGTTTATGTTTGTTTTTTTTTAATTGGAAGTTGGACATTGTCCAGTATAGTGAATTACATTACGATTAAGAACTCACAGAAAGTAGCAAATTCACGTCAGTTTTTCGTGTTATCGATTCTTAGTTTTCTGTCTTAAAATTGTAAGTGGCTATTTTCACATATTGGAAACGAAAGTAGAGGTTACATTTTATCTACTTCAATAAATATTGGGTTAATAGTTGTGAGAACTCTTCAAATTTACGACGTTTACGGTAGTGAGGCTGAATTAACGGTTTACGTAGTATATACGTATTATGTAATGTGATATTAATATCTATCACCCCTTATGACAGTTTTTATGTTTCACCTTTTCCTTGATTTGCGTATACGTTTTTGTAAGGTAGGACGATTGTGTGCAAAATATGTCAGTGATAATATCTAGTCGGAATTTTTGTGCAAACACAGGTCAGCTGCTGTTAGTATTCAACTTTATCTAATTTGTCTAGCTTGTGGGAATAGTTTAGAATAAGAGCAAATATGAACTTAATATGGTATGTTTTCACTTTAGATTATAGTGAGAAAATGCGCAATTGACATTTTTGGATATTATCCAAGATGTAAGTATGCTTACATCTGTGACATATTCTAACGGATTTCGGACTTTGTTGTCAGTTGTTTAAGTATGTCATTTTGTTTGCTTACTAAAATGCTCAGAACTAATTAAGCATTTAGACTAGCAGAACATAAATTTCATATAAGTCGTAAATAATAAATTATAAATGACCCGTCCTTAACTTCTAACATACAGTCCCTTGAGCATAGAAGGATGGTTTCAGTTCCTTCTTTGTATTATCGTTATTACAACGGCTATTAATTGTGCTGGTGAATTACATTCTTTGATACCATCTCCGACTATCTTTGCGAGAAACACTCGGTTCGCTCATTCACATCATCAGTATGCAGTACAAATCTCCACTTGTCGTACCAAACGGGCGCAATCCACGTTTTTCTACACGGCTACTAAACTCTGGAATGATCTCCCTAGTTCCTGTTTTCCTCTCACTTATGATATGAGAAAATTTAAGGTAGCTGTTCATAGGCATCTATTGGCAATTCATTATCCCTCTATCCATCCTCCTAAGTGTTCCTGAGTGCTTTAGCACGATAGGCCTTATTTAGCCTGTTCAGGTCCACAATCATAAAAAAAAAAAATACAGCAACGGACATTAATTTCAATACAGGTCGAATGTGTAACTTAATTTTACGCTTGTTTCCTTTATTTAGAAAAGTTCTTTTCTTGTAAAAAGTTGGTGTATTTATATTTAATGTAACATATATAGTTAAAATTAAATTTATATTACGCGTTGTGTTTTAAGTGTACCATAACAATTATTAATAACCAAAAGCTATTTGTTGTTAGATTTGACTAGATCTTTAATTGGTGTGGCAAGTTTCTATTTCTGAATGCTTTTATCAATTTTAAATTAAAGTTTCCCACAACTTTGCACTTACAGCATATCTGGAAGTAGAAGGGTGCCAGCAATATCTCTAAGGACCAAAATCTTTGTTCATCTTAATTCATCCTAGCATCCCTGTGCAGGCATACATCCTCATCCTAACGCGTCTGGGTTCATCTTAATCTATCTTAGCATCCCTATTTCGGCCATCTTGTCTGCATCTTCATCTTATTTCTTCTTCAGCATCCCTAGGTCCGTTCATCTTAATTCATCTTAATGCGCCTTAGTTCGTCTTAATTCATGTCAGCAAGCCCCGGTACAGTTTTGGTCCATCAACCCAGCATCCTTGCTCTGGTTGGATGCATAATACTCTATTCTGATTGATTGGTTATGGTTCAGATTGGACCGCCACACCCTTGGATTCTGATTGGTCCAGATGTATCTTAGTTCATCATAATTAATGTTAGCATCTTTAAATTTCATCTTAGCATCCTCCACCTAAATTCATCTTAATGCATCTTAATCAACCTTAATTCATCTTAGCATACCTAATTCATCTCTTAAGCGTGGGAAAATTATAAAGACCGTGGGAAAATATGCATCTTAGTTCATCCTAATTCATCTTGACATCCTTAAAATTCATCCTAGCATCCTCCATCTTAATCCACCTTAATTCATCTTAATGCACCTTAGTTCATCTTAATTCATCTTAGATTCATCTTAATTCGTCTTTTGAGTATTGCAAAATTTTGAAGACCATGGGAAAATTAGCATCTTAGTTCATCCTAATTCATCTTAGCATCCTTAAGATTCATCCTAGCATCCTCCATCTTAATCCACCTTAATTCATCTTAATGCACCTTAGTTCATCTTAATTCATCTTAGATTCATCTTAATTCATCTTTTGAGTGTTGGTTGAATACCATGGGAAAATGTGCATCTTAGTTCATCTTAATCCAGCTTAGCATCCTTAAAATTCATCTTAGCATGCTCCATATTAATCCACCTTAATTCATCTTAATGCATCTTAGTTGATCTTAATTCATCCTAGCATCGTTAATTCATCTAACCAAATCAGTCAAATCAATCTATCTCAATCAAATCAAACAAGAAGCTGAGCAAACAATTCTTCATAACCTTCAGGTAACGATTCTCCCACTGTATATACCTATGAGTGACCTTGTGTTGATAAGGCTATTCGACAATCAGAGCTGGTACTCTCCCTAAATGTGAAAGCACCGGCATGGGAAAAGAGTCGATCATCCGCAAAACAATCTCAATCTATCCAATAACATTCAAATCAATCAACCAAATCAATCTCAATCAAATCATAACTTACAGCTTGTGAAAACCAGCTTACAAGCCTCTGCCCATTAAATATAGTAGATAAAATAAGGGGGCAAGTGTTCAAATAAAAACACTTATCAGCGCTTTTCTCGATAATTGTATTGAAATAACGCCTTGACAGGACAAACAGCTGGTTTTTGTTGCTAATAGTCAGGAAGCATTCACTTTCGGCGTTTTGTTTACAAACGAATAATATAAAGTACGTAACGTCTTCCAGCAATCATTAATATAAAGTAATTATTTTCTGGATTTACCCAGTGATGTAACCGCAATAACAAACATCCTTTCACTATTCAAAGGCCTCTGGCGTACTTGTAAAAACCTTGTAATTAGCTAATTACTTGATAGGCAAACAGACCTTGAAGTTACATGAAAGACAGATAAGTCGACTTTCACTTCCAAATTTGATAATTGCTTCTGCCAACCTCATTCGATTTAACACAAAAACAAGAACAATGTGCAAGTCTAGGATGTTTATTTGACACCAGTTTCTCTCAACCTTATTCGAATTAATACAAAAACAAAAAGAATGTACATGTCGAGGGTGTTGATTTGAATTCAGTTTCTGCCAACCTTACTCTATTTAACACAAAACATTGTACAAGGCTAGGATACTGATTTGAAAACAGTTTCTGCCAACATTATTCGATTTAATACAAAAACAAGAAAAAACGTAAGTTTAAGATGTTGATTTGGAATTAACTTCTATCAACCTTATTCGATTTAATACAAAAACACTGTGTAAGACTAGGATGTTGATTTGAAGTCACTTTTATTGCAACCTTATTCGATTTACTAACTAGTATGATTTGAAACCAGCTTCTGCCAAACTTATTCTATATAGTTGAATCTGCCTCTTAATTCTCTATCTGAATACTGCAAAGTATGCAGGACATTGTATTAAAAAACAGAAATTTTAGAATTAGCCGCAATTGACCACACTGTAACGCTATTCATGCCTTATAAATTGCCTAGTACGAAAGTAGGTTTTACAGAACACAAGCACAAGCACAAACAGAAGCACAAGCGCAAACACAAGCACAAGCACAAGCACATGCACAGGCACAAGCGCAAGTACAAGTACAAGTACAAGCACAAGCACAAGCACAATCACAAGCACAAGCACAAGCACAAGCACAAGCACAAGCACAAGCACAAGCACAAGCACAAGCACAAGCACAAGTACAAGCACAAGCACAAGCACAAGCACAAACACAGCCACAGACACAGACACAGACAAAGCACAGACACAGGTGTGAAAACAGCGACAGACACAGACACATCCCACAGATACAAACACAGGTGCAAGCACAGGCACAGTTATACACACAGGCGGACGCACGCAAACACACAAACGCGTAAACACGCAAACACGCAAACACGAAAACACACAAACACACAAACACGCAAACGTGCAAATACACAAACACTCAAACGCGAAAACGCTCACACACGAAAACACGCAAAAACGCAAAAACTCAAACGCCAAAAAAAACACAAACACGCAAGCACGCAAGGACGCAAACATGCAAATACACAATCACTCAAACGCGAAAACGCTCAAATACGAAAACACGCAAAAACTCAAACGCCAAAAAACACAAACACGCAAACATGCAAACACGCAAATGCCAAAAAACACACTAACACGCAAAAATTCAAACACGCAAATACGGGCGCATGCACTCAAAAATAGTTAGGTTAGGTTAATACACGTACAATATTAGGTTAGATTAATTACCACAGACTCTCTCTCTAACTTTCGTTCTCTCTGTCTCTCTCGCTATTTTAGGTTAAGGCAATGCATGTGATATATAATGTTAGATTAATAAACGCACGGTTTAGGTTAGGTCGATACTCGTGCATTAGGTTAGATTAATACACACAAAATTTTAGTGCTTGTGCTTGTGTTTTGTGAAATCAACTTTTATAGGAGCCAATTTAGAATTCTTGAATAGCGTTACATTGTTGACAACTATGGCTAATTGTAAAATTTCTGTTTTTTAATAAAACATCAGTTTGGCAGAAACTGGTTTCAAATTATCGTGGCTTGCATCTTGTTTTTGTTTTAATACGAATAAGGTTGACCGAAGCTGATTGAAAATCAATATCCTGAACTTGCATCTTGTTTTTGTTTTAGTATTAAATCGAATAAGGTTGGCAGAAGCAGTTTTCAAATCAAGTCTATTTAAAATCAACGTCCTATACTTACATCTTTTCTTGTTTTTGTATTAAATCGAATAATGTTGGCAGAAACTGCTTTCAAATCAGTATCCTAGTGTTGCACAATGTATTGTGTTAAATCGAACAACGTCGGCAGGAACTGAATTCAAATCAACACACTAGACGCGAACATTGTTTTTGTTTTTGTATTAATTCGTATAAGGTTGGAAGAAACTGATTTCAAATCAACATCTTAGACTTGCACATTGTGTTTGTGTTTTTTCTTAAATCAAACACGGTTGGCAGAAGAACTTATCAAATTTGGAAGTGAAAGTCAACTTGTCTGTTTCTTATATAATTCCAAGGTGTGTTTGTCTTTCAAGTAATTAGCTAATTACGGGGTTTTTCCTAGTGCGTCAGATGCCTTTGAAAGGTGAAAACATGTTATTGCGGTTACAGCGCTGGGGAAACCCAGAAAATAGTTACTTTATATTAATGATAGCTGGGAGCCGTTATGTACTTTTATTCGTCTGTAAACAAAACGCCGAAAGTGAATGTGTCGTGAATGTAAGCAACAAAACCAGCTGTTTACCCTGTCAAGGCGTTCCTTTAATACGATTATCGATAACTCTGGTAAGTGATCGTCGTTATTTTAACTCTTACTCCCTTATTTTATTTACTTTAATTAATGTCTTGAGGCTTGTAAGCTGATTTTCGCAAGCTGTAAGTTATGATTTGATTGAGATTAACTTGATTGAATTTGAATTGGTTAAGCTTAATCGACTGTTTCCCCACCCCGGTGCCTTCACGTTTAGGCAGAGTACCAGCTCTGAGTGTCGGTTAGCCTTATCTACAAGGTGAGTGGACACTCATAGCAGCTAAATATGTACAATGGGAGAATCGTTACCTGAAGGTTATGAAGAATTGTTAGCTTAGCGTGTGACAAACTTCGAACGTGTTGTTAATGATTCACCTCTCTGTAGGCAACTAACGCATTTCGTACCGTGTGTGCTGCATATCATAGCTGCATAAAACACGCATATCGTGCTATAAATTTTATGGTAAGTTATTTAAAGTTATTTTACAACGTTTGAGACATTTGCATTTCAGGCACTTTTACTTTTACGTTTACCTTTTATTTTTTAGTTTTTACTTTAACGCAATTAATTATTTTACCGTTATATCAATTTACGGAATTAGTACGATTGATCAATACTGAGATTTATTCATTGGGAATTATAAAGCATACAAATCCAGATTTATTTCAACCCTGAAGTAATATTGCACAATTGTCAAAATACTGACCCAGCATGCAGCCATTTCGTTATCTAAAGTGTGACCAAGAATAAGGTATTCTGGTTCCATTAATTGCTCATAACATTAATTAATCATTAGGTTATAACGTTGCTAACATTAGCATTAAGTATTTCCGTTTATTATTATATATTAAATATAGGTTGTGTAATAAAATTTGTTATTGTAGAAATTTTCTTTTAACTTTATTGTATAATGGTTTACTTGTTTATTCCATGTTTAAAAACAAGTTGGCGTCCTAGTGTTTAACAATTAGTTTCAGGAAGCAGCAACCCCAATTTTGATGCGTACATATCTAGGTACATATTTTTTGGTTAATAAGGCAAATCGATAATTATAAACCTGGTCCACTTTAATCTACGACAGAGTATAATGCACAAAATCTTCTAGTTACTACCCAAACTGTTAAGTAGCTAAAATTGGTAGCTATGAGTGTACTTATAGAACTTTACGGATTTCCACAAGCTTCTTTGTTTGATTTGATTGAAATTGATTGATTTGACTGATTTGGTTAGATGAACTAAGATTCATTAAGATGAATTAAGGTTGAGTAAGATGGAGGATGCTAAAATGAGTTTTAATGATGCTAAGATGGATTAAGATAAACTAAGGTGCCTATTTTCCCACGGTCTTAAGAATTTTACTACGCTCAAAGGATGAATTAAGGGTACTGAGATAAATTAAGATGAATTAAGATGAACTAAGATGAATTAAGATGAATTAAGATGAATTGAGATAAATTAAGATGAATTAAGATGAATTAAGATGAACTAAGACGCATTAAGATGAATTAAGGTTGATTAAGATACATTAAGATCAATTAAGGTGGATTAAGATGCTAAGATTAATTTTAAGGAAGTTAAGATGAACTACGATGCATATCTTCACACGGTCTTCCAAATTTTCCCAAGCTTAAAAGATGAATTAAGGATGCTAAGATGAATTAAGATGAGCTAAGGTCCATTCAGGTAAATTAAGGTTGATTAAGATGCATTAAGATGAATTTAGGTGTATTAAGGTGGAAGATGAACTAATCTGGACCAATCAGAAGCCAAGGGTGTAGTCTATCCTCAGACGCTCTAATCAGAACCATAGCCAATAAATCAGAATATAGTATTATGTATCCAACCAAAGCATGGATGCTGGGATGATGGACGAAAACTGCACCGAAGCTTGCTGAGATGAATTGAGATAAACTAAGATGCATTATGATGAATTAAGATGAGCGGGCCTAAGAGATGCTGGAGCTGAAATAAGATGAAGATGCAGATAAGATGACGAAACAGGGATGCTAAGATTGTAACACCCTAAATGAGTGCACAATGAAATGTTTATTAATTGCCCTGGTTTGCTATCTCAGTTTTCTCAATGGAGGTTCAGTTGGCAATTTTTAACACTCGGATGTATGTTGGGTTGCCTGTAGTTAAAACATATTAACACACGAAATGTTTAGGAAATATATTGTATAAATTCAATATCAAAAAGAGGAACTTAAACTATAATAATTAAAAATTATTATTAATAATAATAATACATCCTACTCGAGGTAAACTTTTTATTTACGTATTTAATAAAATTAATAATAATTTTTAATTACATGTTTACTTTTGAACTTATTCGTTCATAACAAAAACTTATAATAATTAAACTATAATTTTGCAAGCTTTAATTATTAAAAGTTAATAAGGTTTGTTTGTTTACGTTGCTGGTGTATGGAAGTGTTTTTCGTTGAATAGTTTTTCGAGAAACGACTACAATTTCAATCAGGTACGTAATTCTTTTATCACCCTTGTTTGAAATAATAAATTAGCGAGTAATTAACCACGGAATATATAGGAATGAAATCTTTGTGGTATGGAGGAGATTTCAACAGGTTGGGATTGGCCTTAGCCTACACCAGCAATTTCTATGCGATATGATCCGCTTGCTTTATGAAATTTATGCTTTTGTGAATGTGAGTAAATTTTAAATGGTAATGAATATTACTAAATTAAATTGAACGGGGTGATATCGGGTCAAATATAATTTTATGAAATGGAGTATGTATAATTTAATGTGATTAAATTAAATTTTCTGGTGTAAAATAATTACTTCGGAAATTAAATGGAGAACACTTTTAATATCAAGATTTAAGTAATGTGAAATGAAAGCAGGGTGTACTAAGTTATATTTGATACTAAGGTTAGATAAAATTAAATTTAGTGAATTTTATTCTGGTGGTGTTATATTGAAACTACAGGAAATTGTATGATTCCGTTTCGTATATGTGTGTCATTAAACCTTGAAGCACTGAACGTTACAGTCGCCGATTGACATGTCTACATTTTTTTGTGAAACCAAACCTGGTTTGCTTACTTTGCGCCAATGGTATTTACCTCTACGTTACTGAAAAGTGTTGGTATTACCGTATGTTTATATTGACGTCATGCCTTATCTTGTTGTGAAGAAATGAAGTTTTGGAAAACTAAACAACATATGGCATTTTTCTGCAGCGAGATCATTTTAATATTATTACATATTACTTTATATGTGAATGTGCAAAACGTAAGTACATATCCCTTTTTGTACAAATTGCTTTATTAAGTAGACAAATTAAATGAATTCTTTTACAAACATTCAAGTAAAGCTAGTTCTAATGTTCTTCAGGAAAGTTTACTACCGTTATTTAAAGTTTCATAATGTAAACACAGCAGTGCGTAACCTGCACTATTATTATTTTGTTGACATAAGTCATAAATTTTAGTTATTACATTGAACTTATTCAGATATAATCTTTCATTTTGCAAGGTTTCATGTATGGTTTTAGGTTCTGTTAAAAATTAGATTTAAAACTTTGCGAAAAATTTAAGTACGTTTTCATTTGCATTTATGCTGGAATTAACCAGCAGATATTATTTTGGTGTATTGAAAATACAAATAAATACAGCTGTTCTGTTATTTCTCACGTTTAAAGATGATATTAAAGTGCAATTTTCTCGTTTTTTTTTGTATTACATTTATCTAACCAAAAATGAGTGCTAACTGTCAACCTATGCTTATATGTTGATATCACAAACAAATTTAAAGTGGAGCCCTTCCCGCAAACAATTTTAACTATTTAATTTCTTTTAAGTGGCTTTGTGGAGAATTTTATTTGTTTTAAGTTCGCTTTCGAGAAAAACATTTTGTTTGTTATACAGTGCTACATACTAATGAAATTATTCATTTCTATTTCCATATACCATGCAGTGGAAAAATACAAGCAGTCACTTCACCTTCTACAATCTGTAAATAATGCAAAGAAAACTAAGGATGAAAATGATATCTGAACCAACATCGTATAAACAAACTGAACGTCAATTGCTGATCAGTATGATCAGTCTGTAAAACTAACACTTAATGAGCTACAAGCTACGACTACTACTTTTACTAATAATAAGCTTTGTAGACCAATGACAAAGAAAGGAGATAACGCCTTTTATAACCTAATGAGTCTAGAAAATTGGAACTTTTTATATAATAACCTTAATTTTAAGGAAAAAATTGAGTTATGTTTTAATTGTTTCATGAATTATTGAAAGCGTTTCCTGGAAATAAATTTAGTTCACGCCTCTGCGATAACGATATAAATTGGTTCAACAATAATCAATTAGCGTGCATTGATACTAAGTGTCGTGTCAACAAATTCAATGATTTAAAACTTTTAAGAAATAATATAATAAGTACAGAAACGCCATCAAAAAGGCCAAATGAAAAGCTTACGATAACATAATCTCAAATTCTAGCAGTACTACAAAAGCTGCATGGAAAGTTATTATTAACTCCTTGAAGAATAATGTAACCACTAACAGTATTCCTAGTGATGAAAATATGCAGTAAAAAATACTTATGATGTTTCCCCAAAAATGTTAAACTAAACAAATAGTCAACTGATTAAACCACTTACAAAATTAATCAATCAATCATTTTCCAACGGGGTTTTCCCGGTTGAATTAAAGACAGCTATTGTTGTTCCCTTTTACAAGAAAGGCGATGTTAACGATCCTGGAAATTATCGTCCCATTTCAATTCTACCTGAACTTTCTAAAATTTTCGAATTAGTTATATGTAGATAAATAGCGAAATAATATAATAATTCGAGAAAATCGAAACACTACAGATGCAGTAATTCATTTTTTAAATTACACTTTAGAATGTTTTAAGCACTCTATGTCAGTATTTCTAGATTTAACACGTGCGTTTCACTGCGTGTCTCATACAATTTTGATAAAAAAGTTAAATGATGTGTCTAATTTTAGCGCACTTAGCTGTAATTTGATTTTGTCATATCTAACTAATATATATCAGGCTGTAAAGATCAATTAAAAAGCGTCAGATTTCCGATTGATAAAACGTAGAGTCCCTCAAGGATAAATATTAGGTTCTCTTCTTTTTCTTATATACATCAATGATATTCCATATTCTTTATCCCACATGGCTTTTACACGCTGATGACACAACATTACTCATTAGCGAAAAGGACGTAAATAAGGTCATAAGGGCATCTCAGAAAGCGTTAATTTTAGCTGAAGAATGGTGTACAGCAAATTTTATAGCTTTAAACAAATCAAAAACTATTGAAATGGTTACTTCATTAAGGCAACATACCTTTGAAAACCCCGATTTCGCTAGATTCTAGTCAAACTAATCAGTAGCAATATATATTTATTACCCCGACTTGCTGGCAATATTTCGACGAATACCTTAAAATTAGCCTACTTTTCACTTACTCATAGTCACCTTTGATACTGCATTATTGCGTGGGGCAATTGTGCGTATTTATCTGGAACCTTTTCCCTTCAACCAGTGCCGGATTTACCACTAGACCGACTAGGCTGCGGCCTAGGGCCGCAAGCAAAAGAGGGCCGGAGTGTTTTGTAAAAAAAAATATTTTTTAGTAAAAAAATTGAATTTTTATTTTCTAAAATTAATAATTACCGCAACTGTAAATTGAATACATTACTTTTGTATATAAACAATACAATCTAATTAAAATAACCAACGTACATATGAAAAATAAATATTAACGCTTGCCAGGGTATAGGAGGCTACACTACAGAGTGCAGGTGGATTGTGGAAAGTTCTAGGAATGTGATGTAACGATGTAACCCGCACTAGCATACAACACGCTGCACGGGCCCCGTGTGTTGAGTCACTTCCTTCCCCATCAAGGCGCCGGGATGACGGATGCGGCCCCCTCCCCGCTCCCTCTCTCCATGGCTCCATGCCTCCATCGTCTCCACTCTTATATCTTGTTTACATTATTTTGAGAGTGTCAGTGTCAGTATAGTATAGTTTTGCAAGTGGCAAGTGCACTACTTCTTGCTAGTAATTTTTTCTCATGTTTTATACGATTTCTGAATGATAACAGTTTTGTTTATAGATTGTGATTAATATTGTGGACTCAGTGAACTCATACTTTACAGGTAACACTTAACACTTTTTGCTCCGACAATGAACGATAAAAGTAAAAATATTCATACGGCTAGTGGAGCATATAAACGCAAATTAAAAAAACTTAAAGAAGAAAAAGTTTAAAATTGTTAAAAATTAATTCTAAAATTGAAGGTTTTTTTAAAAATACGTCAGGAGATAGCAGTCAGAATAGTTCAAATGAAAACTATGTTGTTACTGATGTTCAAATTCCCAGTACTTCTGCTGCTGTAGAAGAAACCACAGACGTTTCGAATGATCTAACTACTTCTAGAAATGTTTCCAGTCCTCAATCAGCCATGCCTCAATCCACCTTAAATGTTCTAGATCCTAGTTCATGGGGGCAATTTATCTGTTGATTCGACAGATTTTGTCATAAGAAATCTTCCCAAACACTTACTAGCGATTAAAGATTGTGATTTTTCAAAATCCTGACAAAGTAAGAACAGTAAAAGATCATATGTTTTTTAGTGGTTTACCAAACGGCGAGATGAAGAAAACAGAGTGGCTTATGTATTCAAATACTACCGGCTGTCTGTATTGTGTTCCATGCAAGTTATTCCACTCTCATAACGATAGTTCTTCTTTTTGCACGGGATTTAATGACTGGAAAAATTCTAACTGATTTAAAGAACACGAACAGAGTGCGGAACATAGGTTAAATCCAGAAACCTTCGTCTTACGAGGCAATGTTTTAGGAAAAATTGAATTTGCATTACACGAAAACTAGCTTAAGGGAGTTGAATATTGGCATCGAGTGCTAAAACGTGTAGTAGATGTTGTCAAGTTTCTCGACACCCGTAGCCTGGCTTTCCGAGGGAGCCAAGAAATATTCGGTTTCCCAGCAAACGGTAATTTCATGGGGGCATTAGAGCTTGTTGCAGAATACGATAATTTTTTAAAAGCCCATGTTGAAAGTAAAGGAAATCCAGGATCCGGGAATGTAAGCTATCTGTCTAAAACTATTTGTAACGAGCTTATAGAGTTAATGTACAAAAAAGTAGTTTCTGTTATTGTGGATGAATTAAAGAAAAGTAAGTACTATTCTCTCAGTGTTGATTCTACACCATACATCACTGATTCAGACCAGTTGACAGTGATCCTACGTTATGTTTTAAGTGATGGTATGCCTGGAGAAAGATTTATAGCTTTCATTAAATTTCACGATCACACTGGAGCACACATAGCGGAAATTATTTTATATACCCTGTCAGAGTTAGATATTCCAATGTACGATATGAGAGGCCAGTCATATGATAATGCCTCGAATATGTCAGGCAAATATATAGGTTTACAAGCGCTAATAAAAGAACATAACAATTTAGCTGAGTACGTTCCATGCTCCGCTCATTCATTGAATCTAGTAGGCACACATGCGGCTGATTGTTGTTTTGCAGTAACAAAACTATTCATGTTTCTTCAAGAATTTTACGTTTTCATGAGTGCATCCACTTCAAGATGGGCCGTGTTGGAAAACATTGTCAAAAATAGCAATAGCGAAAAGAAACTCCTACCAAAAAGAGTGAACTTTACAAGATGGGCTGCCAAATGGCATGCTGTAAAAGCTCTTTTACTCAACTATTGGAGCTACTACGATGCAGTAAAAAAAATATCAGACGATACAGGGGAAACAAATGTGAGCCGAGCTAAAGCTAATGGAATCAATTTAAACAATTAAACAATTTTTTAGGTTAGAGAATGCTATTTTACTAAGCATGTGGTACGATATTTTACAACGCTTTGACAAGAGTAGCAAAACATTGAAAAACACTGCTACAGACTTGAATGTGACTTGCAACATATACAAATCTCTAAAGGAGTACGTATTGAGCCTGAGAGACAACTTTGATTCCTACAAAAAAAAGAGGAAAAATGAAACCTACATTCTTGAAATAAAAAGACGCCCGAAAAGGAAAGCTTTCCCTGGCGAAGATAAAGAAGATGAACCCCACTTTAATGGCAAAGAAGACTTAAAGATTAATACATTCAATGTTGTAATTGACAGGCTTTATTCAGAATTGTATAAAAGGTCCCAAGTTTATTTCAGTCTTAATGAAAAATTTGGATTTTTAAACAACTTATCGTCAATTTCCAATGAAGAAATCAGGGGAAAAGCTTCTATTTTCGCTAAAAAGTATCGAACCGACATAGATGGTGACTTTGGAGAAGAGTGTGTACAGTTCAAAGGCTTTGTTGAAGGTATATTTGATGAAGAAAGAGAACCTCATGATAACAAGATTACTAAGCCTCCGAGGAATACACTTTTGGAGTATCTGAAACTCATTCGTGAAAAACAGTTAACAACATTATTTTAGAATATGGACACGGCTTTGCGAATTCTACTATGCATGATGACATCTTATGCATCTGGAGAAAGATCATTCAGCGTGTTGAAAAGAATCAAAAACTACTTGAGGAACTCGACTTCTGACGAATATTCTAGATTGTCTAGTTTGGCTAGTTTTGTTGCAAATGCTTTAACTATTTGATTAAAGATTTTGCAGCCAAAAAAGCTAGAAAAGTGAGTGTTTAGTGTTTAGAGTTTAGATATGAGATTTATTATGAGTATGGAGTGTAGTGAGTGTCAATGTTAATCACTAATCCAACTTTATCCAAATTAAGAACATGACATTGACATTTTTCAGTATAAGAAATAATGTGAGAATTGAACGATCTAGAAGTTTATTTGTTGTATTCTCAATATTTTTATTTTTAAATACCGTAGCCTATTACAGTTCATATTATTTTGTTTGTTGTACTTTTACTTATAATGTCTTTTCAACTCGGCTTTTTTGAGTCTTTTGTTGTCTGTACTTTTCCCCCCGAATTAAACAAATGTTATTTAATTTTAATAATTTAACTGCAATACTAATTTATAATATAATAATTTTAGCAATATTAATAATTTTAACAAATAACTGCTGTTTGCTAACTTTTTGAATTATATATTTTCTATAAATATAGAAATTGTTGTTAGAGCTGTTTTGGGGTTTTAGCCAAATTTGTAAACCAAGATTATTTAATTAGTGAATACAACATTTCAACCTAGTTATGTATTTAAATAAAACATTAGTTGCATTTCTATTCACTTATGTTATGCTTTGTATTGTATGTTGTACCAATTTTAAAAAGTAAAATTAAAATAAACGTTATGTATTAAACCTATTAATATGAAATGTGCTTTATGCTTAACTCAACTACTCACTTATTTTAACGTGAGATTGAAATAAGGTACATTTCAATTTTCCACCTAAGGGGCGGCCGGGGCGGGGCCGCTCGGGTTAATTTGGCCTAGGGCCCCAAGTACCCTAAATCCGGCACTGGCTTCAACGTAGTGCAATACGGAATTTGGGTGGTTTCGGGTATAAGGAAAACTGTAGGATACTCTTTATAGAATTAAAAATATTAACTGTGCCGAGTTTGTTTACGAGTATACTAAACTGCTTATTATATGTCAAGTCTACAAAAGATGATCAATATATAACAGATTCATAACTACCCTACGAGAATATCTAATGACATCTGCAACAACTTCTATAGATTAACCGCATTAAACCGCATTAAACGCATAAAAGCTTTATAAATCTATCTGGAAATTTTCTTAATATTCTACCTTCCGAATTTAGGAACCTAGAGTACAAAACATTCAGAAATAAAATTAAATTATTTTTAACAAAATATGCATTTTATAGTATTGACATCTGTAAACGTGCATTCAAACGTACTACAACAATAAATATTATTATTTACAACAATTGTGATGTAATAGGAATTAACAGAATGTACATGTTTAACTATATATTACATAACGTTCACTCAGTACCCTGACAAAAGTTGTCTTGACATCAATGTTTACAAAACAATTCTTACTGTAGAAGACGTTGTAACTGCTGATGCTATAAGTAAACCATTAAACTCAAAAAAAGGTTATCAATGTGTAATAATTTTCATACATATGTTCTACTTTGGGTTTAATGGAGTAAAAGATAGTTTCTTTTTCTTAGCATAGTTAGTTACATTGACACCAGTTAAACACAAAGTCAGTATTAAAATCTTGAAAAATTTTGAAAGGAAATGATTTGTCTTTAATTGTATATTCATTAAGAGAAAAATAAATGATCCGTTTCCCTTGCAATTTAATTCCGAGTCCTCAAATTAAATATCACAAAAAGAGCAAATACTAAACAAATCCGACACTTTAAATAAAAAAAATTTAATGTATTTTAAAATATCGCATAAAATGAGAATACGTCTGTGCTCAAGAACATTTATTATTCTTGGCGATAATAATTCTGAATTTAACAATTCAAATTAAGAGACAAATGACAGATTATTGTTCAAGAAGCATGACTATTTTATACGAATGTGATAGATTTGTTAATCGAAAGAAATAGAAAAGAGGTAGTGGCAACAACAAAAATGCGCATATTTTCTACCATTTATTTTCTCTAATCCAGATTCAATGTTACAGCAAGTATAAGCTACGTATTTTTGTAAAGAGAACGCTCCTCTGCATTAGAACATTAACGAATTTGGTCGTTTTACAATTTAAATAAATTTTTAAAAGCAGCAGAATATAAATTCAAGGAAAATTTGTTTTTTAAATTAGGTTGTTTCGTTGCTGTATAATCCAGACAATTAATTTATAATACCAAGATACACAACATGCACTTTTTCTAGTTCAGATCAGCTTGTGTGCTCGTACAATTTTTTTCTTTGTCGTTATTTATTTGAGAATAGATATAGTGAAAATGACGAAGATAAATCTCATTTTTGATGGTTACTAGTTGCATGCTCTAATAAGAAAACACTATTTGAAGAAAGTTCAAGAGTCATAAAAAGGAAAGTTACCAAAACATTCTCTACAAATTCTACAAGGTGCAACGGACAAAGAAAAATCTGATTCACGCTAGTAAATGTAGTTTTTATGTCTCCAAATGTCCAAAATGTAAGGTTTAGTTTTAAAAAACAGATTGATTAATTTGTACTCGTGCTTTTAATTCCATCAAGCTCTCTAGTCAATGGACAGAAAGTTTTATGTGAAATGAAACACGTCGTTGTAGCCAAAATCCAATTTTTGAGAAAATGTTTGCAGTTGCAAAGTTTAGCCCAAGATGTCAGATTTGTGTACCTAGACGATGAATGAGGACTGGTTTCAAAATTGGGTGATTAAACAGCTGATTCCTATGTTGTCCAAACTACCCGGAAATTATGTGGTACTTATGAATAACACATCGTATCATTCGGTACAATTAGTCAAGCCACCCTCATTTTCTAGTAAGAAAGATCAGCTGCAGGAGCAGTGGGCTACGCTTGCCGTCTAAATTGAGGGCAAGATTACAAAAAATCAACTGAACAAAATTCAACCCTTTAGGTCCAGATGAAAACATTAAGTAGTTGATAATATTTGGATTAAGCATGGGTATGAAGTTCCATTTTCAATATAACCCTATTGAAATGGTGTTTGTAAAAATTATTACAATAACAAAAAAGTTCTGAACACACGGAAAAAATTATTTCAAGTGATTTGAGAAATTTTAGATTGAAATATCCCACCTGTTATTATAGCACTAGGAGAATCCGGTTCAGATTCAGATAGTCATATGGATTCAGATTCTTCTGATGATATAATGCAGTTGGAATAAGACCTCACTGTTCGGCATCAACATTTTAGCAAAAACACCTTTAAATATTTGGTTTTCATCATTTTTAAACTGCGGATACGAATGCAGCAATTGTCACTTAGCTATGACTTAAATAGCCACATTTCTGGTTATTCATTTTCATGTGTACGTAACAGTCAAGAATAGAACGACGTAGCATTTTCATCACGAAAGCAAATCTTCACATTTCATTACTTACGAAGGTTAAATTAAATGGATACATATTGACGTCGTGTGATGCTTAATAGCCAAGGAAAGTAGGAGAAAAATGCAATAGGTAAATTTTATCACAAAGGCAAGTCTTCACATTGGATTGCTTATGCAATTGCGCTTTGAATTTCCTGCATATTTCTTACCAGTTTTCTATTTTGGAAGAGTGAAAAAAGGAGAAGGCATTCTTATTAGTTTTTACGTAGATCTGGTTAACAAAACATCTCATTGTGTTAGATAAGATACGATGTTGTCATTTATGACCAATGTATGAATGTAAAATTTCAGTTTTATATAGGAAATAGACGTCCAATGTCTTTTTTAAATACGTCGCTCAAGATTCAAGGAGTTTCGTGTAAACAAAGTTGAAATATGTTCACTTTAAAAACATAACCTACAATTTTTAAAAGTAAAGTTACTGTAGCAACTGTTTGTTCTTTTGACAGTGCTACCACACTCTTCTAGATTTCGATGGCCTGCTGTAGTAAAATAAGATGGAACAGAGTATGTTATGTAACCATTAAGTACACGAGGTCTAAGACACAAGTAAGGTTACCCAGAAATACTACGTTATAAGTACATAAAATAAAACCAACTAATCAAAATCCACTTCAATTTCTTTAATACACTTGTAGTTGTGCACTTAAAACGTTATTTACTTAATTACCGGAGCATAACGCTTAGAAATCAGTAGTTTTTTAGAGTACCCATACAATAAAATTGAGGACCAAGAGCGGAATAGCACTTCTTCCAATAAAATTGGTGAATTAATGAGGTTTTTGCTCACTCACTCATGAAAAATGGTAACCCAAGGTAAGAGTGTAGAATTTAATGACATATAGTCACCAAAAATACCTAAAATTCATTTATTTGGCAATGCGTTTACGTTGTCCTAACGAAAATGGTGCGTAAATAAAAATTTTCACATCCCTTGAACTAAATATTAAAATATTAAAAATGCATGAAATTTACTTCTTGGGCATAGATGCAATACTTTTGTATATTTTTTCAGCGAAATTGGTGTATAAATAACGATTTTGACATCGTTTGATAAAAATACGCTTAGTCACTAATTTTCTCATGAAATTCAGAGGAATCGTCTTGTGGATACCTATCATTTTTTTTCTGTGGACATCCACATCTGACGCTCCAGTCCGAGTTATAAGCATTTCAAATTCTAATCCCACCAATCGACGCCTCGTCGAGACTTCACCTTTGTCGGCACCTTCTTCCGGCGCGCCCTTCTCATCAAGTTTTAACTTCAACGACGTATGTGTTCAGTTTCCCTTTGTTGGTACCTACCTTCGACGCTCCGTTCCCTAGATATACACATTTAAAATTGATGTAACCGCAGGGGCTGGAGGCGTTGGGGCTAAATAATTATTGACATCAAATTCACATGCTCCGGTCAAAATTAGTTTGAAATTGTGCGTTACATTTATTTCTACTTTACCGCTGTCAAAGTGAGCGATCGTGTATTAGGTTTGCTCCGATTACCTGCGGTTGGTGAAACTTGTGCGCTTAAAAAAATAACAATTGCTTAACTAATAACGACAAGGGTGAGTTTTTGAACAAATGTATAACTCTGTGGTTTGAATATTAATAAACGAATAATAACATTAATCTAACTTAATAGAATTTTAACCTGTAAAATGACTCTATAGATACACAAATAAAAGAAATGCGCGAAAACATTATTGTTGCGTTTCAATGCAAATCCTAGGAAATTACGGTTCCGTTCAAACCCAAGTCAGGTACGTTTGTTAAAACTCACACAATAATAAGGTAAACGTTAAAGTACAAACAACACTCCTTTTGTCTAGTTTTTAACTTAAACACGTACATTTTTATAATTAGAATAATTTCTAAATCACGTTCTAAATTTTATTGATTGTGAATCAGTGCATCTAATTTATTCACTTAGTAACGTAATTTGCACAAAAAGACTTACGGTTTTTGCACTTTAACATGCAAGGTAATAGATCATGTTGGAATAATCTTGCTGCAGAAAAAAAAATACCGGATGGTGCATAATTTTGCAAAACTTCGTTTTTTTACAGTATGGTAAGATAATATCAACACTTTTCAATAAGAGGTAAACGTACGGTATGATCGACCGGAAGCAGAAAAACCAGGTTTGGTTTCGGTACTTGAGCTGGCATACTAAACAGCGATTTAATGACAAAAACATAAAGCATCATCCAGCTTCTTTCGTCTTTAAAATTACGTTTTAATCCTTCTTTATAACATAAACGTCATGTTGCGAAAGTGGCGTACTTTGTCCACACTTCCTTCAATACGAAATCAATAAATATTCAGTTTCCAGATTGTAAGAAACTTTCTTAACATATGGTATTTGGAATTGCTTAACGCGCGGGAGGAATTTCACTTTTAATTTTAATAATTTAATACAAAACTGTAATAGGAGGTAATTACATACCTTTTTAGGGAAGTATACTTAGCACATGACGTGCATTCTAATGCGATGTAAACGCAAATGGAGTTCTGAAACATGTAGACGGATGTAGTTAAGTACCAACAACATATCAAAAATTTCTAACATAGACATATCAACATATGCACTAGAATTTAATTATTGAAAGAAGATGCGTTACGATATGCTGAAATATACCCAAATACTGTAAATAAATTTACAAGTAACAACATAAACACAAATTTTTAATACTGGTAACGCTAGTCAAAGTATAGGCACTTTACATACATAACAAAGAAATCATTTCGGCAACGTTTAAATACCCAAATGCTAATGTATTAAGAAAAACGTTTGGGAACTTGACAGGTAAGGCAGAGGGATGCAGAACTAGCCACAAGGAAAACAAAAAAGACACACAAAAATAAATAAAGAAACCATAAATAGAATATCCAAACACAGTTGATCCAGACACCTACATGTATCTATCTTGTCTTGGTAATATGTTACACACAGGTTATATATCAGTCTAATAAAGAAAATGAAACGTCAACTGGACAGGGCTGTGATACCCAATTATGAAACATTTTAAGGATCAATTACGAGTTTAAAGACCTGTGAATTTAAATGTAGTAACAGTGTGTGAAGAAGGATTTAAAAGAATTTAAAACTATTGTGTACCTTATAAAAAAATGTTTAACGATCAACATTTACGGATAGTTTTCATTTGGAAAATATTGAGAAAATCGTACAAAGTTTTGGAGGGATCAAAAATGGATAAAGTGAAGAAGGGCCTAATTTAGAAAGAATTTGACATTTTAGCTTTTCGTTGGCGGATCATAATTCTTCCACTAAACATATGTCTGGTTTAATAAATAAATCATGAAGGAGGGAGGAAAACTTACAGTCAGAGCTATAACTAATAAAATTTAATTGCAATGGGACGGACGTGTAATTAATTTAACGCTTAGGTAATTATAACACATATTTAGATTAAAAAATACTGTACATTATTCTATTGTATCGCTTTTCACACGACGTATTGTAAGTATAATAAAATTTCAATAAATGTAAAACTACCATCCCTCTCCGTTATTTCTTTGGATGTGCCGCTTTTTGTTTTCAGAAACCTCACATTCGTAATTACTTCAGAAATACGCAGACGACGCCAATTTATAGAGTTGATATAATTAATTACCTAGAATGCATCAACATGCGGTGTGCTTATTTATACTCATTAATATGATCTTTTTCGCTGCTTTTGACACACTTGTATGCATTAAAAATACTAATGTTACATTTTTTCGATTAAGCAAACTAGTTGTGTCAATAATTATCATGTTCGTATATGTCCGTTCGTAAATCAATCCAAAGTAAAATTAGCCTAAAACTAGTATCTAGCGAAATGAGGGTCGATGGTGTACTTAATTTTTGATAACCTTAGGATACACACTCAGAATATCTATACCCCTCGTTCTCAAAAGATTTACGTTTTACAAGTAGACTGATTACAGTGTAACTTTTAATGACAGTAAAACGTGCTGATATAAACTCTATTACAGGAAGAATGGGAAGTAGCGTTTGCATAACGGTAAATTTAATTTCATATACTACTATAAGAGATATATTAAACCTTTCCTGTTATTGTAAGGAGTACATTTATGTGCAAACGTATCTCGAGGTTTGTGAAACACGGCAAATATGAAATAATATTTAGTAAGGATGACAATACCGTACTTGATATTGATTTAATGATCACAGTAAAAATGTTTGCTCAGTTTGGAGCTTTGTTTTCAACCTTTAAAATAACATTACATAACCGTCACTTCATTCCCTTGCGGGGTAGGTAAGACAGTCCCTGTCTTATATATTTTTCATTTACAATGTTTCGCCATGCTTTCCTATCCTTGCATACCTCCCTAGTTCCGCAAGATTCATACATTGTCTCTGACATGCCCTTTTATTTTTAAAACACCTTATCTATCTTTCTTTTATCATACCTATATTCTACTGCATTCAGTCAAAATTTACTTGGACTACCAGGCTCCTCATTACTATTAACTTCACCCACATAATTACGTTTGCTTTGTTCATCTTGCGTTTTTCGTTCTTTCGATGTGACCAAACCAACGTAATGAGTAGAAGTGAGACCCCCCCCCACTTTTTTACGTCACAAGCCCCGCCCACTTTCATTTTTTTATATTCCCACGTGGGGACCGTATTTTCCAAACTTATGGTTTCTTTTCGGAGGCCTTTTTCAACCCCTAGTTATTTTTGTTTTTATTCGTCCACGTGTAAGACCGTATTTTCCACTCCTATGGTTTCCTTTCGGGGGCCCTTTTCAACCCCTTTTCATCCCTAATTATTTTTGTTTTTTTTACTCGCCCGCGTGTGGGACGCGTTTTCCTACCCCTATGGTTTCTTTTCGGAAGCCTTTTTCAACCCTTGGTCGGAGTTTAACCTGTAATTAGAGCCCTTTTGGTTGTGTTAAGAACTTTTTTGTCGGTTCACACCTATGGCTTCTTTTCGGCAGTCATTTTTAACCCCTTGATGGAGTTTTTACATTAATTACCATCTCTTTGGTAGTTTATCCCCTAGAAGGTAGGCAAATGCGTGCGCGTACAATGTTCTAATAAGGAGGCCTAATGCTAGACACATGTAGGGCTTCGAAACTTGTTCTCGAGCCTTCGCCCCCTGGCTGGAGATGGTATGGGAACCCAAACCTTATAACACAAGTGTAGAGCTTAGCCCCTATCCTGGACCCCTTGGTGCAATTGTATGCGGGTTCTAACTTAATATTACAGCTGCAGGCCTTCGTCCCGTCATACAATATTGTATTCTAATAAGGTGGCCCTAGCCTTGTAAGACAGGACTTGTATCAGGGTCTTCGCCCTTGCCCCTTTGAGTTAAAATTGATTTTAGCGCCATGTAGTGGCGTATAGACTAATGAACATTTTCTATAATAAAAGTTGATCATGCACACCTCCCTCTTGCTCTATCTTGTTTCTCTCTCTCCCTCTCTCTCGGCTCTTCCTCACACACAAACAAATCAATTAATTAATTAATTAATCAATCTCAAACAAATCAACCAGATAATCTCAATCAATCAACCGAAATTATGTCTTACAGTTTGCGGAAACCAGATTATAGTTCAAAACTGCATACATTAAAGTCCAATTAAATATGACGTGAAATAATAAATAATTTATACCCTAATGCAATGATGTTTTACATATAGGCTGATTTTCTCTTTCTAAACAGGCACCACCTATACATTCGGAAAATTATGTCTGATTTATTTGCATGTTCAATAACATGCACACAAAATTGTTTCATAGAAACGTGTTCATTAACAGTTATAGAAAACTCATTAAAAAGACTGGAAAGTAATAATTACTTATATATAACATAAAGTTAAATTAAATTAACATCTTTTTAAGAATATCAAACTAATATAATGGAAATAAAAGGCAAAAGGTTGCAATGTTTTTATTATTATACGCTAATTAACAATATCTACAGGTTTCAAATCCACGAATACGTACCAACTATTTGTAGACCTGATCTTATGACGTCATCCTATAAGAGTAGTAACACATTTTAAAAATCTTCATCGACATTTTTGTTAGCAATATCAAGTAAAAAAACATACATATGTATTAAAAATAATACGTTAACCTTTAGAAGCGTTTTTTCTTTCAGTTGTTCTAATAATAATAACCATATGTTAAACTGAAATATTTTTTATACGTGTCCACGTGTAGTCTCACTAAACACGTTTTATGAATGGTAGAATATAAACTGACTTTTACATTCCGATCATTAACTAATTTAGAAAGTAATACACAAAACCTGATTAATGCTACTCGTATTTAGCAATTATATTGTAGTTATAAAATTTACATTCAAAACACTTACAAGTATTTTAAAAATTTGGCTAACGCAAAATTGCTTTAAATAATTTAAATCTTGAGATTACATTAAACTATCGCACACACACACACACCCACACGCACTGGCACACGCACACGCACACGCACACGCACACGCACGCGCACAGGCACACGCACACGCACACGCACGCGCACGCGCACGCGCACGCGCACGCGACCGCGCACGCTCACACGCACACGCACACGCACACGCACACGCACACGCACACGCACACGCACACGCACACGCACACGCACACGCACGCACACGCACACGCACACGCACACGCACACGCACACGCACACGCACACGCACACGCACACGCACACGCACACGCACACGCACACGCACACGCACACGCACACGCACAAGCACACGCACACGCACACGCACACGCGTGTTTGTATGTTTTGGTGTTTGTAAGTTTTCGTTTTTGCGTATTTTCGTGTTAGCGTGTTTTCGTTATAGCGATTTTTCGTTTGTGTGTTTTCGTGTTGGCATGTTTTTGCATTAGCGTGTTTTCGTTTGTGTGTTTTCGTGTTAGCGTGTTTTGGTTTGTGTGTTCTAGCGTTAGCGTGGTTTCCTGTAAGCGTGTTTTCGTGTTAGCGTGTTTTCGTTTGTGTGTCTTCGTGTTTGCGCGTTTTCGTTTTTGTATGTTTGCGCATTTGCGTTTTCGTGTTAGCGTGTTTTCGTGATAGCAAGTTTTCGTGTTAGCGTGTTTTCGTTTGTCTGTTTTCGTGTTAGCGTGTTTTCGTTTGTGTGTTTTTGTGTTTTCGTGTTTGCGCTTTCGTTTTGTGTGTTTTCGAGTTTTTATGTTTTCGTATTAGCGTGTTTTCGTTTGTGTGTTTTTGCGTTAGCGTGTTTTCGTTTGTGTGTTTTCGTGTTTTCGTGTTTGTATGTTTTCGAGTTTGAGTGTTTTCGTGTTAGCGTGTTTTCGTGTTAGCTCGTTTTCGTTTGTGTGTGTTCGCGTTTGCATGATTTCCTGTGAGCGTGTTTTCGTTTGTGTGTTTTCGCGTTTGCCTGGTTTCGT
>JARFJB010002555.1:0-222500 GCA_036346205.1 Vesta saturnalis | reverse complement strand
AAGTGTTCTAATTACAGGTTAAACTCCGACCAAGGGTTGAAAAAGGCTTCCGAAAAGAAACCATAGGGGTAGAAAAACGCGTCCTACACGCGGGCGGTTATAAACTAAGGTTGATAAACACGTCCTACACGTGGGTGAGTAAAAGAAACAAAAATAATTAGGGATGAAAAGGGGTTAAAAAAGGCCTCCGAAAGGAAACCATAGGGGTGGAAAACACGGTCTCACACGTGGGCGAATAAAAACAAAAATAATTAGGGGTTGAAGAAGGCCTCCAAAAAGAAACCATAGGTTTGGACAATACGGTCCCCACGTGGGCATATAAAAAAGTGAAAGTGGGCGGGGCTTGTGACGTAAAAAAAGTGGTTGGGAGGGTGTCTCACTTCTACTGTAATGTCCCACTTTTATACCTATCTATCATCGTATTTTCTTAGCCACACTCCTCCATTATACACTCATCCTTCATCTTATCCCTTTCGTTTTACCACATGCGCTTCTCAGGACTCTCATTCTCACGGCATTTATTCTACTTTCGTGCTTTTTTTTGACATACGCATGTCTTACTTCCATTCAGTACTGACGAGCCTAACACGTCCATATACTTCCAATGACTTTCTCTCCAGCATTAACCCGTCGTCCAATCTCGCCATAGATTGTACCATATGCAGTGAACATTCTACCCAAATGCTCTACTCTCCTTTTCCCGATTGAACAACAAAATCTTTGTTTTGTTCACGTTTACTTTTAGGTTCATGGACTCACATACTATATCAAACTCAGACATGTTTGTAGCTCATCAGCATTCTCGCTTAATAAGACTGTGTCAACTGCATACACCAGAACTCTTACGTTTACGTCACCAACTAATACACCACTTGTATCGGTACATGCTTGCCTGACACAATTATCCATGTCTACCGTTATATACTGTACTTATTCCGTTTATTAGACCTTTACTTACGCCATACTCATTTAATATTTCCGACAGATTCTCCCTATCTACTCGGTCATATGCTTTCTCCAGACTTACAAACGCACTGTAAAGCATCGTTTTTACACTTAAACACTTTTTGATTCTGCTGGAGAGCAACCCTCTAATCAACACATCCTCTCCCTGGGATGAGGCCATCCGGAACATCCCAAATCTTAGTTTGGATAGTTTCACGGAATCTATCAATCCATCTATCAAAATACTTTACCAGGTGCACTGAGTAGACTTATTCCTCTGTAATGTTTTGCAATCACTCTGGTTCCCCTTACCCCTATACAGTGGTACAATGATCGCGCTCTTCAAATCAGTCGGCACTTTTCCACACTTAAGGCATACGTTGAATAATTCACACAATCTTCGCATAAACTTCGCACCTCCATATTTTAGCATTTCTCTAGTGGTTTCCTACCGTTTTGTCAATCTCACTTAATCCAATATCCTTCTTCGTTTCATTCACTATTTCTTCTACAGCCTTCTTCTTAAACTGTTCAGCCCGATTTTCCTCGCTAGTGTACAGCTTTCCGAAATATTCTAGCCAGAACTTCCTCACGTCACAATCGTCCCATACTATTTCGTTGCTTTTATTCATCACCCCTGTAGAGTTCTATTTTCGGCCACGTTTGTATTTTGGACTCATTTCCAGACGAGTTTTTGGTTTCCCTCAAAATTATTCTGCATTTTTTCTCCTTCAACAGCCATCACTTCTTCTTTAGCATATTTCCTTTAAAATTTATACTAGCTTAGTATTGTTCTGAATTTTTGTTATAATTTTATATGATAATGAATAGACGATTTTAAATATTTCCCATTTATTAACCGCATGAAATATATTCTCGTTAAATCAGAAAGTTGAAATAAAGCGACAAAAATTGGATAAATATATGTTCATATTTAAATTGCCCTTTCCTTGTACTTCGAGTTATCTTTAATAGCACACAATGTTCCAGCCAAACGTAAAAATTTAAACTATCACATTATGTCTCAATTAATTGGGCTTGGTTTTGTTTTTATGGATACTCATTTTAATTTTTCGCCATATTTTGAAGTAAATTATAATATCAATTTACCGTATTGTTCCAATTGTACAGTGATCAACGTTAACAGAATTTTGTATAAATAATAAAAATGATATAAAAAAAGTTTAAAGGTAAAATATTGAAGAAACTGCGTGTATGAAATACCATAATGGATTTATGTAATAGACACGAAGAGCAATATTATGCTACACGGAAAATATTATGGAATATAAGGTATCCATTTAAAAGATACTGAATTAATATGTACGAGTATAATTGAGCGGAGGCAGATATTATGTAACTAAAACAAAAAAACAGAAATGGAAAAAGCTTATGGGAAAGAGAGGATTAAAACTATAGCAGCTTACTGACCGAACGACAATAAAAAAAAAGAAATATAAATAAATTTTGAGAAAACCTTGTAAAGTGGCGATAGGAAAGTATTGTACTAGTAACTGAGAACTTTAATAACAGAGAGGGTACCAAACAGAATTGATCAGTAATAGTATCGGGAAGATAAGAAGAAAAACGAAGAAATAAAATGGAAATTGCCACAGACTTCTGCAAAACAAATTATTCAATACTAATAAATACTTTCTATGAAGACACACATATATACAACTGTACTAAATTATACAGACAAAGTGGAACGTAAAATAAATATAGCAGGAAGTAAAATCAGTTGTTAATATGGCACCCAAAATTGCGTGTGCAGACAAGATTAACAAGAAACAAAAATAGAAAAGATAAAATGGCAGGAAATTGTAATAAACAAAATAAACACCAAATACAACTTACACGAATAATAAATAAATATAGAGTACGAATAATAAAAAAAAATGTAGTGGAAAAGGCATAAAATAAACTACGGTATGATTTAGAGAGAATTTGAACGTAAGAGTAAAGAAAACCAAAATCTTCTCTCTAAGTGTCAAAAGCAAAGAACGACAAATATCCAAGGTGCTGGGGAGGTAGAAGTAGCTCTTTCAAAAGATTTTAGGAGTATAACAGAATAAACTATTCAAAAGCGTATTTGGAGGAGGAGAAAATAACAATACCGAAGTTATAGACGATGAAATGTAAATAAGGAGAACCTAAGAACAACAAAAGAAGAATTAGAAGTGTCATAAAATTAGTAGTTTTTAGAACAATACACAAAACCCAGTCTTTAAATTGTACGCAAATTAAATAGAACCCTTCTTTTCTACTACAGAATAATTTTTTTCTAGCGCGGTCATCGTCATCGTCATCGTCATCGTCATCGTCATCGTCATCGTCATCGTCATCGTCATCGTCATCGTCATCGTCATCGTCATCGTCATCGTCATCGTCATCGTCATCGTAATCGTAATCGTCATCGTCATCGTCATCGTCATCGTCATCGTCATCGTCATCGTATCGTCATCGTCATCGTCATCGTCATCGTCATCGTTATTGTCATCGTCATCGTGATCGACATCGTCATTGTCATCGTCCATGACCTGTATTCTTTCTATTCTACATGAACAAAACGGTGGTTACTTCATCAGAAAACCTGTGCACAGTATAAAACCTTTTTGTCACACATAAAGGTGCAGTATAATAGATGCGGTACTACTAGAAGACCTATACTTTCGGCGCCTTTTCAATAACTTTATTTTTTTATTCAGCACAGCATCTTTTGGTAGAATATTGAATGTGGTTTTAACATGTTCACATTAGCCCAAGACCTTGAAATAAGGTCTTCATGACTTTATTTCAACTTCATAAAATCTAAGCAAGTATTAGGGTTCTTCTGACAGAATTCAGCACCTTCCGATTGAATGCGCTTTGAATTAAATTTGTGTCACTTTAGCAGGATATTAGAACTGGTTTTGACATTAAAATCGCATGCAAGTTATTTTTGGAAATGATAGTCCTTTTTCATTGCTTTAAAATTGGCATTATATTCATTGATAAAACGGCACCATGGTGGATTTTTGGATTTCCCCCCTAGACAGTACCGTAACGCCTTTGCCAAATCAGCTTCAGTAAACTTTTCAGAATAGGATGCATCAGTCATTTTGACTTCTTGTTCTGTTATGTTACTCCTTTGGGGTTATCTTGTAAACATAGCTGCGTATGTTAAAAAGGTACTTTTATAAGGTTTATAACGCCTTGTAAATACAGTTATCTAGGAAGGCATTTTGAAAGTAGCCTGTAAGAAGTACTCTTCCTCTTAATTTTAATATCAGCTTTTAAACAGCCAATTGCGTTCTCAAATTTTCTTAAAGGTACTATGCAAGTGTGTTTATTGTTATGGCAAGTTTTGGGAAAATATTTCTTTGCATGATTGTTAAGAAATTAATTAAGGAAAATTAAACTACACAAACGTTTTCTTTATTACACAAAGTCAGCAACCTTACTTGTTAATTTAGATACCTAGGAGCGGATTATTTCGCGGATATGCTACTGGCTCTGGAGCTGTATTTCTTTTTTACCAAATATATTCTTTGGAAATCCGTCGCGGATTCTACACAATTTTAGTGCATTCTTCGTCAATTCACACGATTACACCATTATCTGGTTATACTTATAAGCTCTAATTTTCACAACAAAAAGCACGCAATGACAAAGCAGTTCCGCGGTGGGGCCCGCTTGGCTACACAATCTTCAGGTTAAAGAGGATTTACTTAATTTTACCCGTAATCTTCATGGCTATTGTTTTTCAGTTACTAATTTATTGCACTGGTTCGATTATTGTAATTTATATCGTTCGTTCAATACTCAATTATGATCGTTGGCGACATCCAATATACACAAACACGTTATTTTAGATAATTACGTCACCTTTCTTTTTATCACTATTTTAGGAATATTCGCACTCTTTTTCTCATTAACCTTTTATCTGTTAATAAGGAGAATAAGTAGTCGTCTTGCTTCCCTATTCTAAAACTCCTTATGCATTCGTAAATTGCCGAGAACTTTAAATGTTTTTTTTTTAATTAACTCTGTACACAACATTTTGAAGTAAATTCAAGATTTTCATAACAATATTAAACACACTTATAAATAAACAACAAATAATCATTTCTTATTCTGTAAAATACCATGTAACTGTAAAATATCGTTCAACATAGCGCGAAGTTTGATAATTCACAGGCACCCATTACACTGTTTTTGGGCTGTCGTGGATAGATTATGTCAGGATATGGCCACACGAACTTTTGTATTATACCGCAATATGGTACTGTAGACAACTTTTAACAAAAAAGCTTTGTAATGTGTCAAGACGGTCAATTAACTTTTGAATTGTTGCGATAGTTACAGTTAACTTTTAAGAATATAGTACTAGATGATCTTTCTTCAAAAAAAAAAGGAATTTGTAAATTTTAGTTCGTGAAATATTCTTTACATTATTTCGCAAGATGGTCAAAATATATTTTAAATTATACTACAAAGCATTATTATAATCAACTTTTCCAAAAAGTCATTTGCGATTTATCAAGATAACTGGCCATTGTTGCGAGGTAGTTAACCTGTAAAACATAACAACAGAATAAGTTTGCTGAAGAACTTTACTGGTGTAAGTGTAAACTAGCCTTTAAGCTGATAGTGTTTTTCACCTTTGTTCAATTTTCCCACAGCTCACCTATCATTTTGTGAGTAACTGTTAAACAACACCGTAAAACGAGATCCATTAAAAAGTGTTCTATAACCCTGAATTTTACTTCAAGGGAAAGGTGTTTCTGACCTTAGCGCAATTAGTGTTTAATGTACTGTCGAAAAGTAACTGGCAAAGTATGTTCGTACTAGACCACATTTAGGATGGTGAAGCAATTTTAGGCTTCTTAATTTATTTTCAAGACGTTAGTTTCAGATGTTAAAACTAGTTTCAAGATCCTGCCGAAAGGAAGTTATTGCAACATGTACGACAACTTCAAGATGCTTAATTTGTTGTAAGATTTCAAGTTTTTTCAAAGGAACCTTCTTTCAAGCTACGGGGCTAATTCCAATGTATTGAAACTAGTTTCAGATCCTACCAATATAACCATTTCTCAAACTGCTTGTCCAGTCATGCAACTGGACAGCAAATATATTCGCGAATTCATTTAATTAAACATCAAGGTTCTCGCGTCAAACTGTGAATTAATCAAATTGGTCTTGAAAAAACCGAAATAACATCCCTAGTATCTTCATTTCTCCGCCACTTAATTCAATTAATCTTGAAACCGCGAGTTTCATCGGGGAATGGCTAAGACCTTTATTTAATTGAAACTGAATTGCGCTAATTAATTCAATTAAAATCTTTTAAGGAAAAATCAAAGTGAGTTCCAAATTGTATGTAAAAAACAAATTTTTGTTTTGTTTATTGTTTATTCATATGAACTAATACCAGCCAATACAACAATTGCAGTCCTAGTGGTAGTCAAAACAATAAAAAAATTTTCAGTAACGTAAAACTGTTATTTGTACTTGGCACTTCACCCAAAACAGGAAAAAAGCCCGCATTATCGGATTGAAAATCTCACATCTGGATATTTTACCTTTTAGACCTGTAGTTAATAACAGCAGTTCCTAAACAACATTTAATTCAGTAACTAAAAGTTTACAATAGAGACTCAATTTTCAATATAAAAGTGCACTGAAATTTTTAAAATAAAAATCTTTTAGGAGTGATATCCATTTTTGTTTCAAACACCTCTTTTTTGAACTTTTTAACTACAACATAAAGCAAAAGTTATTCTGATCGGCGAATAAATTCTAAATTGATTTGTCATCGAATATATTCCTTTTGAGGTTCCCTTACTCCTTGTAACACTAGATCCGCAAAAACAAGTTCATAAACATGTTAACTCTTTGCCACCTTCAAAATTTTGACTTCGCTGATATTTGGAAGAGATCAGCGCATGATAGAAATTCAAAGACATTACAACCTTCAAATTTAAAATGATCGTATAAGACTTACGCACCTATCCATTGAGATCGGATTATTAGGAGCGGACTAATAGGGATGTAAGCACTTGAACTGACCTAACATCTTGAGATAAGGGACATATTTTTTAAATCATCCTAGCATCTAATGCCTTTTTGACAAATTCTTGCTCCAACATCTAGAAGTATGGTCCTTTTGTACGGATGATGCTTCAAACTGCTTCAACATTCAAAGTCCTTTTGATAGGATATTCAACCAAAATTTTGTAATTCTTGGAATCGCCCTTACATCTAATGCCTTTTTATTTAAAAGATGTTTCACCAACATCAGAAAATAAGAATTTTCTGGTACTATCCTAGAATAGAAATAACTAAGTCTGAAGGTCCCGACATTGTTATGTTTGCAGAGTCTTTCAGTTGGACAGTTAACCTCATGTTCTTTACAAGTGAAATATGAGAACATTTATCATATTAAACTCTGATATTGCGTATGCGCACTAATCGGATTCTTAAAATTTTTTATCATCTTGTACATGCAGTTGATACTAACTTCTTTGTTGGTAATTTTGCAGCTATCTCATTTTGTTAACCAATGCTGAACTTTGGTACCGTAAAGTATTCTCTTAGTTGTACTTCTTTCATCTGGTATTTTTCGTTTAATGCTTACAAGGTGTCAATAAAAATGTGGTTTTATAGTTTAATACAGGTGAAAGCTATTTGACAACACGATAATGGTTCATAGGGAATGCCAGTTAAATACTTATTACAGGGAAAATTCAACGTGTTTGGCGCATGGTTAGCTTCTTATTTGCATATATACCTTGCTTAGCTTCTGTAGTTTATATGTTCAGTACTTTGTGTGTGTGTGATTGTTCCGGCTGATTTTGTTGGATGATTAGTTGGTTTGATTTTCCTAGCTTTTTAGTTTTTTGTTGTTTTGGATCGCTTGAATGTGCGTTTACTTGTTTGTTCACTAGTTTGTTAGTGTTTAAGTGTTCATGGGTGTATTTTTTGCTGTTGAGTTTGTTGGATGACTTGCTGGTTTGTCTTTCCTAGCTTCTTGGTTTTTTGTTGTTTTGTCTAGTTTGATAGTGTATTTGCAAGCTTGTGCGTTGTTGTGTGTATTCACTAGTTTGTTAGTGTTTAAGTATTTGTGGATGTGTTTGCGATTAGTTTGTTGATTGCTAAGTGTTTGTATGTTTGGAAGATTTTACCTGTTTGCCTGTTTCTTGGTGTTATGTGGTGTTAGCTAACGTTTCAATTTGTTTGCTTCAAGTTTATTTTCTACATATTCACCAAAAATGCTCTAGTACACACACATACATACACACACCCATACCCACACTCACACCCACACCCACACCTCCACACACACACGCATGCACGCACATACACACACATACACACACACACACACACACACACACACACACACACACACACACACACACACACACACACACACACACACACACACACACACACACACACACACACACACACACATACACACACACACACACACACTCACACTCGCATAGACGAATGTACGTACACACGCTTGCACGTGAAATCTAGCCTAAACACTCCAAAAATCACAAAACCTGGTGTTCATATAAATGCACAAACAGACCAAGCATTTAAAATTTTCAAAACTAAGAAGCTAAACAAACTAGTTAGTAACACCTATATGCATTTAAAAAACCCAACAACATGCGATGGAACAAGGAAACTATCTATCATACGAACATGCAAACAAGTAAACATCCAAAGATACAAACAAACAAATAAAATAACTAAAACAACCTCAAAGCAAACAAATTCAGAACGTCAGCCAACACCATAGAAAACCAAGAATCAAGCAAAAGAGCAAAAATAAACTACCCAAGAAATACACCCACAAACACTATCAAACTAGTGAAAAAACATACAAACGCACAAACGTGCAAACAACAATGAAACTAGCCAAAACACCCAAAAACCCAAGAAACTAGGAAAAACAAAACATCAAATCATCCAACAAACGCAACATGCAAACAAAAAGTTAACCATGCACCAAACATGTAAGATACAAGCAAACGGGCTAACATGGAGATATACACCAAGCACGTAAACCAAGAAAATAAAATAAATATGTAAAAGTTAGTCGTCAATCAACATGAACATGCAAGCCAACATACACAAATACACAAATACTTTATACAGGCATGAGTTTTGAATTTGGCCTTGGCATTTTTTCTTTTTTTTTTTGGTGATTGCGTCGTAAGTATGTCACTGGTTTTTCTTAAAATTTCCTTGTAAAAAGTATGCCATTTTAATAGCATTGTCCTAAATCAGTATCAGTAATTAATGCGTTTGGAAATACCTTCCACCTGGCGTCACTCTGCTGCGTTACATAGAGCCTTTGCCATGCAACGACGTTGTGCACGTAGCATGTAAATTCGGGCTGCAGAGATGAGTGCAAAAAGATATTTATAAACCTCAAAATTTACAGCTCCTTGCCAGTACATTCTAGGTACTTTATTACTCATTCATAAAAATAGAGGAGATTACACTGTTCATAAGGAATTACACAACAACGACGCAAGATAAAGCAGTAATATTTGCATTAATACAGTTGAACTAAAAAAAAATTCAAAATTCCTTTAATTTTTGGGGTATACGGTTCTAGAACGCTCTAATTCTCTCCCATTCTTTAACTTATGTCAAATTTGAAGTAAAACCGAAAACATTTCTGCGGGATTACCCGCTTTTAGACTTCGATAATCTAAACTAACTGTGATTATTATATTATTTTAAATTTTAACATATTTTATACTTTATACAGGTTTTGTAGGTGAACCAATACATTCTGGTTGCGTGTATTATTTTTTTATATCCTATTTTCTTCTATTATTGTAATGTGTAAGCAACACTTTGTTGTATTAACAATAGTTACTGTTATTATTATTATTATTACTATTTAAATTATAAAATCATATTTATCTTTAGCGTATACATCTTATAAGCATTAAACGAGGAAAACCGATTAAAATAAAACTAAGTGGATATTTTGTGGTATCAAAGTACAGCATTGGTTGACAAAAAGAAAAACAGCTGCAAAATTATCAACAAACAAGTTAGTAAGCACTATATGCACTAGGTGATAAAAAATTTTATCAATCCGATTAGTGCCAAATCATAATTTGATGTGATCAATGTTTTCATATTTCACTTCTAATGCACGATTATTTGAAGATCCTAAAGGTTAAAACCAGGATTAAAACCGACTACTGTTATAGTCGATTTTGAAAGAGTGGCCATTAATTACGTCCGAGGTCAATTTCCAGAAGCTACCATATGTGGCTGTTTTTTCCACTTTACGCAATGTATATGGAAACATATCTAAGAAGCAGGGCTGCAAAGAATATATAATAACGATCCGGATTTTGCCTTGCAATTATAACAACTAGCGGCTCTAGCTCTCGTGCCCAAGGACCAAGCTATTGATTCTTACGAGTAAATAATAGACAGTGACTGTTACACTGAAATTAAGAATCTTTTGCTACCAATAACCAATTATTTCGAATGATACTTGGATAGATCGTGTAGACAGAAGACGACGAAGACAACTGTTATTTCCAATAAATATGTGGAATGTTTACTCAAATGTGGCCACGAGCAAACAATGCGGTAATAGTAATAGTTTTGCCTCTGTACTTAACGCCATTCATCCATGTATTTGGCGATTTATAAACGCACTAAAAAAGGAGGACAGCCTTAATTGTGTGATCATAGGGCAACTAATAGCAGGCAACATGGTCCCACAAAGGCAGGTGTATAAAGACACGGCACAGCGCATAAAAAAAATGGTTGCTGACTATGAAAATCGTCCGATTATGGAATATCTACCAGGAATTTCAAATAACTTTCAATTGCAAGTGTAGGTCATTAATGAATCGTATACATTTAAAAAAAAACAAACAAAATAAATTTGAAAAACGTATAAGAAATTATAAGTAACTGACCGAACGTTTTGCATCCTGGCAATCATTTGAATATAACAAAATACACAAACAAAACTTTTAAACACGCCAGTGCAAGTACTGGCAGTCCTAAGCCTGGAGAAAGTGTGAAGGAAGGTTATTACGCATCTATTCTGTGCGCGTAATGTTCTACGTCCAAGTGTCGCAGCGTCCAAATGACACTGCGACCAAATATCGCTGCGCCCTCTTGTCGCGTGTCCAAGTGTCCGCGTCCTTTTGTCGCGCGTCCAAATTTCCGCGTCCGTTTGTCGTGATACAGAATGTGGAGACATTCGTGCTTAGTTACTTCTGTTTTAAGCTACTACTAGAAAACCCTTATTCTCAGATATTGGGGGAAGAAGCTGTTAAAAAGACATTAGATGTTAGGACAATTTCGAAAATATCTCCCTTATTACGAAATTGTGGGTGAATATCTTGTCAAAAGGATTTAGGATGTTGGAACATTTTAAAGCATCATCCCTGCAAAAGGGCCATGTTTCTAGATGTTGGAGCAAGAATTTGTCAAAAAGTCCTTAAATACTAGGACTATTTCTAGACTATGTTCCTTATTTCAAGATATAGAGTCGATCTCCTGTCAAAATGGCCATAGGTGACCTTGTAGCCGAAAGTCCTGGACCCGAACCGGCGGCACCAAAATGGCCGCGCCGAAACGTACCATGCCGGTAACCACCAGAATTATTTAGAGCGTCTAATGGATTTTTGTTTATAAGAATATTCATCGCCGTAAAAATTTAGAAGGCGTTTCTCCTGTTCAGAACCCATCATTTACCTAAAAAATAACATTTCTTTCATATAAATTTTTAAACAACAGTAACCCAATAACAAATAACCATTAAATAGTTTAATATTAGCCAAAATAACAAAATACAAACACAATAATAAATTGTAAATAATGAAACTTTCAATAACTAATCTCATCATAAAGCATAAACATTATGTGCTCAAATAAAATATTACAAATTTGTTTGCTTGAAAACATTTTTACATTTACATTAAAAGGAGAAGTGACTTCTAAAACGGTAAACTGAGTTAAGATCTGGATGGAGTAGAAGATTTTAAAAATGCTATCGAAGTTCGAAAACCATGGAAGACAGACATTTTGACCATGAGCATCATGACGAAACGACATACAGCCGCCAAAGGATAAATTTAGACTGAACGTGTTTAGTCCTCTAGAAATTGCATGTGTTCGTTAATACAATGTTTTGAACAATTCAAAACATATAACAGTATAAAACGTACGTAAATTAAGTGCTTTCGGTGATTTTTTCGGAAGGACATTTTTTGACATTCAAACCCGTTTCGCATCTTAGTTTTATTGCGTTTGCTGTTATATGGCGTGTGAGGTGTTAAGTTTTTATAAGCGATAATATGTACTCATACAGCACTAAAATGTCATTCTTTTGCGATGTTTGCTGTTACGTGGCGTGAAGTGTGAAACTGGCATAGCATTTCAAATATTTAATATTTCGGTTACTTCAGGGGTTGCTGTTAATGTTCAGTGGCACAAAACATGTACCTATACAGCAATAAAATGTGTGACCTTGTTTTCCATTTGCGCTAATAAATGGCGTGCTATGTGCGACGTTGGTACGCCATTTTATATGTTTAGGTTTTCGAATATTTCAAACTAATGAATGCTCATCGGTAGAAACACGTACACATTAAGCACTAAAATGTGCTACCCTTTATGTTTGTGCTGAATGGTGGGGTGCTAAGTGTGAAGTTGGTACGTCATTTCACATAATTAATGTTTCATTTATTCAGAGGTTACAAATGAACTACCGCTTTTTCCGTTGGTGGTGGCCAGTGGCGTGCCATGCATGGCGTTGGTAGGCCATTGACAATATTGCATTTTCCGTTATTTTAGTGTAACAAACAACCATTAAATGGTGTATGATCAGCCACCATAACAAAATACAAACACAAATAACAAATTCCATAATAAGCCTCCACTTAATTAATTGTTGCACTACAAATACGTACGCGATCTGTTAACAGACGCAAGATAACTACACAATACCAGAAATCTAATTTGACATAAGTCATTGAAATGCACTTACATAACGTACAAATCTGAGTTTTGGCGTTTTGGGCCTACAAAATAATGTTGTCGGCTTTTGGGTACTCCGCCATTTGGTCATACGCCATTTTGGGAATTCGGCACTTTGGTCATTCAGCGCTTTGGTCATGTCAGCGTAATGGTCCACCATTAAAGTTCAATTGAATGAAACATTTGGCGGTGCAGTCTTTTTGGTCACATTCGGCGTAATGGCCCAATATTGAAATTCGGCGAAATGAACCCAGTCGGCAGAATGGTCGTCCTAGATTTGGTCACGTTCGCCGATGAAAATGTAGATTCGACGTTTTGGGAATTTGGGTGGATGTCCAGGTCCCCTTTCTATGCATAAGAAAGTTTTATCTCTATACCTAAAAGTGTGTAATATTTCATTTTAACTGTCTTTACTCAAATAATGTTGGAGAAAAAGTGCTTTATACTTCATATGAATTTCACTTTGTACTCAAACGTAATCACGTTTTATTACCTGTCCGATATAACGGCTCATTTTTCTTGCAAAGATTCATTTTCAATTTCATGCTGCAGTATCAAGTTAACATATCGCTATTGTGCAAGTAACCTTCGTTACTAGTGTAGGGGTAGGTCACGCAAATACGAAATATTTACGACGAGAAACGATTATACGAATGATTATCCGCCCTTTCTATTACCTCTCACCACACCCGCATTCTCCTAAGAAACTATTCGTCTTCTATAGACAACTCTTAAAGCATCATTTGCACTTGGCTAACTAGATTCAGTACAAATTTTCATAAAAATCACAATTTTCTTATATACTGGTTATGCACGTTTAAAGTTATTTCTTGATGTTGCTAGAGGATAGGTACTCTTTTTCTGTACGAGTAGGTTTACATTTTATAACTGGACGGTTGTTAATATGTTTTATCGTAAAATGAAAGTCTTGTTTTAAGCAAAAGCGCAACTCATCCCACTGATTTAGTTCGGAAAAATGCACTTTATGTAGGGAATTTTGTTCTAGTGAGCATTTGGCTCGTAACACACTTTGACAGCTAAAAAAGTATCTCCATAGTCTACTCTTTGGGGGTGTCAACGTAAAGCACACCGTGTGTAACAATTCTGTTTGTGTCGATAAGAAGCGTCGCAGTGAGGAATTTGACACGTCATTTATTTTCATAGTTAATATGTAGGTTACTTCAGGGTTTGCTGATAAATTCTAATCGATACAAATACGTACTCATAGAGCACTAAAATATGCTACCGTTTTTTGATAATAAGTGGGGTTCTAAGTATGAAGTTGGCATGTCGTCTCATATATTCAATACTTCAGTTATTTAATAATAAATGGAAAGAACACAAATGCGTACTAATTAATACATTTTTTTTTTTTTTTATTTACGAGGAGGGAAAATCCTTTATGGACACCACCGCGATGTGGTAGTGTGGGATTCTCCTTTATCAGGCATACCCACTAGAAACCCTTCCTCAGCGCATCAGCTACTAGGGCTATTAGCGCTTTTAACAAATATTCATTAGAGCAAAGGCAGTTTTAACTACAACAGGTAATGTAAATGTAAGTATATGTATATTCCTTTTATTACAATTTTTTATACATGCCTATCGCTTTCAAAAAATTTAGGGTGTTAACTGTTGAATCTAACTCGACTAGATTGTTTGTCAAATTTCCTTGTAAGTGATGTTGTTGCCTCTGTATATGGTATATAGGACAGTCGAGTATAATGTGTGCAACTGTTTGTCTGACGTCGTATATGGCATATGTTGGGTTCCTTTCGTCCTTTAGGAGGTGCTGGTGAGTTAATGCAGTGTGTCCAAGACGTAACCGGTGTAACCTGGTGTGTTCGTTTCTAGGCAAGTCTAGACATAGGAGAGGTGTGCGAACATCTGGCTTAATGACAGACAGGTGAGTGTCAATTTGCTGCCATTTTTCTTGCCAATTCAGGAGAATTTTTTCTTTTAGGTTGTTTCTAGCTACTAGATATCGTCGTTGGATAACTGGTACTTCAGATGCCCACGGAGGTACGTCCAGTGCGTCTTCGGGTGGTATATGAGGTATTCCTTCACATCCAAGGACTGGTAGGTATTCCCTAAAACGTATGCCAGCTGGACGAGTAATCGTCCTTCTATTTGTATAACTATCAGCATCCGAGAATAGTAAATCGTTATTTGGGTGAGATGGCTTTGATTTTATAGCAATCATTTAGTTTGCCATCATCATATAGCGTCGGGTATCGAGTGGTGATAATGCCGCTTCACAGTATAGACCCTGGACCGGGCTGGTAGGAAAGGCCCCAAGGCAGTACCTGATTCCAGCATTATGAATTCGATCCAGGGTTTTCAATAGGCTTTTGCGGGCCGACGCGTACGCTATGCACCCATAGTCGATCACCGATAGAATCATCGCCTGGTACACCTTTAACAGCACTTTGGGTTCGGCACCCCACGTGGTGTATGCAAGTACTTTTATTATATTTAATGCCTTGTCACAGCTTTGCTTAACGTCTGTCATATGTGGCTTCCAGGTAAGTTTTTCGTCGAAAATAACGCCAAGAAACCTAGCCTTGGGAGCACATATAATCGGCTGGCCATTTAGATATAGAAGAGGATACACTTAATTACGCCTCTGTTTTTTCTATTTGTGCCGGCTACTGACGTGCCATGTGTGGAGTTGGCACGTTATTTTAAATATTGCATATTTCCATTATTCTTAGAGGTGCTAATAAATATTTATTGGCGCGAACATATAACCCAAAAGGCATTAAAATGTGTCGTATTTTTCTCAGTTTATTCTGATCAGTGGCGTTCCAGGCGTGAAGTTAGCACACCATATTAAAAACTCAATAATTATTTCAGAGGTTGCTAATAAATATTTATCGGCACAAATACAAAATCATAGGGCACCAGGGTGTGTCAACTTTTGTCCATTTGTGTGTGAAGTTGCCAGGCCATTCCATACATTGGATATTGTGGTTAGTCAGGTATGAAGTTGTCACACCAACTTATATATATAATTAATATGGGTGCTGACCAATTTTCATCTACACATAATGGCAAAATTAGACAAATCTTTGTGATAAAATCATTATTTGTGCCGCTAATGTTTTGCCAACTTTATGCACACGATACAATCGAGTTTAAAAAATTTGTGGTGTACAAGTAATGTATTTTGTCGACTACTCAGTGTCAATTTACAAAGGTAAATTTGACTGAAGTTCCTTGAAAAAGGAAATAATGAAAGCATTTATGTGAGAAAAACATTAGACAAAAGTGTTTTTGTATACATTAAATATTCCGAAAGACAGTTCAGTAGTTTACTTTCAAAAATGTCTCATGTAACCCCTCAATGCGTACTAATTAAATGTAACAGTTGCAGCTTTCCTTTCCCTTCACATCCTATCAAGTTACGTATTTCGCATAGTACTCAGTATTTTCACATTAATAATAATGGAAAATGGAAAATGAAAACATTAGGGGTACTCGTAAATAAATGTTTGTTAAAATCGTTCTTAACGAAATTGCCGAAAATTTCATAAAACCAATTTATTTAGAAATTCGTTCAAATTAATTTTCGTCCATCTTCTTCCAACTTCTTGTAAAATTACATTATACGTAACTTAATTTATATAGTACGTTATTTACTCTTACAGCTGTTTACTATTTGAGCACCACAACTCAGTTTCTGGTAGTTATACTTCATTAACAAAAAACTTCTGTTCATAAGCGAGAATAGTTTTTGAAATGTAAATATTTATTAGAAATTAGGTTATATCCCATCTGAACCTTTTGATGAACTTTCCTTTCACAGTTTCAATTTCAAAACTAATTTGGCGAAAAAAAATGTGCGTTTAAAACAATAACTACGTTAGTTGGAACCACCAAAGCTCAGACTAAAGCTTAATAAACAATAACCTCTTAGATCCTTCCTTGCGATAGTATCAGCCCATTCAGTTTTGTAACCCATGTTAATGTTAGTCAATTAATTGATTATAATAGCATTAAATTTCTATGCGTATTATACAACTACATTGTTCATGCACTGAATATAATAAATAGCTTCAATCAAGGATTTCATGCAGCTTCATTTGTATACTGCGCCTTAAATCCGTCTGGATAAGCTAATTAGTATTTTATAATACCTTTGCTATCCTGTTAGGGTTTAGGTCTTCTTCATAATATACATAGAAAACCAAAGATATAGGACGTATTCTCTCTAATACACCGACCGATGGAAATTGCTTCATTTACATTTGTTCAGAATTGACAGTTTTACAGTAGTTAGACATACCTCTTTGATTGCATGTAGTTTAACTAAGTACTCTTTTTTTAATTTCTACACCGCAACTGAATTCACAATTATCTCAGAAAACGAGGATTGACTGCAAATACGAGTATGTACATATAAAGTATAAATTCGCTTTTGTATAAATGTTTAATAGCAGAGTATAACTACATTTAAGAGATATGATAACATGGAAAATTATCAAACTATCCCGCTTATACACAAGATCCATTTAAAACGTTCTTCCAAAGTTAATTTAAAAACAGTAACTACTTCAGAGAATGAATTGCAGACTCTCTTAGGCAATCCAAAGCATCAAGTGGACAAGCAGGACATGTCTGGGATTCATAAAATTAATTGTAAATATTGATAACATATGTATGCAGCGCAAAGAATATTTATTAGTCCATATCAAATTCAAACGTTTGGGCAAGTCTGCGGATGCAGTACATATGTCCTCCCGTTTGGGTGCTATCGTGTTAGCTTGTTTTCGTGTTAGCGGGTTTTCGTATGTGTGTTTTCATTTCTGTGTTTTAGCATTAGCGTGTTTTCGTGTTTACCGCGTTTTTGTTTGTGTGTGTTTTTGCGTTAGCGTGTTTTCGTGTTTGTATGTTTTTGCGTTAGCGTGTTGTAGAGTTTGTATGTTTTCGCATTAACGTGTTTGAATGTTTTCGCGGTTACGTGATTTCGTGTTAGCGTGTTTTCGTTTGTGTGTTTTCGTTTGTGTGTTTTCGTTTGTGTGTTTTCATTTGTGTGTTTTTGCGTTAGATTGTTTTCGTATTTGTATGTTTTCGCGTTTGTGTGTTTTAGTGTTTACGTGTTAACGTGTTTTCCTTTGTGTGTTTCTTCGTTAGCGTGATTTCGTGTTTCTATGTTTTCGCGTTTGCGTGTCTTCGTGTTAGCATGTCTACGTTTGCGTGTTTTCGTTTGTGAGCTTTCGTTTGTGTATTTTAGCGTTAGAACGTATTCGTGTTAACGTGTTTGCGTTTGTGTGTTTTCGTATTTGCGTGTTTTTGCGTTAGCGTGTTTTCGTGTTTGTATGTTTTTGTGTTTGCGTGTTAACATGTTTACGTTTGTGTATTTTCGTGTTAGCGTGTTTCTGCGTTAGCGTGTTTTCGTGTTTGTATGTTTTCACGTTTGCGTGTGTTTTCGTTTGCGTATTTTCGTTTGCGTGTTTTAGTGTATTCGTGATAGCGTGTTTTCGTTTGGGTTTCTGCGTTAGCGTGTTTTTGTGTTTGTATGTTTTCGCATTGGCGTGTTTTCGCGTTTACGTGTTTTAGCGTTAGCGCTTTTACGTGTTAGCGTGTTTTCGTGTTTTTGCGTTAGCGTGTTTTCGTGTTTGTATGTCTTAGCGTTAGTGTGTGTTCGTGTTATCGTGTTTCCGTTTGTGCGTTTTCGTGTTTGCGTGTTTTTGCATTAGCGTGTTTTCGTGTCTGTATGTTTTTGCGTCTGTGCGCTTTCGTGTTAGCGTGCTTTCGTTTGTGTGTTTTCGTGTTTTTGCGTTAGCGTCTTTTCGTGTTTATATGTTTTCGCGTTTACTTGCTTTCTGGTTTTGGTTTTGTGTGTTTTCGTGTTTGTATGTTTTCGCGTTTGCGTGTTTTCGGTTCAACGTGTTTTCGTGTTAGCGTGTTTTCGTTTGTGTGTTTTAACGTTAGCGCGTTTTCGTTTTAGCGTGTTTTTGTTTGTGTTTTCGTGTTTTCGTGTTTGTATGTTTTTGTGTTTGAATCTTTTCGTATTAGCGTGTTTTCGTGCTAGCGTGTTTTCGTTTGTGTGTTTTTGCGTTGGCGTGTTTTCGTGTTTGTATGTTTTGCGTTTGCGTGTTTTCGTGCTTGTATGTTTTCGCGTTTGCGTGTTTTCGGTTCAGCGTGTTTTCGTTTGTTTTAACGTTAGCGCGTTTTTGTGTTAGCGTGTTTTCGTTTGTGTTTTCGTGTTTTTGCGTTAGCGTGTTTTCGTGTTTGTATGTTTTTGTGTTTGCATCTTTTCGTATTAGCGTGTTTTCGTGTTAGCGTGTTTGCGTTTTTTCGTGTTTCCTTTTTGTGTGTTTTCGTGTTTGTATGTTTTCGCGTTTGCGTGTTCTCGTGTTTTTGCGTTAGCGTGTTTTCGTGTTAGCGTGTTTTCGTTTGTGTGTTTTCGTGTTTTTGCGTTAGCGTGTTTTCGTGTCTGTATGTTTTTGTGTTTGCGTGTTTTCGTGTTAGCCTGTTTATGTTTGTGTATTTTCGTGTTTGCGTGTTTTTGCGTTAGCGTGTTTTCGTGTTTGTATGTTTTCGCGTTTGCGTGTTTTATCGTTAGCGAGTTTTCGTGTTAGCGTGTTTTCGTTTGTGTGTTTTCGTGTTTTTGCGTTAGCGTGTTTTCGTGTCTGTATGTTTTTGTGTTTGCGTGTTTTCGTGTTAGCTGTTTTCGCTTTGCGTGTTTGCTTGTTTTTGCGTTAGCGTGTTTTCGTGTTTGTATGTTTTCGCGTTTGCGTGTTCTCGCGTTAGCGTGTTTTCGTGTCAGCGTGTTTTCGTTTGTGTGTTTTCGTTTGTGTGTTTTTGCGTTAGCGTGTTTTCGTGTTTGCATGTTTTCTCGTTTGCGTGTTTTTGTGTTTTCGTTTTGTGTATTTTCGTGTTTATGCGTTAGCGTGTTTTTGTGTTTGTATATTTTCACGTTTGCGTGTTTTGGTGTTCTCGCGTTAGCGTGTTTTCGTGTTAGCGTGTTTTCGTTTGTATGTTTTGCGTTAGCGTGTTTTCGTGTTTGTATGTTTTCTCGTTTGCGTGTTTTTGAGTTTTCGTTTTGTGTGTTTTCGTGTTTGTATGTTTTCACGTTTGCGTGTTTTCGTGTTTGCATTTTTTCGCGTTCGCGTGTTTTCGTGTTAGCGTGTTTTCGTTTGTGCGTTTTCGTGTTTGCGTGTTTTTGCATTACCGTGTTTTCGTGTCTGTATGTTTTGCGTCTGTGCGTTTCGTGTTAGCGTGTTTCGTTTGTGTTTTTCGTGTTTTGCGTTAGCGTTTTTCGTGTTTATATGTTTTCGCGTTTACTTGCTTCTGGTTTTGGTTTTGTGTGTTTTCGTGTTGTGTTTTCGCGTTTGCGTGTTTTCGGTTCTGTTTTCGTGTTAAGCGTGTTTTCGTTTGTGTTTTAACGTTAGCGCGTTTTCGTGTTAGCGTGTTTTTGTTTGTGTTTTCGTGTTTTCGTGTTTGTATTTTTTTGTGTTTGCATCTTCTCGTATTAGCGTGTTTTTGTGTTAGCGTGTTTTCGTTTGTGTGTTTTTGCGTTAGCGTGTTTTTGTGTTTGTATGTTTTGCCTTTGCGTGTTTTCGTGCTTGTATGTTTTCGCGTTTGCGTGTTTTCGGTTCAGCATGTTTTCGTTTGTGTTTTAACGTTAGCGCGTTTTCGTGTTAGCGTGTTTTCGTTTGTGTTTTCGTGTTTTTGCGTTAGCGTGTTTTCGTGTTTGTATGTTTTGTTGCTTTGCATCTTTTCGTTAGCGTGTTTTCGTGTTAGCTGGTTTGCGTTCGTGTTGCTGTGTTTTTGTGTGTTTTCGTGTTTGTTGTTTCGCGTGTTTGTGTTTTCGTTAGCGTGTTTTCGTGTTAGCGTGTTTTCGTGTTTGTCGTGTTTGCGTTAGCGTGTTTTCGTGTGCTGTGTTGTGTGCGTGTTGTTTAGCTGTTTTGTGTTGTTTCGTGTTTGCGTTTTGCGGTGTTTTCGTGATGTTTTCGCGTTTGCGTGTTTTATCGTTAGCGAGCTTTCGTGTAGCGTGTTTTCGTTTGGTGTTTTCGTGTTTGCGTTAGCGTGTTTTCGTGTCCGTGTTTTGTGTTTGCGTGTTCGTGTTGTATGTGTTTCGTGTGTTGTTTGCGTTAGCGTTTCGTGTTTGTAGTTCGCGTTGTTGTTCGCGTAGCGTGTTTTCGTGTAGCGTGTTTGTCGTTGTGTGTTTTGTTAGCGTGTTTTCGTGTTGCTCGTTTGCGTTTTGTGTCTGTCGTGTTGCGTAGCGTGTTTGTGTTTGTTACACGTTTGCGTGTTATGTTCTCGCGTTAGCGTGTTTTCGTGTTAGCGTTCGTTTAGGCGTTTTGCGTTAGCGTGTTTTCGTGTTTGTATGTTTTCTCGTGCGTGTTTTGAGTTTCGTGTTGTGTGTTTTCGTGTTTGTATGTTTCACGTTTGCGTGTTTTCGTGTTTGCATTTCGCGTTCGCGTGTTTTCGTGTTAGCGTGTTTTCGTTTGTCGTGTCGTGTTGTAGTTTTGCATTACGTGTTTTCGTGTCTGTATGTTTTCGTCCGTGCGCTTTCGTGTTAGCGTCGTTTGTGTTTTTCGTGTTTTTGCGTTAGCATCTTCGTGTTTATATGTTTCGCGTTTACTTGCTCTGGTTTTGGTTGGTCGTGTTGCGTTTCGCGTTTGCGTGTTCGGTCGTGTTTCGTGTTAACGTGTTTTCGTTTGTGTTTTAACGTTAGCGCGTTTTCGTGTTAGCGTGTTTTCGTTTGTGTTTTCGTGTTTTGTTTATTTCGTTTGCTTTTCGTTTGGTGTTTTGTGTTATTTCGTTGTTTTTCGTTAGCGTGTTTTTGTTGTTGTTTTGCTTATGGTGTTTTCGTGTTTGTATGTTTCCGTTTGCGTTTTTCGTGTTCACTGTTTCGGTTTGTGTTTTACGTTGGTTTCGTGTTAGCGTGTTTTCGGTTGCGTGTTTGCGTTAGCGTTTTTCGTGTTACGTTTTTTGTTTTTCGTGTTAGCGTGTTTTCGTTTGTGTGTTTTTGCGTTAGCGTGTTTTCGTGTTGTATGTTTCGTGTTTTGTGTTTTCGTATTGCGTGTTTGATGTTTGTGTATTTCGTGTTCTGCGTGTTTTGCGTTAGCGTGTTTTCGTGTTGTGTTTTCGCGTTTGCGTGTTTTCGTTAGCGTGTTTTCGTGTTCGTGTTTCGTTTGTGTTTTCGTGTTGCTGTTGTTAGCTGTTTTCGTGTTTGCGTTTTTCTGTTTGCGTGTTTTCGTGTTTGTATGTTTCGCGTTTGGGTGTTTCGTGTTAGCGTGTTTTGTTTGTGTTTTCGTTTGTGTGTTTTCGTGTAGCGTGTTTCGTGTTGTGTGTTTTGCGTTTGTGTGTTTCGTGTTGCTGTTTTCACGTTTTGTGTTTCGTGTTGCAGGTTTCGTTTGCTGTTTTTCGTTTGTGTGTTTTCATGTTTACGTGTTTTCGTGTTAGTCGTGTTGTTTGTGTGTTTCTGCGGTACGTGTTTTCGTGTTTGTTGTTTCTGCGTCGTGTTCGTGTGTTTTCGCGTTGCGTGTTTTCGTGTTACGTGTTTCCGTTTGTGTGTTTTCATGTTTACGTGTTTTCGTGTTAGTGTGTTTTCGTTTGTGTGTTTCTGCGTTAGCGTGTTTTTATATTGTATGTTTTCGCGTTTGCGTGTTTACGAGTTTTTGCGTTAGCGTTGTTTCGTGTTGGAATGTTTTCGCTTTTACGTGTTTTCGTGTTAGCGCGTTTACACCCGGAAGATTAAGTTAGAACCCACATACAGTTGCTCCAAGAGGGGGTAGTCATGATAGGGGCCAACGCCCAAGAGCTAATTTCTGCACTTATATATAAGGTGAGGGTCCCATACCATTACCAACCCAGGGGTGTGCGTCAGGGGGCGAAGGCTCGTGAACTAGTTTTGAAGATCTACACGTGTCTTACAAGTTGGCATTAGGGCCTCCTTATTTCAAATCTCCCGCCAAGGGTCACGCCAGTGGCGCAGACTCTAACACTAGATCGAAGGCCTACATAGTGGTGCCTACACTCTTCTTACACGTTAGCATTTGTATCCCCTTATTATAATACTATTTTCAGCCAAGGGGGCCTGGGCGCAGACCTAACACAACTTCTTATATCTGTCTTATGAAGTGGCATTAGGGCCTCTTATTAGAACATTGTATGCGCACGCATTAGCCAACCTTCCAGGGGCTAAACCGTCAAAGAGGCCGTAATTAGGGTGAAAATTCCATCAAGGGGTTAAAAATGACTGCCGAAAAGAATCTATAGGTGTGAACCGACAAAAAAGTTCTTAACACAACCAAAAGGGCTCTAATTAGCGTGAACATTCCATCAAGGGTTGAAAATGACCTCCGAAAAGAAACCATAAAAAATGTTCTTAATACAACCAAACCAGGGTGAGAATTCCACCAAGGGTTGAAAAAGACCTCCGAAAATAAACCATAAAAATAAGAGTGAAAATCAAGGGGTTAAAAAAGGTCTCCGAAAAGAAACCATAGGGGTGGAAATACGGTCTCCCACGTGGGTGGTCTTGTGACGTCAAAATCCAAGATGGCGGAAAGTGCCTGGTTTCTACTTATAACTAATTTAACCAGTTTTACTCAATTTATTATTACTAACTTGGATGCTGGTTATCAAGTAGATGCTGTATTTACTGACCTTTCTAAGGCATTCGACAGAGTGGACCATTCCATAATTTTATTAAAATTAAGGTATTGTGGAATACCACATAATATTGTACTGTTAGTTAAATCGTACCTGTCTAGTCGGCCTCAGTACGTTTGGTACAAAGGCAATGCATCGAAGAATATATCGCTAAGTCTGGAGTACCCCAGGGTTCTGTGTTAGGGTTTGTAATTTTTAATCTGGTTATTGACAAGGTTGTTGATTGTGTTAAGTCTGCAGAGATCTAACTTTATGAAGATGACATAAAACTTTTTAAAGTAATTAGAAATATTCAAGATGGTGTAGATCTACAACGGGATTTAATGCAAGTTAATAAATGGATGTCCTCTAATAAATTATCTTTTAATTTGTCGAAGTGCCACGTGTTAACCATTGCCAGGGGAAGCCGCCATATAGAGCAATTTGATTACTTTATAAGTGGCGAAATCCTAAATCGCGTAACCGAAATTCGCGATCTAGGTGTTTTGTTTGACTATAAATTGACATTTACATCACATTATTCAAATATGGTAAGTAAAGCTTATCGTAATTTAGGATTTTTGATTAGGCAAGGAAAGATATTAAAATCGATATCCACCTGGAAATTGCTATACACTTCTCTGGTTAAACCTAATTTGGAATATGTTTCCATCGTGTGGAGTCCATTTTATGAAATACATATAAATCATTTCGAAAAAGCACAAAAGAGACTTCTAAGATATTTTGTAATAATTAGTTGGTGGTGTAAATGGTGTAAAAAATTTAATAAAAAATGAATATAATAAAGAAATAAAATATAATAATTCTCCTAACACACAAATCGTCAAGCTGACTGGAGATACAACCATTCACCACAATTGTGCCTTTGACTCTAGTCGGTAAATTAAAGTGGGCCGGTTCATTAATTTTGATTTGCTTGATTACCACAAAATCTGCTGTTATTTTCACTTAACATAAATAATAAAAAAAATTGTAATATAACACTAATAAAATGATCTCGGGCACCAAGTTATTTTTGTATCTATGTCGAGAACAACTAAACCGAGTTTGTTAACAATAAAAATTTGATCAAAATGTAAAACAATAAAAATATACAATTATGTTTATTGACAGTGAATGTGACATGATTAAATAAAATATTTCTTAAAAACTAATTGTAAAAACCTTAAAATACTAAAAAATCATTAAACATTATACCTGTACAATATATACAAAATCTTCCTGAGGATCCCTGGTATTATAAAAAATGTGATGCGGAAATGAATACCAAGATGACGTAATTCTTGTGTAATTGCGCAATATTCGCAATAACAATGCTTTTGTTATCAGCCACACCCAAATCAGGAATTATTTCTTAAAAAGTTCTTCTTTAAATTGGAATAATACGTTTAATGCACTTCTTGAAATTTTCCAATAAAATTTGCAATCATAAAATGAAAGCGTACGCAACAGTAAAATTATATGCGTACTTAAAATGTAATCAAAGTACAAATAAAAAGTGCAGTAAAAAAAGAAAAGTGCCTGAAAAGAGCAAATGTTTTAATTTTTTGTATAACGAGTTAAAAGATATCTTACCATAAAATTTATGGCACTTTCACATAAAATTTAGGTAAAAAACCACAACGCCTTCCTGCTGCAAGGTGCATCAGGAAGTCAGCAAAATGGATCCTTAGGAAGTAGATGAAAATGTTGTGCGCGAATGCCTTTGCGCAAAGGGTTAAGTTATGACGCGTTGCGCAACTCAAATGACCAGAAAACCATTTATGGGAATATACCTTTAAGAAAATGTGCATTAACAGTGTGTTGCGTCTGTATATGAATCGTCAACTAGCTTAGATATTTTTAATGATAATTCCCAACCTTTTTTATTAAAATACGCACTTAGCCTAGACTTAGTGTATTAATGGCACATCAATAGCTAGGTGTGTAATAAATAGTAAGGATTTGGATTATTTGTCATGGAAAGTATGTAGGCACAATTTATAAATAGCATTTTTTGTTTAAGTTAGCCGATTCATGGTTTGAATCTGTATGATATTTGTTTGCTAGAATTTTAATTTAGTTGTGTTTGTACGTTCTAATGTATTTGCTGTTTTAGGATTATATAATTCTTAGTGCTGCTACATTGTAATTGGGCTTTCGCCTGTAATGCAGCATGTAAATAAATAAATAAAAAAAAAAATAGTTAACATAGCTTAACTTGATTATATTTATAAAAATTGTCATATCGAAATAAGTGGCCATGTTTTTTAAGTTTCATTGCCAGGTGTAATGTTATTTAGAAATTACTCAATGTAAAACAGTGGTATAAAATCGGCAATTGTATAGTTTTCGATTTCTTCTTATTTTGGGATTTACACATTAAATAAATAGCACTATAATAAAACACTTCAGTAGTGATAAGTAATATTAAAATTTCTTCATGTACCTACTAATTAAAGAAAAGTAATTAAATATTTGTAGGTTATAAGTTTAATGTCTGAAATCATTTTCCATTATGAGTTTAATCTATACAAATTGGATATAATATCAACTAAAGGGAATTATAAATATAAATGTAAGAGGATAACCATTAATTGATAAATTTCATCTTCACTTTCAGATTTGCATAAAGCAGAGAGATGAAGGATTATGTAAGAGAAATGGATAAATTTGGATGATTTCTATTCAACATGATGCACAGTTACACGTTAAATAAAGTTCAGAAATTCAAACTTTATCTTATTTGGTTTCAATAAATGTATGATAGAAACTTAAATATATGTTGACACTTTCCTACATTACATCGAACATTCTAACGAGGTTATGTTTCTTTTTTATTTAAAGGCATTACATTTGGCAGAAGTTACGTAAGTAAGATGAAAAGCTGATTTACAAACCCTTTGCCACACGTCATTCACATGTTTCTTGGGAATAGGCAAGGCGAAAGCCAACTAATCAACTAAGTTAGACACACAAGTTTCAAGAAAGAAAACTGAAAACACGAGAAACTTATATGTAGAAGGTTCCCGTTTCTGTACATAAATTTCCAAAAATTACAAGCAGAGATAGATATTCTTATCAAGTTTAGTATTTGAAACGTATTAAATAACATGCATAATTTAATAAACATAAAAATCTTTTCCATCAAACAACCCTCATTACTATAATAATAGCAATAAAATTTGCAAATCATTCTTAAAAGCTTTTTAGTAAAGATTAACATTTTAAGACTTTGGAATTATGCGAAATTGTGTTAAGCTTTTAAAAGACAAAATCTGTCTTTGCGAAAAAAATAATGTCCATTACGAGATACATAAAGCATTAAACTTGTCACAAACAGCAGTTTTCCTCCTTAAAAATGTATTATAACTCTGAACTTAAAAATTGGCCAGGAAGTACTTTTGGCAATAAAATAAAAACAATTTAATTTAAATTATATGCTATTATTCGTCCAACACTATTGATAATATATTTCATTATCCAGTTTCTGGCAACTAATGTGCGACGCGCCCTTGATAACCAGTCGGCCTAGTCAAGAAAATACAAATATTTTCTCTAATTTTTCGATACCTTTCGAATAAGCTTATTTCAACGTTATCTGCGATAAATGCGGTTGCTTTTGGTTCGAGTCTGCGTCAAATCAATTCATCTGGTTAGTGTGACACTCTCGTGATTGTTTGACCCTCCTCAAATTGATCGACGTGAATTATACCTTGCAAAGCAAAACTGTGGCCATGACCTCGTTGGTCGACAGTGATGCCCTCACTTACTGAGTTTCGATTCGGAAAGAGTGTCCACAGTTTCAGCTTCTCTTCAATCTCTTATGTATCAATGTATCTATTATGGTTCGTCGATAGGTACAGGCCGGCTTTTTCTTCTTTTTCTTCTAAATTTTTATATTCATGTGTTTGTTAAACTAATGTGCCATCTAGCAGGAAGCGTTTGTATTGTCGAATATTCATGACCTGGACGTTTATCGAGAAATCCTTGTACGAGCGCGTTTAACTCAGTCGTCATATTGTTGTTGTGCTATTATAGATGTTGAAGGCATAATATTCCAATAAACCACCTTTCAGTTTCGTCGTTTATTATTCAAAAACCAGGCGCTAAGTGCTACACGACATTAAACACAATTAATTTTATAAATTCTTTCATGTCATACGTGAGAATAATATACGAGGTAGGGAGATCATAATAGAGTTTAGATGAATATGGATTGCGCACGTTTGATACGAAAGGTAGCGATTTATACTGCATATTGATGATTGATGATGGTATTGGTGAATTATCAAACTGAGTATTCCTACCAAAGGTGATCCAAGATGCTGTCAAAGAATGTAAGTCAGCAGCGCAATAGCCATTGTAATACTGATAATACAAAGAAAGAATTGAAACGATTCTTCTATGCTTAAGGGACTGTATGTCTCCCTTTTTTGAATACCATCAACGATATCAAGAGCATATTGAGGAGCACCAACCCAGAGGTGGGAATTATATTCGAGATGAGGTCAAATTTGGACCTTATACCGCAGAAATAGTTATCATGGGATAAAATACTGCTTAGATCTGTACAGAAAGCCTATTTTACGAGCAGTTGTTTTGGTATCTGACAGAAGAGGTCAATCTATGATAGATTTGAGAATACAGTCATTCCCATCATAGTAATACAGTCTGAAAACTTAAAATCTAAGCAATTCATGCTTACAATAGGGAATAATCGATCTTTTTGGCAGATACAAGGCAACACTGGGTTATTAGCATTAAGGTTAACTAGACTATTACTTCCCCGTTCAAAGATACGGTAAATATCTGTGTTAATTGAAGGTGTCATTTCTGCTTTACTACGGACTGAGATGAACTACAATGAATAGTGCTGTCGTCAGCAAAGCAATGGAACACGTTAGTAGTTGAGGAAATAATATCGTTTACGTATAGTAGGAAAGGTTCGCTATAACTGATCCCTGTGGCATGTCTGCGTTAATGCCAACTTCTTTTGGAAAGAAACCATTAGCTACGACACCCCATTGAAGGACACGTTGATTGAGGCTGCTCACCTTAACGTCCTGTCTAGACTTATTGTTGAGGAAAACTGAGAAGAACTACAATGTAGACTGCTGGCATCTGCAAAGCATGTAAACACCTATGCCAAAGTTAGTCAAATGATTTTGATATATCTGAAACAATTACAACTGTTTCGTCGGGTTGTTCTAATGTATTGTGGGTCACATATATAAAAGAAAATCGCTTATTGAACAATTCTGCCTAAAATCATATTGATGGCCACTAAGTAGATTGTTAGTTTCAAGGAAAGAGACCAAATGGTGGTTGATGACTTTTTCCATGATTTTAGACAAAATGAAGGTAATTGCAATTCGTCCGTAATTGGAGGGATCGGTCTTGTCGCCTTTTTGGGAATAGGTTGAACATTTTCTAACTTCCATGATGAGATAAATTTCCCAAAAGACAAAGATATCGAATAGAGCTTACATAGGACTGGTACTAGTTCGTGGAAGCATTTCTTTAAGACAATAGCTGAGATACCATCTAGGCATTCGCCTTATTGAGAATTGGTTTCATAGTGTACAAGGAAGAGATGGGTAGGGGCACATCTCTTCTAGAATTACTAAGACACGAGTTTGATGCGAATAAATCCACAAAACGTTTGGATTTGCCTACAGAATCAGCATCTACAGAGCTGTCATAGGATTTTATGGGGCAAATGATATACCAAAGTTTTTGCTGATGGCTTTAGCTGAAAACCAAAATGTACGACTCCCAAAGGAAATGTATATAGTTCATTGTATATTTGTTGCTCAAACAACTTGTTAGCTTTAGTGATAACAGTTTTGCATGTATTTCTAGCACCAACGAATTATGCATGACTTTCGACCGTTTTATTAGATTTCTGTTTAGTATAAAATTTGTTTATCAAATATACTTCTTCACCACAAGCCTTACTGAACCAGGGTTTGGAACGAGAATGACCAACCCTATTTTTTTAAAGTGTATAACTGCATGCCCATGTGGATGACTTCAGATATTGAAAGAGCAATGTCTCAAGATGAGGACAACTTAAAACAATATTCACTCCATAGAAAGATTGAAAAGAAATCCCGTAAATCACTGCATTTAGCTGGTTTAAAACACCACAAATTTCTATCAGTGTTGCGAACAGCAGAGGAATTAGAGGTAGTAGAAGTTATTTTCATTAGACAATGGTCAGATAGACCTAAAGGTGAAAAAACTAAAGATTGATAAACAATTAGGTTTTATGTAATAAAGAGATCTAGAAAATGTGGGGTATGGTTCGGGTTATCAGGGATTCCTGTGGGTTCAGAAATCATTTACGTGAGATCACATGAAATGTTTCTGCACCATGACTAGCAGGATTAGTAGCAAATGAATGTTGAAGCTAATTAGAGTTATGGCATTGCAATCTCCCAAAATTCAGATGTCGCAAGATAGAAACTGAAACAGAACGTAGTCAACTTTCAAACTAAGGTAATTGAAAAAGTTCTGAAAGTTACACTCATTAGTAGACTTATAAATGCAACAGTAAAGTTCACAAATTTAGGACTAGAATGTTTAAACCAGATCACGTCAAATTTTTATTTTCCAAAGAAGAAATCCTCTTGCAATCGATATTGCCCTTAAGATAGGCACACACTCCCCCTTTGTATCGAAGGTAAGAGTCAAGGTGGTATCGGGGAAGTTGCAAGACGGATGAATCGGAGCTGTCAGAGGAGGCTTATGTTTCAGATGGAAACAAAATGTCAGGTTGTAATTATTCAGGATGGTGATGAACAGCATTAAGATTAGACCTGACACCGCAGAAATTGCAACAACGCATTTGAAAGTGAGTACTTTCGATGACCGAGGTGGCGTGGGCCCTGCATTCCCGGACATCCGAACGGGGCAGAATTTTACGTCCGGCATTTTTACCCTAGAAACTACAGCCACTTCTTTTTTTTAATTTTACACTTTCTATCCGATAGGAACACAGTGAGGACAAGAGGAAGAATAGGATAATAGATTAAGGATAAGGAAAAGGGCCACCCCTACCGAGGTCAAAAAATCGGAGACCCAATATTAATGAGCCCATGGTGAACATTGTAATAATGCACCTATTGTAATAGAAGATGCTTATCATCTCGCCTTAAATATTATGCTATAATATAAAATCAATACAATTGACCGATTTTCAATTTATACTAAAACTAAACGCCTCAACTTCGGCCGAGCTCATTTTGTTAATTTACACATATAATTCTATTTTAAGTATAGATAGGTCCTTTTTAGCGCAAATCATACATGCTGATACTGTGTGTGACAATTTTGTAAGATTTTATATCAAATTCTTGATACCTACGTACCCTTAACTAAAAAGCAGGGACCCATCTGCCCCCGATGCTTTCCTAGACAAAGATTGTGCATATATTTCGCTGCTCCTCTGTCCTATATGTATAATTAGTCTTCTAACTCTACTGTTCTCCCAAAGTTGTGGAAAATAGCAAATGTTTATCAAATTTTGAAAGGTGATAACCGTAATGACATCACAAACTACAGACCCGTAAGTATTTTAATAATTTTGCAAAAGTATTCGAAATAATTATCTACTCTAGAATTTATCCTTTGGTTAAAAATACATATCTCCTTATCAACATGGGTTTATGTAGCGTAGCAGGGGTCCACAGCAATTTTGCACAACTTACACATTTAATAGCAACTGAACTTGACAATCGTGGGAAAACTGATGTCATTTACATATACTTCAGCAAAGCGTTAGACGTTATTCTATGGGCTTTCACAATACTCTTCTTAATTTTTTGCTTCCATTCTAAACGTTCGAATACAACGTGTCGTCTACAATAATTACATTTCTGAGACTATTGTTGTTACGTTTGGAGTTCTTTAGGGATCCGATTTGTTTCTACTTTTATTTGTATTGTTTATAAACGATTTTCCTAGTAGAACTGAATGTGGAAAACTGTTATTTCCCAATTTTGAAATATTTTTCAAAATCTCTTCTTCTAATGACTGTGAATCCCTGCAGCATCAACTTAATATTGTGTAATAAATTAGCGTTCTACTAATTACCTAACTTTAAATACATCGATCTTTCACTACAAAAGCTTGAAAATTTGATACAATTACAAACTTGCATCATCACTTCTTTCAAAGACTACTTCGATCAAAGATTTAGGTGTATACTTTGATAGCAGTTTTACCTTTTATTGTCATATCGATGAGTTATCTCGGTCAGCAATTAGTATGCGTGGTTTTATTTTACACATTTTTAAACATAGATGCTCTTAAAGCACTTTATCTTGCATATGTAGCAAATTAGACTACCACTACTTAATTTTGTGTCCTACCCTTAAATATCAGGTACATTCTCTCGAATATGTATAGACGCGATTCCAGTAATGTATAGTGTTTAAGATAGATAGTGCATATCCCGAGAGGATTTTCTATTCAATTATTGAACAAGTTTGACTTTGACTCTCTTGAATTTAGAAGAGGTATAATAAGTGTAAGTTTTCTTTATAATCTTATCGACAATAAAATTGATTGAAATGAGATGTTATCATTAACTAGTTTCTCAGTTCCACCACTGTACTCGTTACAGAACAGAGTGCCACTATACGATACCACATACAAATATACCGTACATGTACATGTCTCCAATTGTTAATGTATGTCATATTTATAACAAACACTGTGCTCTTATTCATATTGATTTGCATTTGCCATTAAATTTATTTCTAGCAAAACTGTTGCTCCTGTAATGGTTACGTTATGGTTGTTACAGTTACAATTTCTCTTTGAACATGTATTAACATAATCATAATTTTGCTGATTTGAATGCCCTTCTTTATTTTTGAGTATAAGTGTGAGTGTGAGTGTGAGTGTGAGTGTGAGTATGAGTGTGAGTGTGAGTGAGTGCAGTGCAGTGCAAGTGCGAGAGCGAGTGGGAGTGTGAGTGCGAGTGAGTGAGTGCAGTGAGTGCAGTGCGAGTGCGAGTGCAGTGAGTGCGTAGGTGCGAATGCAGTGTGTGCAGTGCAAGTGCGAGTGCGAATGTAGTGTTGATGTGTGTGTGTGTGTGTGTGGTGTGTGTGTGTGTGTGTGTGTGTGTGTGTGTGTGTGTGTGTGTGTGTGTGTGTGTGTGTGTGTGTGTGTGTGTGTGTGGTGTGTGTGGATGTGTGTGTGTGTGTGTGCGTGGTGCGTGCGTGTGTGTGTGTGTGTTGAGTAGTATTCTAACGTTAATTTTCTTTAGTTCAGACGGCAAGAAAAGCTTTACTTTTAATATTATTATAATTATTCGTGATATTCGAAAATGAAATGTACTAAATTTTATGGAAAATCCGCGAAGAAGGACAATGAATTGAAGCTAAATCTTGCAAAGATAATAGAACATCTTTTGGAGGATAACAGCGATGGTGAGATTTCAGATACAGTAATAAGTTCGGAGGCAAGTGAAGTAGCTAATACTAAAGATAATACAGATGATTCTTCTGACGATAATGTTTCTTTATCACAACTAGCCAATGTACAGCGGACAAGAGGGTTAATTGCTATGCTCACAAAACAAAAATTAAAAGGAAAAATGGACATAGATGGTCGACGCAACTTCTTACAAGACCGAAAAATGTAGCAAGTAAAAATATTATTCACTTTATACCTGGCAGTAAGGGAAAAGCTAAAGCATGTACCTCTGTCGACGATCATTTTCTTCACTTTATACCTTATGATATTCAACGTATTATAGTACAAAGAACAAATTAGGAGATTTCCAGGCAATCTACAAACTATGGCGAACCATCTGCAACTATTTCACCTTTGACAAAGCTGGAATTAAAAGCATATATGGCAATTTTAGTACTATCTGCTGTAAAGAGGATAATTATCTGAGTGCAAGAACAGTGTTTGACGGAACCTTATCTGGTACATTTTACAGAGTGTGTATGGGTTTCGTCCGTTCGTATTTTTGACTCATTGCCTGCGATTCGATGAGAAAGAGACCAGGCAAGAAAGAAAAGTGAATGATTCAGTTGCTCCTGTACGTGAGGTATGGAATATACTCATCGAAATATGCAAAACGTCCTATACGCCTTCTTCCTTCATTACTATAGATAAGCAGCTTTTGACGTTCCGAGGACGATGTCCATTTAAAATGTACATACCCAGCAAGCCGACAAAGCACGGCATAAAAATCATCATGGTATGTGATGTAGCGTTTAAGTACATGGTAGATGCAATGCCATACTTGGGAAAATCTGCTCAAACAAATGGCCTACCTCTATCAGAGCTTTACGTGAAAGAGCTAACAAGAACAGTGTATGGAAGCAATCGCAATGTTACGATGGACAGCTGGTTTACTTCAGTTGGTCTGGCTGATGAGTTTTTGAAGCCTCCGTACAATATGACAGTTTTGGCAACATTGCGCAAAAACAAGAAGAAAATTCCCGGTGAGTTATTGGACATAAGAAAGCGGCGCCCTGATTCGTCTATGTTTTGTTTTGATCAACATAAGACGCTGGTGTCGTACGTTCCGAAGAAAGGAAAAGTAGTTTTACTACTTTCGACACTCCATGGAGGAGCAAAAGTTTGTAAACGGACGGGTAAACCAGGTATTGTCTTGAGTTACAATGATACGAAATCGGGAGTTGATACTTTTGATCAACTTTGTAGCATTGCTAGTTGCAGCAGAAAAACGCGTAAATGGCCTTTATGCATATTTTATGGCATAATCAACACAGCGATTATTAATTCATATGTCGTTTATTGCTACAGTAAACTTAATGCTAATACCAAACCTCTTTCTTGCAGTGAATGTATGATAGAGTTAGCACATCTACTGCCAGACCATGGATAGAGGGTAGGCTTCATATACGAAATTTGTGTAAAGATCTTCAAGATATCCGCACTATTTTAAAAATTGTTGAAGACCAATAAAATGTTCCTCCTCCAAATAAAAAACGTTCAGTATGTTATTATTGTCCGAGTCAGTTAAGACGTATGGCTACAATCTACTGTGTTAAATGTAGACACCCAATATGCAGTGAGTACCGAGGTAATTATTATACTGTTTATCCATTGTAAAAAAGGGTTTTGCTAATTTTCTATTATTTCAATAAATATATCCTTAAATATATAAAGAATGTAAATTATGTTTAAAAAAAAGTTTTTTTGCGTATTTCCTTTATTTACTCAGAATCTTGTAAAATTTACGACATATTAGTATTTACCTATATAAAAAACATATTAGTATTCCAGGTTTAAGATCGCTAAGTATAAATCATTTGTCAAAATTAAAAAATTCAAAATGGCGGATCAAAAATGAGAGATTATTGTGTTTAAAACCGATATGACTAAAATTCAGGTATTGTGGGCTAATGATCACTTTTGCAACTTTGTTAATTTGTAAAACATTATCTAAATAAAAAAATTTTAAAAACTGCCAGTGGCGCACCGTTTTTGGGTGCAAAAGTTAGGTATTGGGGGTTTTTAAAATCGCTAAGAATAAATCATTTTGTCAAAATTAAATAATTCAAGATGGCAGATCAAAAACGGGGAATTATCGTGTTTAAAAACCGATATGACTCAAATTCAGGTATTGTGGGCTTTGAACTTATTTATTGAGAATGCATTATGGCAGATAATTTAGCAGCGGTTTTAAGTCTGATTATAATTCTACAGTATCTAACAATTGTTTTTTCATACCTTGCTTGTCATTTAAGGATTAATGGGCACTCCGGTCTTCAAGGAATGTTTTTCTATTTTACTTTTTTCTAATTCTACAACTACATCTAACCTACTTGATAATAATAACGTCGTTTAGACCTAATCAAATTTTTCTTCAATTTTCTGATATTCAGTATCACATTTAGATGAGTATGTTTACAGAACACACTGTTCATAACGCCCACTTGATAATGACTGTGTTCATAATGATTACTGTGTTTATATAAGCCACTTTTAAAGTTTATACCGAACGCTCACTCTGTTCCTAGCTCCCAGCTTCTCATAATAACCACTCGAGTTTCTTTATTCTTGAGAATTTTATTGAAAACACCATTTCACAGGACGCTGGGTTACAGTAAGTTAGTATAATTGCAGTTTTTTGTTATAAATTATATTTATACAGCCCTTTCCCCCCGTCACCTATTATGTAAACCATAACTGAAATTAATACAATTTTGTGAAACCGCACAACGTTTTTGATGGTATTCAGTTACGTAATCATTAAAAATGGCGGATAGCAGCATTTTGTAAAATAATTTTAAATGTGATCATACGGCAAGTAATAGCTGATTTGAAAACTCGTTCCAAGTCCCTTTGACCGACATTCACAACACAAAATATTACTACTGATTTATGAGTTTCAACCCAAAACCCTCAAAACATTAATTGGCAATAATTAAAAGCAACAAAAATCATAAAACAAAAAAAAACACAGTTTTCGCTTAAACACCAACAACAACAAATAAAAAATTGTTTCAATGTATTAAACATTTGTCCGGCGCACCCTGGCACTAGCAAATTGCCTTATTTCCTGGCCAAAGAACAGTGAAGCAGTAAGGTCATTTTCAATTGACACATTTTTCCTCCGACATTGCAGTTCGGCATTTATTTTTAATTATGGTAAGTTTTGAAAATGACCTCTCTGCTTAACAGCTTGTAATAGAGATTATTAAAAACAATTTTAGGACAATATATAAATTTGGAGAAACTTCAGCCATATTTTTAGTGCACAATATGCCTATCATTTCTAAACAACTAACAATATTGTCAGGTGTGAAAGAGATTTTTAAGTAATGCTTGAATTGTCCGACCTCATTCATCGATTCTACATGAAAACCGTTACAGTAATGATCTAAAATAGTTGTAAGATCCTTTTCATTGATTTCTTCTTTTAGATTTAGAGGATTACCGAAATGGAAAGTAGTTAAAATTTTTTCAGTACGTCTTGATAGGCAGTGCTGCGTACAGTGGATAAACAACCTAATAACCTGTAGAGGACGTCTACCCGACACTTTTGTTTATAAGCAAAACACGTGCTTTAAATCTGTTTATCTGCTAGTAACTTTTGTCGTATTCGCTTTCTTGAACCAGAATACACTTTGTCAACGTTTTCGCTCAAGTATATTGCTTTGGTTTCTAATTAAGTAGTTCTGTTTAAATATTTTCGCATTTCTTTTATAAATACACCTAAAGAACATCATAAATTGTATCCTTCCGATACGTGTAGGCCAGAGGGTCTGTAACTTAACAGAGACTTTATTAAAGCGATCCAAAATTTTATTCAAAATTAACGTAAACGTTACATATACTATTTTTTTGTTTATTAAAATTGCCCCCATTTCTGAGATCAACCTTCACATTATCATCCGTAACGATTTATTTTAATATTTTTAAAATTTCGTTGTACCCATACGCCAAGGCTCTCACGGCTTTATAGTGAGCACACCATCTTGTTATACTTAACGATATATTGTAAGTTCGTAAAATTACTTAAAATATTCCACCCACGCGATGAAGCCGAAAAAAAAACACAGTTTTTATAGAATACCAAAATAATCAACAAGTTGTGGGTAATACGGCCTTTAAACGAGTTTGAAGTGCAGTATATGGTCCGCCCATATTGGTTGCGTTATCATATGCTTGCCCACGAACATTTTTTAAAGGATGGTTGATTTTGCGAAGGTACCAAGACATTATTTCGAACAGATATTTAGAAGTGTGGTTTTCTATGGCTAAAAAAGTAAAAAAAATTACCTAACAGTAATTGCGAGTTGGTCAATATGTGCTAAATCCATGGTCAAATTTACAATAAAGGGTTAGTACTGGATGTCATCCTGGTTTATATGATTTATTATTGTTGTAAGCATCTGTTTGCCCATAACTGGAATTCACTCTTCGTATGTGGTTTTAGATAAATGTGACGTTGTTTTGTTTGTCTTTAATTGGCATTTACTCAGATGTTCCCTCAAGAAAGGATAGGATTCCAAAATCAGCTCAATAATATCATTTAAATTACCATTATTGGTAGAACCTCATTTTTCGTTATCGCCTCTAAGGGCGAGATCCAACTGACATGAAAGATATAATTTATCTGCTTTAGTTCTTACCTCTTCTTCCAATGCCTTGTCAATTGTGATCTTACTTTCTTTACGTGTGAATCACGGTAAAATTGAATTTTTATGACCACTACCGGTTTTATAGATCATAACTTTGAAATTAAGAAATGTCATAAAATAAATATCCTCTTCCAACGCGCTACGCCATAAAGATAAATCTTTATTTTTATAACCAAACAATATCCGCAGTGTGGTCACTAATCTCTCTGAGTGGCTCCCTTCCTACAAACGGGTTATTGACTTGGCCATGTATTACACCTTTTTATTATAGTTAGGGGCAATTATCAATTAGTCTGGTCGATTTCTGAAAACACAATCATACTGCTCTGACAGACCTACGAGGTGCGATGTAGAAACTTGCTGCTATGCTCTTATCTTAGCCGGTGAGGCCGTTCGGTTCTTAACAATACTAATAACCAAGATTTTACCTATTCTGGGCGCCACTGACTTGAAACTAATCGCACACTCAAGCTAGAAAATGTTGAACGATGTTCGTCCAATCCCTCCAGATCTAACCTTATTTTGTTCGATTGCTAAATCTTGTTTTTTATTTGCTTATTGAAATGTATTTTTAACAATTAAACACATATTTCACAACACCAAAGCAATGACTTTTATTCATTAAATAAAAAAATATGCATAAAATAAAATTTCTAGAAAACCCAAAATACTTGTTTCAGCTCTGCTGAAATATACTTAAACTAAGCGCTTACACACTAACAACAATAATCATAATTTTTAAATGTAACAAATGTTTATTATGAATCTCAATTAGAGTTTAACTGCACTTAAAACGGTGTAACTAAAATGTGTTACTAACGGTGCAACTAAAATGTGCAACTAAAAGGTGCGATTAACATGTGCAACTAAAAGGTGCAATTAAAAGGTGCGACTAAAATGTACGACTAAAAGGTGTGACTAAAATATACAACCAAAACCCTTTGTGAAAAGAGTTTCAGGTTTCGTGGCTACCTAAGATGGTCGTTAGATTTATGATCCTCCGTAGAGATGAAACGTAATGCATCCACACTTATGAAAGCACAATACCTAAACACTACGCTTGCTTGGTGAATTGAGATTAATCCCTTCACAATACAATTAAGGTAACTATAATTTAGTTCGATCTTCCTAAAATCTACCTTTCTAACGATTTTTAGCCTTTCGCTAAGATAATATCATTGAACCAAAAAATATTCAAAATTCGTATCATAAGATAAAATTTATACATGTGCCATTTTACTGGCAATTGGAAAGAAGAATATACAGATCCCTGTTTTCCACAACTATACAAAATTGCAGTGACCTGCAATTTTACCAAAAAAATAAAATTTGTACTTTTCTTACATTCACTCTTCCCCGCTAGATGTCTAAATCATTTACAAAATATGTTATATTTACAAAACTTTATATGTACATTCCTACAAATCTAATTAAATGATTATTTGTACTATAATTATTTACGAAAACAAATACCAATATTACTACTATCTACTACCGAACGAAAACTAAGTTTAAAATTTAATTACAACGTAATATGTGTTAAATTGGGGTATCTTTCCCAAGCACTTGACCGAACTGGTAGACTAGTGGTAATACGACCTGCTCAGCATTCGGGAGGTAATGGGTTCGATTCCCGTTCCCGTCTACCCTGTATGAGGTTTTTCGGGGGTTTTCCTCATGCACTTGTAGCGCCATGGTCACTGCGTATATGCACACCATGTGCGGCTACTTAGGCGAATGTGGGGTAGTATTTTCCCCCTCAGAACCCTAACTCCGTTCCTTCCGATCCTATCCTGACCATACCCATCCTTAATCCCACCATGCATATATACGTAATGCATGAATGTATGCTGGGAATCCATGATTGTGGCTGAAGGAGCTTGGAAAGCTCAAACAGCCTCCTTGGGAGGAATGAAATACGTGACCTTTCCTTTTCCTTTTTTCCAAGCACTTGACTACCCTTATCTTCGAACTTAGCACATTTTACTTACAAGTTTGACACCTATATATATATATATATATATATATATATATATATATATATATATATATATATATATATATATATATATAACGTTTTCAGTTGTAGTAGTTTATTGTTGCGCGATAACTTATTGTAAAGAAAGAGCAATGTATGCGTCTGTCTAAGACTCTTGCAACAAGTCATACCCACTATGATCTTGAAGGCGGGGTTTACATGATTATATAAGCAGATAATTAGCAGTTTTATACCACACAGTATATTTCACTCGTGACAAGAATTTTAATTGTAAACCTAAAGTACTTCTATATTTATGAAAGAAATATTTGCTATAAGTGCATTACTGCATAATCGACAGTGTGTGCTTATTTTCGCATTGTTGGGTACAGTTTTGAAGATAGCTATGGTTATACCGAGTAGTAGTGTTATTGTGAATTTAACAAGGCGTATTATACCATTTCTGAAAACAAAAAATAAATTTGTAGAGCACACCCATATAATTAGCACTAATATTAAGCTATTGCAAGATATAATTCAAAATAAATTTTTTTTAGAGGCAAATGAAGATTTGCTTAAGCTTGAAAGCAATTTATCATCGTTAAAGTGTTTTCTTGTGAGACTTAAACGGTTAAAGAACGCTTAGGACAAAACAGGTAGTGGAACTGTCACTACAAAATGTACGCGTAAATTAGCTTGGTACTCCCTAGATTCATACTTTAATGATAGATTACTTACGGAAATTAATGTTAAGGCAATCGATGCTAAAGGTGAATGTCCTTTTAGCCTGTAATTTTATGCACCCTCAAAAGGAAGTTATTGAGACTTTTGCCATAAAAAATTACGTCATCGATATTGCGACCAATTTACGTGTGTGGTACAATGAAAATGTTTAAAAAATTAGAGGAGTTTTCCGAAAGGGAGTCATTTTGAAGGTGGTCTTCCAACTTATGTCAAAGTTCCCTCATTCATAGCACGAAAGCATGCGGTAGTGAGTGTTAGAAATGACGACGAGTATTGCTTCCTGTGGGATGTTGTTTGAGCATCATACGGGAAGAGTTCACAGTTATCCTCATTTTACAGATGCTTCGTGAATTATAATTTAATTCACTACCCACATTAGACTAGATGATGTAAAAAAAATTGAAAAATAAAACGGCCGTTCCATTAATTTGTTTTGCATCCGAGGCAAAAGTATATTACCATTTGTATTAAGTGAAAATCAAAATAGTGTCAGGGAACCTAGAAATCTTTTAGTACTTTCTGCTAATAATCAAGCCGCGGATGATATTAATACAAAAATACTACTGTTTATCATTTCACGTGGACTAAAAATATGTCAACTCTTTTTTTTAAACAACTATCGAATAGGTAGCACAAGAAATGTATTTCTTATCGACGTTTGAAGCAGTTTTCTTCGGATCACCTTGTACAAAAACATGTTACTCACTGTCATCAACTTAATCGATGCTCTGTCAAGCTACCTACAGAAGCAGATATGTTTCTGCAGTTCAAAAATTTCAGATTCCAAGAAAAGGTGCCGTCTGCAATTTATCCGGATTTAGAAAGTATTTTAGAAAAGTGTACAAATTTAACGAACATCAAAAGTAATACTCTATTTCACTCTAAACATAGACCCTTCAGCGTTACTTACTACTTGAAGTGTTCATACACTGATTCTTTATCTCTATTTAACTTTACAGAGTAAATTATTGCATTCAAATATTTGTTAAAGAACTACAAAGTACTGAACATTTGAGTACCGAAATAATCAATAAAATCATTCCTATGGATACTGTAATCCCCACTCAGGTTGAGAAATTTGAAAGCGCTACGGCTTGTCACATTTGCGGAAAATTATTTATTATGATATAAAAGTTATACACCATAAGCATTTTACTGGAGCATTTCGGAGAGCATCACACCAGAATTGTAACCTAAACTATAAAGACTCACATACTCTACCGGTTGTATTTCATAATTTACCAGGTTGTGGTTATCATTTCTCCATTAGAGAATTGGCTACTGTTCTCGGTTCGATTTCACTGTTTCCCATAAACCAAGAAAGTAACAGAAGGCACTAAAATTAGGTTTAGATTTATTGACTCTTTCAGATTTATGAGTAGTATTGAAAAGTTGTCTGACTGTTTGGAAAATAGTAAAAAAATGATTACCCGCGCTAATTGTAACAATGATAAAGAATTTTCTTTACTAGTTCGCAAACGAGTTTCTTTATGAATATATTGATACTTGGGATAAATTAAGCCAGACCAGGCTCCCTCCCAAGGAGGCGTTTTTCAGTCTTACTAATGAGGGAATCAGTGATGCGAGTTTTGTACATGGGGTTAATGTTTGGAGCATATTTAATGTTAAATCGTTAGGGGAACACTCGGATTTGTATGTAAAAACCGACGTTCTACTTTTAGCTGACATTTTCGAAAACTTTCGACAAATTTGTGTAAGTACTTACAAACCCGATCCTCTGCACTATTATATAGCCCCCGGTTTAGCATTCGATGTTATGCTTAAAATTACGCAAGTAAAGTTAGAACTATTTACAGACATTGATATGCTAATGTTCATTCAGAGAGGTATTAGAGGTGGAATGGCTCAATGTTCCGATTGGTATGCTAAAGCTACCAATAAATACATGGGAGGAAAATTTGATTCCACTTCTGAAAGTGTGTATTTAATGTACTACGACGTAAACAACTTATACGCATCCGCCATGACAGAATTTCTACAATTTGGCGATTTATCTTTTGTGGACGCAGCTAACTTAGAAAGTTTGGATTTAATCAACCATCCTGATAATTCGGAAATTGGTTATATAATCGAGTGTGATTTAGACTATCCCATAGAATTACACGATAGTCACAGTTATCTACCGCTGGCACCCGTATCTGATTCGTAATTACGTAATTGTTAATTAACGTAATTACCTAATTACACAGGTCTGCGACCAAATTTTTTTCTTTAAAATAATTGGCGATTCTTATGTATTTTGGTGCGCGGAGTTCGGAAATGCCATCCGTTTTTTCCCAGAGCGTAAGCATTTTCCGCAAAATGCATATTTCTGCGGGATTGCCTACCTTAAGGCGTATATTTATGAATATGGCGAAAAAAGTTGTTTTTCCTATTCGGCTTCATAGTTTTATATTTTCCAAAATAGTTTTTAAAATAATTTTGGATGGCCTATCTGTGGTGATCTCAAAGCCATCTCTATGGTGCTTGGACAACAAGGTGGCTATACGAAATTCCCCTGTTTCCTAAAGCTGAGAAAGAGGCGTGGATATCATTTAAAGAAGTTGTGACTAAGTTTTTGGGGAACAATAAGGACCCGGATTATGAAGAAATTGTAAATAAAATGTTGAAATGTTTTAAAACCTTGGGGTGCTCCATGAGCTTGAAACTTCACTTTTAGAACTCCAATTTGAGTTATTTCCCAGAAAACCTTGGTGCCGTAAGTGAAGAGCAGGGCGAGAGGTTCCACCAAGACATGAAGGAAATGGAACGGAGGTACCAAGGACGATGGGATGTAATATGATGGAGACTACTGTTGGATGCTTCATAGATAACTTCCAAACATCCCACACAAACGGAAAAGCTCAAAACGGGGTTTTGAGGGAAAAAGATGTAGATATTATAAAGAATTATTATAAGTCCTTATTGTATATACATATTATTTTTATCAAATTGTATTTAAAAATGTAAATAAACCACTAGTAATATATTTTTTTAATTTCAAAATGCATTTTACCTATATGTACTGCAGGTTTTACATAACCTTCTTTTTCATTTTGCGGAAAATCCCTACGTGCTGGAGAAAAACTGAGGTCATATTTGGACTCAGCGCGCCAAAATACATACGATTCACCCATTACGGTGAAAAAAAATCAAAAAGTGTCAATTTGCAGGCCTGTGTTATTAATTAATTAATCTGTAATTTATTACAGAAATTTGAAAGTATATTTAAAATATGGATTAAAGTTAGTAAAAGTACATCGTATATTACGTTTTAAACAGTGCCCGTGGTTAAAAAATTTATCGATTTAAATAGCGCAATCTCAAAATGAATTTGGCAAAAATTTCTATAAATTAATGATTAATAGAGTTTTTGGGAAACTGATAAAAAATGTACGTAAATATAAGGATATACGTCTTGTAACGAAATGGAATGGTCACTATGGTGCTCGTGCTTACATATCAAAACCAAATTTTTATAGTTGTACACTATTTAGCAATGACATGCTAAGAAAATACTGATAAATTCTGATTATAGTCATGACAATATCTTTGGAATTCCATTAGCAAATAAAAATGTTCCAGGTTTAATGAAAGACGGAAATCATGGCAAAATTATGTTGGAATTTGTAGAAATTCGTGCAAAAACGTATGCTTACACGGTTGATGAAAAAGTTTTAAAAATATCAAAGGGTTCTGCCCAATCAAGTGTCAAACAGATCACTATATATGATTGTAAACGTTTTGTTGGATGTTGGCGTAATAAGGGATACCAAAATTTGATAACGTCAAAGAAATATGTGTTTACAATCAAACAGAATAAAGTAATACTTAATCTTTACTATGATACACGATTTGTAAATTTTAATTTTACTGATACTAGACAGAAGAAAATTCATTATGAGTAGTAGTCTTGAAAATGAATTGCAGGATGAACTGCGGTACAGTAGTGATCATATCTACAGAAAGTACCTGAAGCGTTCTTTGACGGGAAAACCACTCCTGAAAGCTATTTATTTGTACTGAATATATTGCAACATATCGTTATTCCTGATGAGTGTTTTAACTGTGTGCTATAAACTCAAAGTGTGCAAATGAAATTATTAAGACATTACTTAATAGAAAAATTAACTTAGACAATACCATTAAAAGTTTTATGAAATTGTGTACCAATAAAGGTTACAATTCATTAACTCTAATGAAGTAGATAGGATCTTAGACTATATGAATTTAATCGGTGGCATACCGCTTAAAACGTATGTATACAATTTATTATGGGTTGATGATTCAACAATATATGTTAAATATAGCTTAGAAAATATTGTTTATGAAGACACTTCCTCTAATATAAGTGAATGTATTGAGAAAGCAGCATATGCTAATTACAAGTGCCTCGATATTTTGATGGAGATATTATTAGAACAAAACATCACATATAACCTTCAACCGTGGGAAAACCAGGAGCACCACAAAATCTAGTACTGGTTACTACAAAACATCGATAAAGGTGAAACAAATTCCTGCTTGGAATGGAAATGTGAACCAGATTCGAGAACATGGGCATCCAGTAATTTAAATGATTATAGAAATACTTTAGGTTTACTATATAAGATTATGAAATTTTAGAAAAAGCATTGTTTATGTGTATAATATTCAAAAAATAAAACGCAGTTATTTTCATCGAAAAGCTATAAACTATTCCTATGGCAAGTAATTTATTTCTCAGTTAAATGTCTACTTATAAAACTATATCGTCTTTATTGATCCATGATTTTTCATCCAATTCCCACCACTTTACAAATAACTTAATATTCTTGCATCAAAGAATGTTTTCCACCAGGTACACATCAGGATACTTTGTTTTCTGTAATTTCTGTTTATAAAAGCCTCCCAGTACAGGTGCTCCTTTCATGTCGTAGTGGTGTTAGTAATGTGAACTTTCACAATCTTAATTAGCTCACTAGACCAATTGGGTGTGTATCCTTTGGCGAAAATACTTTTACATTTACTCATTTGTACTGTCACCCACACAATATCAATTCCTATCGAATGTTCTTATGTGACTGTAAGCCTCCACCTTTGTATGATTACCGCATATTTGTGCTTCATCTGTATTTACCCTGTAGGCTAAATGACTTATACAGAGTAGACTTAATGGTTCTGATAACATGTTCCGCAATTGCTGCCTCCTTTGTGCTACAGGTGGAGTAATAATTGACTCCATAACGCTGCATTAGTTTAGTAAAATGTTCATTGAAGAATTCCTTTCCTGCATCTGTCTGCAGACTCGCAGGATTCTGACCCTTTTTGAAGATTGTTAACATGGCCTTGGTAACTTTAACGGTCGTTTTTGTTTTTAACCCTTTAGTCCACAAGTATTTCGAAAAACAGTTGATAACCACTAATATATACTTATAGCTCTTATTTTGTTTGGAATATGTGTTAAATTTGGCCAAATCTGCTTGCCAAAGGTCATCAAAACCTTTAATTATTGTTCGCACTCGTTTAAAATCTTTCTAACGAGTTTGCGCAATTCGTTGATGAGTTGTGATTAGCACATGCTCGAATTTATCCACAATTCAATAGGTGGTAGGCTTGTATACTCCATGCTAGCCGGGGAGGTACCACCACCCTTACCATGGGCCCCTTAATATTGGGTCTCCGATTTTCTGAGCTCGGTGAGGGCTGCCGGTTACCTTTTCCATCACCCTTAATCTATTCTCATCCTTATTCTTCCTTCTCGCCCTCACTGTCTTCCCATAGAATTAAAAGTCCCAAATTAAAAAATAAGATGGCTGTGGTTTCTAGGGTTATAATTTCCGGACGTAAAATCCTGCCCCACTCGGATGTCCAGGAGGGCAGGGCCCAAGCGACCTCGGTCATCGAAAGTATCAACTTCCTGATTCACTACTGCAACATCCGCGGTATCAGGTCTAATCTTAATGCTATTCACCAACATCTTGAACAATTACAACTTATAGCTCTTGGAATATGTGTTAAATTTGGCCAAATCTGCTTGCCAAAGGTCATCAAAACCTTTAATTATTGTTCGCACTCGTTTAAAATCTTTCTAACGAGTTTGCGCAATTCGCAATCTGAAACACAAGTCTCCTCTGAAAGCTCCGAGTCACCCGACTTGCAATTTCCTCAATACCATCTTCACTCTAACTTTCGATATAAAGGAGGCGTATGTGCGTACATCAAGGACAGAATTGCTTGCAAGAGGGTTTCTTCCTTAGAAAATAAAAATTTTGACGTGATTTGGTTTAAACATTCTGGTCCTAATTTTGTGAAATTCTACTGTTGCATTTATAGGTCTCCTAATGACAGCAACTTTCAAGACTTCTTCGATTACCTTAGTATGAAAGTTGACTATCTCCTGTCTCAGTTTCCATCTTGCGATATCTCATTTGTAGGCGATTTCAATGTTCATAACTCTAATTGGCTTCAATTTTCATCTACTAAAAATCCCGCTGGTCATAGTGCAGAAACATTTGCTATTTCATGTGATCTCAGTCAAATGATTTCTGAACTCACAAGAATCCCTGATAACCCTAACCATACTCCACATCTTCTAGATCTCTTTATTACATCAAACCCTCTTGTTTATAAAACTTCCGTTCTTTCGCCTTTAGGTCTTTCCGACCATTGTCTAATAAAAATCGTTTCTACTGTACCTAATTCCACTGTTGTTCGCAAAACCGATAGAACCTTGTGGTGTTTTAAGTAAGCTCGATGGAGTGATTTACGGGATTTCTTTGCAACCTTTCCATGGCGTAAATATTGTTTTAAGTCGTCCTCTTCTTCGGACATCGCTCTTTCAGTATCTGAAGTCATCCTCATGGGAATGGAGTTATACAAACAGTATCGTGTAGGTCATTCACGTTCCCAACGCTGGTTGAATAAGGCTTGTTCTGATGCAATATCTTTAAAAAATAAATGTTACATTAAATGGAAATCTAATAAATCGGTTGACAGTCATGTAGAATACGTTGGTGCTAGAAATATCTGCAAAAGTGTCATCACTAAAACTAAAAAGTTGTTCGAACAACGAAAATGCAATGAACTAGCTACATCTCCTTTAGGCAGTCGTAAATTTTGGTCTTTAGCAAAAGCCATTAGTAAAAACTTTCGAACATCTTCATTTCCCCCCCTGACATCTATTGACGGATCGGTAGTTGCTGATTCTGTAGACAAAGCCAACGTTTTTGTGGATTTGTTTGCATCAAACTCGTGTCTCAATGATTCTGGAAAAGATGTGCCCCTAGTCAACTCTTCTTCATACGTTATGAAACCAATTCATTTTCGGTACAAGCTCTTGGAATCGATCATCAGTAGGCTTGATCTCAATAAGGCGACTGGCCCAGACGGTATCCCAGCTATTGTCTTAAATAAATGTTCCCCCGAACTAGTACTAGTCCTATCTAAGCTCTATACGATCTCTATGCCTTCTGGGGAATTCCCCTCATCATGGAAGTTAGCAAATGTTTAACCTATTCCCAAAAAAGGTGATAAGACCGATCCCTCAAATTACAGACCAATTGCCATCACTTCCATTTTGTCTAAAATCATGGAAAGAGCCATCAATCAGCAACTGCTCACGTTCCTTGAAACTAACAAACTCCTTAGTGACCACCAATATGGGTTTAGGCAAAGTCGTTCAACAGGCGATCTTCTTTCATATGTGATCCAAGTTTGGAGCAATACAGTAGAGCAGTCCGGTGAAACAGTTGTAGTCGCTTTAGATATCTCAAAGGCATTTGACCAAGTTTGGCATAAGTGTTTACTTGCCAAACTCACCTCGTTTGGGTTAAATGACACGCTCATCAACTGGGTTTCTAGTTTTCTTGATAAAAGACGAATACGTGTCGTAGTTGATGGCTTTTTTTCAAAAGAAGTTAGCATTAACTGCTGTACATAAACGATTTTATTTCTTCAACAACTAACCCCATCCATTACTTTGCTGACGATAGCACTCTTCACTGTAGTTCATCTCAGTCTACTCATAGTGATAATCCACCTTCTATGTCAAATCAAGAAATTAAAGCTGAAATGGCAAATTCAATCAACAAAGACATTCAACGTATTCTCGAATGGGGAAGCAATAATCTAGTTAAATTTAATGCTAACAAAACTCAGTGTTGCCTTATGTCCGCCAAAAAAGATCGATCATTTCCTGTTGTAAGTATGAATGACTCAGTTCTTAAGTTTTCAGACTCTATTACTCTGTTGGGTATGACTGTATCTTCAAATCTGTCATGGGTTGACCATCTTCTGTCAGCTACCAAAACAGCTGCTCGTAAAATACGCTTTTTGTACAGATCTAAGCAGTACTTTACCTCTCGACAACTCCTTCTGCTGTATAAGGCCCAAATTCGGCCTCATCTGGAATATAATTCTCACCTTTGGGTTAGTGCTCCCCAATACGCTCTCGATATCGTTGATCGTATTCAAAAGAGAGCGATTAGGCTTATAAATGACCCGTCCTTAACTTCTCACATACAGTCCCTTGAGCATAGAAGGATGGTTTCAGTTCTTTCGTTGTATTATCGTTATTACAACGGCTATTGTGCTGGTGAATTACATTCTTTGATACCATCTCCGGCTATCTTTGCGAGAAACACTCGGTTCGCTCATTCACATCATCAGTATGCAGTACAAATCTCCACTTGTCGTACCAAACGGGCGCAATCCACATTTTTCTACACGGCTTCTAAACTCTGGGATGATCTCCCTAGTTCCTGTTTTCCTCCCACTTATGATATGAGAAAATTTAAGGTAGCTGTCCATAGGCATCTATTGGCAATTCATTATCCCTCTATCCATCCTCTTAAGTGTTCCTGAGTGCTTTAGCACAATAGGCTTTATTTAGCCTGTTCAGGTCCACAATCATAAAAAAAAAATCCTTTAAGTTGATGTAGTTTTTACTCCAACACTAGATAAGCGTTAGAGTTTCTTTTAGAAGCTTTCTAAACTGCTTCTAGACAAAAATCAAGGTATCCTTTACTTACAGCATCACCATCTTCTTCGGGGTCCGCCAACTGTGTCAAACGGTCTCCATCCAAATTGCACCTTGTCGATAGTTAGTATTGCTTAGAGATGACATCCTGAAGATCTGTGGGATTGGCAACATTGCGGAGTCTCTTATCCTCGATATCAAATTGGTTGTCATCAACCAGTTTAAACTAAGAGGTTAATTTATTGAATTGATACTGGACAGGTGCACGTCCAAATTCGTCAAGGGGAATTCTAGTTATATGTCGTTATCAATGCATTCTCATTTGTACCGTTCAGAAAACGATTAATTGGGTTTTCAATGTATCCATCTTCATATAGTCCTTCTACAATCGATATTATGTCATTTACGACACCTGCGTTTCCCGCCAATTTTTCCGCCCACAATACTTCTAGATCACGAATTAGTTCATGTATATCATTCCAACACTAATATTCAATCGGCTTGTTCGTTAATTCCTTAAAAAACATGGCTCCACCTCCCTTGGTAGTGATGATAGCAAAGGTTTGATTATTTGTATATACTTTTTGCTTTGGTTTCCTCGAATTTGTCCACTTACATCATAATATCGCCTTGCAACACTCGTAGCTTCTAAAATACTTTTATAATTCTTTCTATCGTCTGAATGTACTATATTTAAATTGGGTTAATTCATAATAAGCAAGTCATATAAACCTCGAGTCCCTTTATATGTGACGCCCTTAATAATCACATCGTTTCCTTAATTGTAGCGGGTGTATTACCAACTGTCCATTTGTCTGTTTTGGTATACGAGGTAATTCATTGTGTTGCTCGAGAAATTCTTCTGAGATGGGTTCATTACGGATAATAAAATCATCTGAGATACTAAGAGGTTCTTCCTCCTCCTCAGTGTTAGTCTCTCCTATAACAGATAGTGAACGAAGGCCTGCAGGAGGATTTCTTTGAAAAAACGGAAGCTACTGGGCTTGTATCACACTTTCTTGAATCACCTAATTACGGTGAAGAAAATCCTGGAGTCCTTTGAACTTGAGTTAGCGGGCTAATGGGAGCAGTAGTAGCATGCTTCCTTGGAATTATGAACCGGGGTGATTTTATGGGTATAACGTCAACGGCCTCCTTTTTAGGTGTTTTAATTTTTTTATTAGGGTCGATTTTATTTAATATTTCAGTTAGTGGTTCTGTTAGGGGCTTATAAGTACTTTCAAATAGTCCTTCATTATCAATGCGGGCAGTTTTAAGGCTGTTGTACGTCTGCTGTATTATTTTACGAGCAATAATTTTCTTCTTTGATATCATATCCTTATTATCCATTGTAGCAAAACGGGGTTTACTAAACAGGTACCTGTTTACCCTGAGCAGATAGCTGTTTACACTAAACAGATAACTGTTAATACCTAAACGGGGTCAGTAACTACTGAACGCAGTTTAAGGTATCATATATTGATCAAACCCTTTCCTGTAGTGACCATTATTGACTTCAGCATCCTTGTTTATGACCATAAAACCAAACGGATCTATCCAGCAGTTTGAACACACGCACCGAAACAATTTAGTGCTTATAGTGGGGCTTATATGATCCTCATACACGTGTTTTAGGTTTAATTCATCTTGCTCAAATAATAATTAGATTCGAATTATCACGAATTAATTGCTTTGTATTTTATGGTAAGTTTGCCTCAAGTAGAAACAGTCAATGTCTTATGCCTACCCATAGAAAAATATGCCCTTACGTTATTTTGCTAGATAAGGATAGAGTTTGATTTTGCACAATTAGTCTCAACACAACGTGATTATCACAGAACGTAAAGTAACCTATATCCTTCATGGGAAGTAAGATTGCCTGTAAAAGTTTGTACTTGTATTGATTCAATGACGTAGAGTATGCGTATACATGTTTAAATTTTTCTTAATAAGCAAACTGATCATTTCGTTTGTTTTGCCGCCATTGGAGGGGCCGCATATAATGTCACGTAACTATTAGGGAGTATATCCCATGGTTTGGAGTACTAGACTTTTCCTCATCAATGTCGCGATTTTGAATTGTAAGCTTTGGTATCTAAGCAATTACTGTCATCTTTGGTGGATGAAATAAAACTAAACGCATAATTACATTTTTATCTATATACTAGACATACAGAGTGTATATTATAATTGTTTCACTTCTCCTGTGAGCATACTGCACAATAGCGTCATAGAGAATAAGACCATAGCCAACGATTCCATTATCGAAAGGTTTTAGAGATTCCATTTCCAATTTGATGTCTACTGTTGGGTTTTTTAAGGATTTATTTTGTTTAGAGCAGTACATTACAAATACTGGACATGATTTGAATTCGGAGTAGTTGAATAATGCATCTTTAGTATCCTTACCATAGCAATCACACAGGAATTTCGAAAAATTGTGATATGCAGGAATATATTGGTTAGCACTGAGGTTCAAATACATTGTTCATATGGATAATACTCAGAATTTAGGTGTACTTTAAGGTTTCTGATGTTATTGTGATCAAAACTTCCGGTCCTTGCCAACTTTTTACCTTGTTGGAATGCAACAACTATCCAACGTGGTTGTTCCAGTTGCGTTGGTGTTTTTATTGGCCATATGTATGAGGTTGCTTGTTTTAAAGCAGGTAATTCATATAACTCTCATTGACGAAATGGGACAGTAATAATAGATTTTTGATTGATTCCTTTAAACAAGTTAAGTTTCACAACATCACTAAGAGATAAGTGTGGTACTTTCGATTGAATTTTATTTATTTGCGCATCAACGTCACCATAGCAGTTTGTATCGCTTCGAAATCAAATTAAAATCAACTCTTGACGCATATTCACGATTACTTGACGATAATCCTCCATTATTCCAAATATGTGGTTCAATGGTAAGTATGCTGTAATTGATTTTTCTCTATCTTGCTCATCGAATTCCACTTGTAATGGTTCTTCATGCTTTGGCGACCACCACAAATATCTTAGTGCTTTGCTCTTGCTTGCCGTATAAGAAATATATCCCTTAAGTGCAGATGTTATGCCTGGATTTCGGCAAACGTCCACTCTTTGACCACTTAACTCATAACGAATTTCTTCGGAAAGAAAGTAGGGGAAATTATTGGTTACATTGCATGATTTTCTTTCATCTTCTTTTTTGAGCTCAAGCTTACCTTTTATGTACAGAAAACTATCATAGGTAGCTGTAATTAGATCTTGACTTTGAATTAAGATAGGTATTTCTTCGGAAGGTCTATATTCAAAGATCCATACGGAAGATAAGTGTGAATATCTGATTTAATTACAGTATCATCGAAATGTACGTTATGAAAGACGTTTAATAATTCGGCCATTGTCGCTGAGAACTTTTAAACCAATTGACGTTAAAAAGTATTTCTCTGCATATATTAACCGCAATGAAGGTTAATTAATGATTTACTGTAGGGATGATGTCCTTTATAAGAATTTTTGAAACATGAAATTTATCTTTGATTAATTCTCAGATCCATGTTTCTTTAGTTCTAGGCATACAGTGAATGGTTCACTTTCACTACAGTCTATTAATCAGAACATTTGATTAGTGAAATTGATTGTTATATTACTAATTATGTCGGTGTTTACTTCTAAATATTGAGTATTGCTGGGAGTTTTATCTAGAAGATAACCTGGTGAGACTGAAACGTCAATCTCATATAATACTTTTGCAGGTTTCCCTGTGTCGATAAGATACCTTTATAATGTTTCACTCTGCGTGGCGATTAGTGTGTTTAAGTATTTGGTTGTCTAACACAGACGTATGTAAAATGTTTGGTTCTAATATCTTGGAATCAAACCCTAGCATGCGACCAATGCTATTTTCTTTAGTAAAGTCAATCTCAAATTAACTGCTTATCTCACATTTAAGTGTATTGTTGTTTGCTCTAATGCTAAACCTTTCCCTGGGTATCTTAGATTTTAGATAATCACTAATTTCATCTAACTCATATGTACCGTGTGGAATATTAATCACTCGCAATTGAGATGGATTTGTTCTAAAATAAAATCTATCGTTGCTTGCATAAATGTTTCTAATGCTGTTGCAGCCGTGAAACCCAACCAATCCGATAACATAAAAATATGCTTAAAGAAGGGTACATATTTGGTGTATTTCTTAAATCAGTATCTGTTAACGGTCTTTCGGGCAATCTATTCAGTTTTTTGGAAATGGTTTTAAGTATAACGCACCACCACCAGATTTGTATGGTTTTAGATAAAGTACGCCGCCCCCTCTTTATTCACGGAGCCTATAGCTATCGCTTCCATCATGTGATTATGACGCGAGGTCTCTTGCAATTTTTTGGCATTTTTTGCTTCATTGACCGCTTTAGCAATTTCATTTCATTACCGGTGGCCGATAAACCTGCGAATAACGGAATAAGAAATGGTAAAAAACACTTGTTTAGGTAAGGGAATTACTCTAGGAACTTAAATGTCTTTCATCACCAGCAATTTAGACGGATAACCAAGATACTTGATGAGGTACCAAATGAAATTATGTTAAATTAAATAAGAATCATTAAGATTTATCTAAACTGCATTAAACAAATTATAAAGTGTGTTTTAAGTTAAAAAAAGGGGCAGCCCACTGCAGGCATTGGGGCACACTTAAAGCACAAGATTAAGTTATAACAATTAGAAAAAGAGAAAGAAGAGTTACAAGAAGGCATTCACAATAGGCCCAGGTCAAAGACTGTATCGTATTCTATCATAACAAGCAACATCCCTGCTATATCTGTTACAATATGTACATTAAAAATAATCGAAACCTGCACATAGCACAAAAATCGACTGAAAACAAAAAAATCATGAGATACAACTTATGTCAAATGATGGAAAACAACGTCCGATTTTACCTAAAGTTTAGTATCGATTAAGCAGGAAGTCTTTTCGGTTGACTGAGTTTAGATTAAGTTAGAATCAACTTAGCTATTACAAATGGGACTGCGTGTGCAGCATGTGTTACGTGTGACTGTGTGCTGCTGTGCGTGTGCGTGTGTCGTGTGCGTGTGCTGTGTGGTGGTGTGTGTGTGCGTGTGGGTGTGTGTGCAGTGTGCGTGTGTGCGTGTGCGTGTGCGTGTCGTGTGCGTGTGCGTGTGCGTGTGTCGTGTGCGTGTGCGTGTGCGTGTGCGTGTGCGTGTGCGTGTGCGTGTGCGTGTGCGTGTGCGTGTGGTGTGCGTGTGCGTGTGTGTGCTGTGTGCTGTGTGCGTGTGCGTGTGCGTGTGCGTGTGTGTGTGTGTGTGTGTGTGTGTGTGTGTGCGTGTACGTTTGCGTGTACCTGTGCGAGTGCCTGTGCGTGTGCATGTGCGTTCAACAGGGGTAGACCTTATTTCTTTCCTTTTTTTAATGCTGTACACCACCGATTATCACCACATTCATAAATAAATCACTTCAAACAGAAACAAGAAAATTAAAAAAAACGCGTTCCTTAAGACGACATAATCAAAACCATGACATGAAACACATATTCACGTATTAAACTTTACTTATTTTCAGACAGTAATCACGTAAAAAGAAGCAACATTGACTTTAATGAACTTGTACAACATTATAACAAACTAGTGGGTTACAGATGTAACAACCACTGCATGTAGGAATCCAAAACAAATGTGGGTTGCGACTCTCATTGAAACACCAGACAATTGCCAAAAAACCTGGTATTTAAAAAATTGGCAATTAATATACACATGCAATAATTCAAATAACTGAAAGTCATGGGTAAATCGTAAACCCGGCGATGAGAAGTTTACGAACTGAAAAGGGATCTTAAAAGGATATCATGTAATTAGTAATAGTAATTAGTAATAAAATATTATAGTATGGTGCGTAAATATTTTTGTAAACACATGAAAATGTAAACTTTCACCATTATTACAAATATTTAAAATACTTGGTTCTTTGGGTTTTTTTAATGGTGTGTATTTGTGTTTATGTTATACAAATCTAAACGTTCCGATAACATTTACAGTCAGTAGTAAATTTATGAAATTTGGAAAGGTGAAAACACAAACAGAGTCCTGCCAGTTTGATAAACGTGTAAAACCAGCTATGGAATAAAATTTTAGTAAAGAATAACTAGATCATTAATCAATTAAATATCGTTGTCTTGAAAATGACAAACCAGAACACCCTCTAACGGTCGACAGCTACCAGTGAAAAATGTCATTACCAAAGAACAAATTTATCAAAATTTAATCAAGTGATGATGTAAGTGTAAAGTTGTGAAAAGCTTTAATTTGAAATTGATAAAATCGTTCACAAGTAGAAACCTGACATCAATTAAAACAATCCAGTCAAATCTAATAAAGAAATAGCTTTGTTAATAAATGCAAGTGTTATCTAACAATGAAAACATAATGTAGTACGTTTCATATAGTTTTAGTTTTAATTTCAACTACATATGTTAAATTATAGTGCTGTGGTAATTTAACATATAATTCGTAAAACATTTACTTCAAGTTCTAGGAAAAACCACAGCAAAAACCTAGACATACCAAAAGCTAAAATTAAAATTAAAACCTACCATTATTCCTTTTACTTAATTATAAGATTATTTAAACGGAGATTTTCTTTTTGTCTGCTGAAGTTATCAGGATGTTTACATATTTCTATATTATCAAATTGAATGTTATGATTTAAATTATTTAAAGCATGGTCACCTACCCCAGAATTCCCTGGTTGACCTAATCTACAAAATCTTATAGGTTCTTCACGTCTTGTATCAAAGCTACGTTTTGTGATTCTAATGTATACTTTTCCACATAGACAAGATAACTTATACACTCCGGAAGATGATAATGGATTTGAAACTTCTTTAGGTAACCTTAAATGTCCTTTAATTTTTCTTGTAAGTTTAAAAATCGTCCTAATGCCATGATTTATTATGATTTTTTCAATTCTATCTATAATATTAGTTATAAAAGGAAAAAAACAGTACCAACATTAAGCACGGGTTTTTCATTATTGTTATGGCTAGCAGGTCTAATAACATTATTAATATCATTAAATGAATACCCATTAGCTTGTAACGATTTGTAAATGTTTATATTCATCTTTCAAAAATTCAAAATCACAAATTGGTTTTGCTCGATCCACTAAAGATCTAGTTACAGCAATTTTTTGACGCGGAGAGAACTAATTGTTGCACTGAAAATAAGTCGTAGTAAGACGGTGCAGAAAAAGAATGGATATATCCTTTGGAAACACGTGATCAATATATTCAACAGTTTCTTTTAGAGGGACTTTTGTAAAAAGTGAAACAACATCAAAATTGACCATTATATCACCCTCTTAAATTTTGAAATTATAAGCGTTTTATGTATATCGGGTTGTGTAACAAACATACCATTAACAATCCCAAAAAGTTAAATATTTTAGATAAGTTTTGTAAACAAATTTGTTCTGTTGTTTTTATTTATTAAAATCCAATGACACCCACATTACAACTATTATATATTATAATTTAAATTTAATATGACTGTAAAGGCGTTTTCATATTTTATTTTTCAGGTTCTAAATAATTTGAACCGCACAATAGTTTTTCTAGCTAAGGCGGAATAGTTTTTCAGTCGTCTGATCCATTTTTGTACTGTAGTTCACCACCACAATAGTCAATTGTCGTAGAAATTTTTAAAGTTATTTAAAAAATACCGATTATGAAGTTGTGCTTTTAAGAAATTAAATTTTTTAGCACAAGTTATTATAAAGTATCAAGATGTGTACTATAGCAATTACGCAAGTAACATGTAATGCTTCTATGAATGTAACAAATAAATAAATAAATAAATAATATATATATATATATATATATATATATATATATATATATATATATATATATATATATATATATATATATATATATTCTCGTTCGTATTTTAAGTGTGGTAAATACTATAGTCTGTTGTTGCGTCACTAAATGCAGCTATGCTAATTTATTTGTCTGATATGATGTCTTCCAGTTCATGACCTTCTCTTATAATTATTAGTGTGATATTGGTATGTGATTTATAACATACCACCAGTTAAGTGTAGCGCCCAGTCTGTCTGTGTATGATTAGGTAGAGAAGTAATAATAGTAACAGTAATAGTGATACTAATCATAAAACAACGAGAATCAACATATCTGTTTCCAGAAAACTAAATTGTAGAAGTATCGTTTGACAAAAGAACAATAAGTTCTTCAAAATCTGCAACTGAAGATAAATTAAATAGAAGCCCTATTTTCGAAAATGAATTTGAACTTTGTATTGGTAACCAACTATATCTTGTATTTAAAAAAAAAAACATTCGGTTTATCACTATAAATTGTAAGTGTTCCAATAATTAAACTTCTGACGGTGTGTATATAATAAACCTTTTAATATTATTTCAGATTTCTAACTAACATGGTTAACAAGGTTTATGTTTCGCAACGAAAACAATACAAAATGTACATTATCAGGCTTACCCCAATCTAAGCTAAATTCCTGTCTTATACCTGGTATTAAATCAAAATTTATGTGTTCAATTTTAGATTTTAATGCTTGTTAAAGGGAAGTTAACCACAAAATTAAGCATCTACTGTAATAGATAGAAAATCCGCAGGGTTAATAACCAATTATTAATTATTTCATAAGCATCCGAGAAGTTAATTGAAATAAAACCGATTATTTACATATTTGTCCTCCTACCAAGATATTTTTATTAATATACACGACGAGAAATGAGGGCGTTTAAAAAAGGAGAGCTTATAATACTAACTAAAATGAAATGTATAAATAGGTGCTATGAAATTTATTTCATATATGCAGTTAGTAGAACATACACGTATTAAATAGTTCTTACGACAAAACTTAAAAATGTTTTCAGATAGTAAAGTTAGCACCAAACATTTATGTTGAATATGCCTTACAAATCGATACAAAATGTAAACAAAATTTTCATAACAGGAAAATAGTCGGCATAATGTATAACATTAATCAACTTATTCCTTACTGGAACAAAAAAACATTTATGTTTAGCTCGAATACGTTTTTACTCTCTAAATGATACCTATTAACATCAAAACCTAAAACTTCTTTTAGTAATATTTCCGTTCTTCAACACGATGCCTTACAAAGTAAACTTGGAGAAGTTCTCCCTGTTTGTTCGAAAATATTTTTAATTTTAATTAAAATTGTTAAAATTACCTTAACAGTATTCGTTTCGGTCTATTGTTCCTTTTCAACTGCAAAGCTCAATTAAAATAATTCTTTTCCATTATGAGAAAATGGGAAACTCGTATTTTGTATTAAAGTTATGTAAAGCGTTCATTTGTAAGAGTAGAAGGGCCACATAGGATTTTTATTACATTAACTTCCTGTATTTTGGTACTGCTACATATACAGGAAAAAATCAGTTTCTTATGCCATCATATTATGGGAACGTTTATATTTGGAATCATAAAACGTATCAGAACATTTGTAAATAGTTTATTATTTAAAGGTATAGGTGTAATAACTTGTTTAATTATCTACACTTCTGACTAAGATTATAAATTTTGTGTGTAAATCTGAAATTTGGTAGGCTTTGTTACTATCTCTTTGTGCGCAGCAAGAGTCATAGAAAATCGTTCGTTCATTTTACTTGTTTCGTGCAAGATGTGGAATGTTCCTTTCATAACTGGTTTTTAATTAGCACGGAATAACGTAAATGTTACAGTTGTAGGTAACAAAAAATCCTTTTACACCTCTCCTCTCCCTTCCTCTCCCTCTCCCTCCCTCCCTCCCCTCTCCCTCTCCTCTCCTCTCCCTCTCCTCTCCCTCCCTCTCCCTCTCCCTCTCCTCTCCCTCTCCCTCTCCTCTCCCTCTCCCTCCCTCTCCCTCTCCCTCTCCCTCCCTCTCCCTCTCCCTCCCTCTCCTCTCCCTCTCCCTCTCCCTCTCCCTCCCTCTCCCTCTCCTCTCCTCTCCTCTCCTCTCCCTCTCCCTCTCCCTCTCCTCTCCCTCTCCCTCTCCTCTCCCTCTCCTCTCCCTCTCCCTCTCCCTCTCCTCTCCCTCTCCTCTCCCTCTCCCTCTCCTCTCCCTCTCCCTCTCCCTCTCCTCTCCCTCTCCTCTCCTCTCCCTCTCCCTCTCCCTCTCCCTCTCCCTCTCCCTCTCCCTCTCCCTCTCCCTCTCCTCTCCTCTCCCTCTCCCTCCCTCTCCCTCTCCCTCTCCCTCTCCCTCTCCCTCTCCCTCTCCTCTCCCTCTCCTCTCTCCCTCTTCTCTCCCTCCCTCTCTCTCCCTCTTTCTCCCTCCCCTCTCACCCTTAACTTGGAGTCAATTAAAAGCCCGAGAATTATTACATTACCATAATTAGCTAAAATCTCATTGGATACCTTTATAGATACTTTAGACTTATTCATTTCCCTTTCTTTAGCCCTTCCAATCAAGATAGTTGCCGATTTGGCTAGATTTATTGTTAAATTATGGTTTTTGGCCACTTTTACGAGGTTAGAAACGTCACAATTATCATAATTATTTGCTAGCTCTACGTCTTTAGCATAAAAGGTATATTGTAATTGCGTATCATCAGCATACTGATGGCAAGTCGTGTATTATAGGTGTTTAGAAAATGTGGCAGTGTATAGTATTAATAAAAGAGGTTCTTTGAAAGAAAAAGAAAAATCGCTAGAACACTCCAAGAAATTGGCTACCCCGGTCTAACACCTAACCTAAACAGGGAAAGGGTAACCGAGAAAGAAGAACCTAAATATACAGAGATAAAGCAGATTCAGAGCTATGTGGCGGTTATAGGATTATCTTGTCAGGTACTAAAACCCTCCCTCGAAGTACTCTCCGTTTTATACTATGGCACGTTATAAACAGAGATGGTTATACACAATGCCCAAGATCCAGTAGTTCACAACACAATTCCGTCAGAGTTTTGTATTTTATATTCGATTACATAATATTACGTCTTTGATAGAAAGTTAATTATTGAAGGTGAATTACTTTCAACAAATTAACAAAACTAAAGTAATGTAATTTAATATGTGTAATTGTTTCTATTTCATGCTATTTACATACATTTTAATTAGAACTCTCTACTTTTCATTTTGTAAATGATTTCAAATGAAAATTTAATGTATATGATTAATTTCTAATAAGTACAAGTTCCATAACACAAATTACCTAATTACGGTAATTATCGATAACGATGATTGTGTACATACATAAAGAGTGTTTGTCATTTTATAATCACTCTTATCGAAATTGTTATTTATTGGTGTAACTTACACAAATTCAAAATCTTTCAAGATGCCAAAGAAGTTCAGTAAACAAAGCCGTGAGTTAGTGCTAAACGTATTGGACTATTTTGCTAAAGAAAAAAATTATAGCGGTCCTCTACTACCTGTATTTGCAATTCAGCAAAGAACAGCGGACACGTTACAAATTTCGCTTAGAACAGTACAAAGACTGTGTCTTCTAAGAAACGATGGTGTTGATTTGGAACAGGTTAAAAGGAATTTTACTAAAATCCGTTCAATCGATCTACCGGATGCTCAAAAACGAACCATTCGTGAACTCATCTACGAAATGTATGCAAAAAAAGAACACGTTTCCTTGGATTCTCTACTAGCTTTAATGAAGAAGCGGTGTGTTTGTGAAATAAAAAGAACTAGTTTATTTTATTTATTAAAAAATATGGGTTTCCGATTTAGGAAAACAAACCATAGACTGGGTTTGTGCGAACAAAGTCATGTTGTGTCCATGAGGAACGTATTTTTAAGAAAATATTTAAAAAATATGAACTCTCAAAATCCAAAGGATGAAACATGGGTGTTCAGTAAAGGAACATGTAAACGTAGTTGGCAGGATGGAAGTTCAAAGACGTTACAGCAACCAACGAAATCATCAAACGGAAAACGTTACATAATTGTACACGCAGGCAACATAAATGGATTTATTGAGTGAAGCAGTTTAATTTTCGGTACACACAATAATGGTTTGAAGTATCCGTATTGTGCAGATTAGAAGAACCATCTATCATTATTCTAGATAATGCACACTACCATTCTAGAAAAGCCGACCAAACACCCGCGGCTTCCTGGAATAAAAAGCAGATTATCGATTGGTTGGTTAGCAAGAATATAGAATAGAAAAAATAATTGATGAAGTGCGACCCCTTCTTTTTACTGTCAACGGTGAAGATAGTGAAGACGAAGACATTTTAGACAATTTCAGTGACTCTGATGAAGAGGATTGTGCAAGTGAGTGATATATAATAACGAATAATATGTAAAAACAATTTTAAACTCACTATTTAGTTTACCTATAGGTATTATTTTAATTTAGAATTATGAGTAATGTTTTATAAAAACTTGTACTTATTACAAGTTAAATATAAATTAAATTTTGATTTGAAATCATTTATAAAATGAGAAGTAGAAAGTTGTAATTAAAATGTATGTAAATAGCATGAAATGGAAACAATTACGCATATTAAATTAAATTACTTTAGTTTTGTTAATTTGTTGAAAGTAATTCCCCTTAAATAATTAACTTTCTATCAAAGACGTAATATTATGTAATCGAATATAAAATACAAAACTCTGGTGGAATTGTGTTGAGAACTACTGCACATACGTATACAATAGCAGGTGTCGCCTTGGGCATTGTGTGTAACCATCTCTGTTTATCACGTGCCATAGTATAAGACGGAGAGTACTTCGAGGGAAGGTTTTAGTACCTGACAAGATAATCCTATAACCGCCACATAGCTCTGAATTTACTTTAATACCATATACATATGGTACCTCAGACAAAATACGAAGGATAGGCAGAAAATATAAGATACGCACTGCTTTCAAATCGACCAGAATGTTCAGGGAAATACTAACCAAAACCAAACCATACAATGAAGATCAGAATTCCGAATTGTGTATACAACCTACCATGCAAATGCGGCAGAGCATACATAGGAGAGAGCAGTAGACCACTCAAGGTGGGAACGCAGGAACATAAGAACAAAATACCCAAGCGCGAATCAAAAAGACCAAGAATCGCCGAACATGTCTGAAACCAAGACCACCGCATCCAATGGGATAACACACCGATAATGGCAAAGCACGAGAACACAACTCGTCGGAAACTCAAAGAAGTCACATACATCGCACTAGTAGAAAAAATATATATTGGATTACTCAGTGGCTCAGCCGCAAACGTGTCAGACTAGTAAGTGAAGGGTACCAAGTTCGAATCTCAGAGTAGCCTACTGTTTAGGGTAAAATTATATATAACATATGAATACGACTCAAGTGCGAAAACAGTCCTTCTCAGGACTAAGCCTGATGACGGAAGCAGGGTCCGCTTAACTTTATAAAATAATTGTCTGTAATAAACACTTAATGATTCATTTACGTAGATTGAGTTATTTTGCGTCTTAGTATGACTTGAGATATCCAAATCTAAATCCTTCACAAATAAGCTCCTTTTTATTTTCCTGAATCTTAAAAACTCGTCTTTATCTAGTCTTCTTATGAATTTTAATATGATTCTCCTGTCTTGAGTGTGTTTACCAATACGGTGACATGCATCTATCATATCGGGCTTCAATTCAAAATTTATCGCTCGACCTACAGCTTGCATAATCGTTACAACATTTTCATTCTTGCATTCGGGAATTCCAATCACATCAATACAATTTTTCTTAAATATTGCTCCAGATCGTGCACCTTTTCTTTTTGTTCTAAGTTTTCCTTATGCAAAATTGTACATTTGCTCTCCAATGCTTCGTTTTTATGTTCACACTCTTGTATTCTAGAATCTTGAAGTTGTATTTTTTTGTTAAGATCAGCTATCTTCTTATGCAAACATTTATGGAACTCAAAAAAAATTCTTTTAACTCTTGCTGCATTACGTGTAGTTGGTTCATTATTTCCCTTAATGTAGGTTCTTTATCAATTACACTGCACTTATTACAAGACCAATTATCTTCTATTTTGTCTAGTTTATCTTGTGGTGTATTAACGTACACAGAGTGATAATTATTTTGACACACACTCCGATTAAAACTGCTATTGCAAATAATGCATGAATCCGCCATGTTTGTAATGGAAAAAAGAAGTTTAACACCGTTAAATATCAAATAAAAATTTAATTTTTTAGACACGTCTTTATAGCACTTAGTTGAGATATTACTTACCCTTTCACTAATTTATTTGTAATTTTTCTGATAATTTTAATTAAAGAACAGAGTAACAAATACCTTGCGTCGTACGGCTTACGCATCCCCACGGTTCGGTGACTTACGCATCTATATATATATATATATATATATATATATATATATATATATATATATATATATATGGTGTTGCTATGTTCGACCGACAACGCTCTCGTTAATTGATGAGTTTTGAAACAGGAACATGAACTTTTAAAGGGCTTAGTTGCTGAGATACAGGGTGTTGTAAATCAAACACGTCTTTAAATATTTTTTTCATATTTGGTGATCAATATCAAAATAATGTTATGACATACTGGAAACCTTTATCCCCCTATTTTTGACGCCACTGGGGAAAATATTTTTGTTTACTTTCTTTGGATTCTTCGTTCATTCTTAGTTAAAAAAGTAATAGCCTTTAAAAAGCTAAAATGAACAGTGTTGTAGAGATTTTCTTCTGAACAAAAGTCTGCAGGTACAACTAGTTACTCAATATTTCTAAATTCAAATCTAGTAGCTATATTTTTAATAGTGCGTGTATTTGACACGATCTTGGTAGGTTCAACAATACAGCTTTAAACTAGTTTTTAAATTAATTTTGTTGTTGCATAATGAAATCATCCACAAAGAGCTCGAAAAACTGGTAGAATAGCAGCTCGTTTGTACCAACAAGGGTTCCGCAATTGTTGAATTCCGCAATGATTGAATTCCGCATCATTCTACATTTGTCAGTATTGAAAGACCACTGAAAGAAACGGTATACTTGTTAATTAAACGAAATAATGCAACGAAGAACAAGGACTGCTCGGAAGAGGAAATTACATTATTTCTAAAAGGCCATGTTTAAGTACTCGAAATCTAGGTCGTGTATTAAGAGTGGACAATTCTACTGTAAAGTTTTAAACGAACAAATGCTGCATCCTTAATAATTCACCACTGTTCAAGCAGTAGAACTCCGAGATTTTCCCGTACGTATGTAATTTTCAAACTGGTATCTACAAAAGTATTGTGAAAATCGAAAATTTCTCAAAATATATCGTTTAGGATGAAGAAAAGCCGCGCTCTGTTCGTGAACGGGAATTTCAGCATAAATTTTCAGTGAATGTGTGGGTGGGTATGGTTGGAGATTGTTTAATTGAACTTTACCTTTTACCAAATAAGTTAAGTAGACCTATTTATGCGCCGTTTCTAGAAGAAGTGTTAGATTAGTTGTTGGAAAATGTACCTTTAAATATTAGACAACACATGTGGTTTCAGGACGGTGGGACATCGTTCATTTTGCTGCAGGTTCTTAAGAATTATTAAACAGACGTTTCAGAAAAAATAGATTGATCGGGGTGGACACTAATTTTGGCCCCCAAGATCACCCGACTTAAACCCTATCGACTTTTTTATCTGGGGCTGCATGAATTCCTTGGTGTACGAAACCATCGTCGAAGCTGAAGAAGTTCTAATAGCGAGAATTCAAGCTGCGGTAGAATACATTCAGTCAAATCCGGAGTTGTTCTCAAAGACACGTTTTTCAATGAGAAAGCGGCGGAGAACGTGCTCGCAAGTAAACGGCCAACAGTTTGAACAACTATTGTAATTTTGTTAATTTTATTACCTTTGTAGTACATTTGTTTGAATTTAATTTTATTTTTATTAAATTTCACCAACTGGTCTCAGAAGTCAAGCCCATAAATAACTTATTTCTTTTTCAACTATTTATGCTTAATCATTATTCAGAATCGAATACGGATTAAAACAAATATTACTTGTTTAGCAAAACGCCGACGGGAAAATTACAATGCAAATCATAATTTGTTAATTATCTGAGAACTTGGAGACTTTTGTTTAGAAGCAAATCTCTACAACGTTCATTTAAGTCTCATAAAAGGTTATTACTTTTTTAACAAAAATGAACGGAGAATTTAAAAAAAGTAAAAATAGGGGATAAAAGTTTCCACTAGCCCCGATCATGCGCCACTAGTTAAATTTTACAAAAGTTGGTTTATGTCAAAATTTTACTTTCCTAAGGAGCATATTGATCCCTATTGTAAGTGCTTTCAATTCTCCAACTGATGAGCTTGCAAGATATATCTCAAAAGAACTAAAACCTATTTGTGCAAGTGCAAAATCCTATATTAAAAACTCTTTAGAATTTTCAGAAAAGCATAAAAACATCAAATTAAATATTCGTGATATTTTTGTTAGTTTCGATGTGACCTCATTGTTCACAAAAGTTCTAGTAGAAGAAACGATCCAAATTTTACAAGATCAACATTCCATCAATCCAGATATTGATGCGGTATAAAATGGCAGTAAAACGAGATAACAGATAAACTTGGCTTTTGCTCGACTAGACAGCGGCCGGAGTGGACTCGGTTTACTAAATTTTACGCACAATAGGATAGTTTATTATATATAAGTCCAAGTAGGGGTTGAGCGCCAGAGTATTTGGAATGTCACGACAGGGGTTCAAATGCCTAATTACGTCAGTTCACAGCTTGCCCAAAATACTCAAATAACTCGCTTACCTAAACGTAATCTTCGCAGGCGGCACTGGACCAGCATATCTCGCCTACCTGAAAGGCTTAAAAAATATTTGAACACCTAACTAAAATAATTGCCTGCCGCAAAAAATTAATCACTAATTTGGTAAGAAAACAATAATCTAGTATTACGTTACGTTATTAAAAAAAATCGACTCTTAAAGTAATTTCACTTCAACAACAAAAAAAATACTTTAATTCTGTACACAACCACTTGAAATTGTCAATTAATTATGCTCAAATCATAAAATAAAATAATTCGGTGACTCATCGTTACGTTATAATAATTAAATAATCACTTGGGAAGGTTTCGGCCGTAATTATTTTATTTAAACTAAACACAATGTAATGACGTTAATTTAATCTTATCCCCTAGGTTATCTATTAGCTAGCTCACAATGACCTCTATTAAACTGTATTATAAAATTGATTTAAATGTCCAAAATAACAAATGGTTACTTTTCGTTTATTAATAGTGGTTAAAACGCACTTGTCACATAATTTTCGACATAAATTCGTCAGTTTAAACAAAAATTTAAATACACCTTCAAATAAATGTGGATCATAATGCGGATGGATATACCTGTATTAAAATTTGCACAACAGAAACAGCGAAAGGTTAATCTTTAAAAAAATTTTGCATTCTACAAACGCATAACAAAATAATACAAATTACACACCACAAATCTTTTTAGTATTTGTCACCCACCACAATAATAAAAAACACAGAAATGTTACTTTAGGTAGAGAATGCTCTTTCTGACACAGTAATCTGGAATGGGCCTGCAGGAGGACCCCGGCTCTATGGTTGATGACACGACGCTTGCAACTCCCCGTACAATTCAGCTAATGACTGGCTCTCTTTCGACTCACGTTTTAATTAAATTTCAATTGGTTGTATGTACACTGACAGTTATATTAACACGCTAATAGTTAACTTAACTTTACTATGACCTAGTTCTGCTTGACACTCTTATCTAATTATGTACAAGCCCTGATTAACACTTACTACTCTTAACTTAAGGAAAAACTGGTTTATTTACAGCAGGTTATCTGATTTACGGCGTACAGTGAACTATACGTTTGAAACTTTGGAACGAACGTTGGATTTTTCCGCAAAAAGCAAAGACCTCCCTAGAGAACGGCGAAAGCACTCGGAACTTTAAACACTAAACGCCTTTCTAGATTACTGAAAGTCCCTAGGGACCAACTTCCCGTAACGATCAATTGGTCTCGTGAAGGTTGAACACATATATGATCCCTTAAATGGGCTGTAAGGGGATGAGTACGATGCTACGATAGTTCCTTTGACACGGACCTTGGTCAAAGTTGTTCCGCGGTAATCACTACGTCACGAAAAACTGTACGCTTTAATGCCTAAACTACTACTGCCTCGTGAATAATTTCACTTGGCGCCACATTGGTTTTTGGAACCCCTTCCATTAAATTAGTCAATTAAAGAAAATGTATTCAAATTTTTGTATTTTTGTATCCATGAAGTCAAACTCGAAACATGGTCGGGAGAGATTGCATCGTCAACAGAACCTACCTCTTCTCGAAACCTTATCTAAGTAATGGATACATGGTAAATTGAAATTTTGCTAGCAACGCTAGCCTTTAATGCCATGCATTCAAAACCAAGCTCTTCTCAACAGGAACGGCGCTTCAATGACTGCTAAATTTAACTTTTGCAAAAGATGTACCATACAATGTAATAATTTTTATGCGTTCTTTAATTTAATTTTATATGATCCAATCTCAACTCTATTTAACGAAATTTACCTAATTTAAAATAACGAAACTATTTATTTACACAAAACTACTCTATTTAAAAAGAAACTAATGAATGCTTCCTCTCCACTTAGTAAAAAGGTTTCCCAAAATATCGATACCCAAAACGTAAATCACATTTTCCTTTTAAACCTTCATTTTACTTTGATCAACAACAAAATCTTCCTTTTTTTGTTTTAGAAAACAACAAAAATTTATGAACCTTTTAAACACGTAAAAGACAAAAGAAAACGTTACAATAGAAAAGCTTCTCCAAACCTTGATGCGTTATTAGATCCAATTACGAGAGTTTATGCTACATTTGCGATGTACGGTACTAACAAATAATTTGTAATTTCGAAAATTATCGGCAAATCTTTAATGAAATCGTGGACCCATGACGGTATTTTAAAATTAATGAACACTGCATTAATTCAACATACTTCATGTACAAAAGAGATTTCTACAAACAAATTAAAGGAGCTCTAATAGGTTCACCACTTTCTCCGGCTATAGCAAATATATTTTGGAAAATTTTGAAAACAAGGCTATAGCATCGTCTCCCTTTAATTCCAAATGTTGGTTTCGCTATGTGGACGGCATATTTGTTACATGGCCATATGGATTAAAAACTTTACATAACTTTTGGCAATATCTCAACAATATACACAAAGATATAAGATTTACAATGAAACTAGAAACAAACAATTTTATCATATTTGGACATTTTAATTACAAAACAAAATTAATTATACAGTACACCTAAAGGAAACTCATACTAATCGATATCTTCATGCAGAATTACACCACCACCCACATAAACTTAGTGGAATTGTAAAGTCACTAACAATCACATGCATTCGTTTGACGGACAGCAGCTCAAGAACCCAAGAATTAAATAATCTAATGTATTACATCACAATGGCTATGGTTTAGAACTAATAAAGAAAGAACAAAGTTATCAATAACAATCCAAAATCGAAGAACAAAATTGAAAAATTTCAAAATTTACTGTTATTGCCATACAATAAATGAGTGACAGATACAATTTCAAAGAAATTTTCGAAAATTAATATACGAGTTGTTTTCAAACCGCACATTACCATCCATCAATTGTTGAATAGTCCAAAAGACAAGGTTGACGGTGGAGAACAAGGTGTGTACGAAATTCCATGTAAAAGTTGCCAAAGTTCTTATGTTGGGCAAACTAGTAGAAGAAGAAGTACGTGCAAAAGAACATCAATTAGTAATCAAACAACATATAACGTCAAACTGATCGACAACCCATTATCTTGACACTGATCATACCGACGTTAATCAAATAAAATTACTCGCTTCAGCGAACGGACTACAAGAAAGAATCATCAGAGAAATCGAAAAAATACCTTCTTTTTTTATGATTGTGGACCAGAACAGGCTAAATTTGGCCTATCATGCTAAAGTACTCAGGAACACTTAGGACGATGGATAGAGGGATAATGAATTGCCAATAGATGCCTATGAACAGCTACCCTAATTTTCTCATATCATAAGTGAGAGGAAATCAGGAACTAGGGAGATCATTCCAGAGTTTAGAAGCCGTGTAGAAAAACGTGGATTGCGCCCGTTTGGTACGACAAGTGGAGATTTGTACTGCATACTGATGATGTGAATGAGAGAATCGAGTGTTTCTCGCAAAGATAGCCGAGATGGTATCAAAGAATATAATTCAGCAGCACAATAGCCGTTGTAGTAACGATAATACAAAGAAAGAACTGAAACCATCCTGCTATGCTCAAGGGACTGTATGTGAGAAGTTAAGGACGGGTCATTTATAAGCCTAATCGCTCTCTTTTGAATACGATCAACGATATCGGGAGCGTATTGGGGAGCACTCCAGAGGTAAGAGTTATATTCCAGATGAGGCCGAATTTGGGCCTTATACAGCAGAAGGAGTTGTCGAGAGGTAAAGTACTGCTTAGATCTTTATAAAAAGCCTATTTTACGAGCAGCTGTTTTGGTAGCTGTCAGAAGGTGGTCAACCTATGAGAGATTTGAAGATACAGTCATACCAAACAGAGTTATAGAGTCTGAAAACTTAAGAACTGAGCCATTCATACTTACAACAGGAAATGATCGATCTTTTTTGGCGGACACAAGGCAAAAATGAGTTTTGTTAGCATTAAATTTAACTAGATTATTGCTTCCTCATTCGAGAATACGTTGAATGTCTTTGTTGATTGAATTTGCCATTTCAGCTTTAATTTCTTGATTTGACATAGAGGGTGGATTATCACTATGAGTAGACTGAGATGAACTACAGTGAAGAGTGCTATCGTCAGCAAAGCAATGGATGGGCTTAGTTGTTGAAGAAATAAGGTCATTTATGTACAGCAGAAAAAGTGTAGGGGCTATAACGGATCCCTGTGGTACGACCGCGTTAATGCTAACTTCTTTTGAAAAAAAGCCATCAACTACGACACGTATTCGTCTTTTATCAAGGAAACTAGAAACCCAGTTGATGAGCGTATCACTTAACCCAAACGAGGTGAGTTTGGCAAGTAAACACTTATGCTAAACTTGGTCAAATGCCTTTGAGATATCTAAAGCGACTACAACTGTTTCACCGGACTGCTCTACTGTATTGTTCGGTCACATATGAAAGAAGATCACCTGTTGAACGACTTTGCCTAAACCCATATTGGTTGCTGATTGATGGCTTTTTCCACGATTTTAAACAAAACGGAAGTGATGAAAATTGGTCGGTAGTTTGAGGGATCGGTCTTATCGCCTTTTTTGGGAATAGGTTGAACATTTGCTAACTTCCATGATGAAGGGAATTCCCCAGAAGACATAGAGATTGTATAGAGCTTAGATAGGAATGGTATTAGTTCGGGGAAACATTTCTTTAAGACAATAGCTGGGCCAGTCGCCTTATTGAGATCAAGCCTACTGATGATCGATTCCAAGAGCTTATACCGAAAATGAATTGGTTTCATAGCGTATGAAGAAGAGTTGGTTAGGGGCACATCTTTTCCAGAATCATTGATACACGAGTTTAATGCAAACAAATCCACAAAAACATTGGCTTTGTCTACAGAATCAGCAACTACCGATCCATCAATAGATGTCAGGGGGGGGAAATGAAGATTATTACTAATGGCTTTAGCTAAAGACCAAATTTACGACTGCCTAAAGGAGATGTAGCTAGTTCATTGCATTTTCGTTGTTCGAACAACTTTTTAGTTTTAGTGATTTGACTTTTGCAGATATTTCTAGCAACAACGTATTCCACATGACTGTCTACCGATTTATTAGATTTCCATTTAATGAAATATTTATTTTTTATAGATATTGCATCAGCACAAGCCTTATTGAACCAGGGTTGGGAACGTGAATGACCTATACGGTACTGTTTTTTGGGAATGTATAACTCCACTCCCATGAGGATGTCCGAAGAAGAGAACGACTTAAAACAGTGTTCACGCCATGGAAAGGTTGCAAAGAAATCCCGTAAATTACTCCATCGAGCTGACTTAAATCACCACAAGGTTCTATCGGTTTTGCGAACAACAGTGGAATTGGGTACAGTAGAAATAATTTCTATTAGACAATGGTCGGAAAGACCTAAAGGCGAAACAGATGATGGATCTAGAATTTCACCAATTTAAAAAAAATTACCCAATCAAAATTAACAGCACGCAACCGCTTGGCGTCTAACGATAACATTACATCTAGTAAACCTATAACACGAACTCAAGTACTCTGGCAATACTTCAAAAGACAACAGACATACATAGGACCTACGACCCGCTTCAGGATACGACATACAATACAGTAACTTAAAAAAATCAAGTTACGAGACATCTAGTGTCAATCTATTTAAATATTATAATTCTTGATAAAGATACAATAATGGGCCTACCGAAACCCAGAATTTAAGAATAGATTTCAAATTACACGTGGAATATATATATATATATATATATATATATATATATATATATATATATACATACTCCCTCCTATTTTTGCTTCCGTATTTTGGTTCCTATCCTAGGTTTGCCTATAGAGACTTTCATCTTACTGGGGTGGTCAGATTGTGCAACGTGAGTAATTGTACACTTTTCTTAAACTGCTCTGCAATATACCTTTTTCAAAATGTTTGACTCTAAAAGCTGCCCTGCTTATACAAACGATCATCTAAAATGTTATCCACGGTTAATTTAAAAACCCGCACACTCACGAGCATTAATTTATAATCTACGTATTAGGCCTTCATTGTGAGTAAACTATTCCCATATCAGAGTAATAATTCGTGCCAAATTTCACAAAAATCGGTTGAGTTGTGGTGCTATTAAAACGAAAGCTTAAAGCACTTTTTACTTGAGTTTTTTTACCGACTCCTTTGATCCATTATTAAACGTTGTGAGCACCCTGTATATCTTCTGATCTGCCCTTATAGATTCAATTATTAATACCGAGTTAAGTTTGTTAAAAAAGTTATAAAACCATTAATGATATGAGAAATAATGTACAATACTCACAGTGTTTTAATAATGGATATACTTTGTAACGCTGTTAAAAGAAATTTTGCTTATTATTTATTCAAAGTTTTAACGATAAATTAAAGTATATCTAAATACATTTAGAGAATCGATTTAAAAATGACAAATAATGATATTATTTTTTGGATTTAATACCATTTTATCGTTATCATTTGATAAAGCTCAACTTCCAGTTTGCGCTTAGATTTATACTCTTCATATTTAATAATCTACCATAAATTCAATTTTTCACTGTTATCTATGATGACTTTATTATTTTTGTCGCACACGATCCTCGAGTTATACTTCGTAAGCACATCCATTAATTTTAAGGCATCCCTGGATCAACCATTCTCTATAATCTCTTCTCTTTTTACGGTAACTAACCCTTTTTAGTATCGATTGAGACCCTTTATTTTATTATTGTAACTTATTTGTATGCAAATGTGCTTTCACAAAATATAACACAACGCTAAAATGGCAAGAGAATCTTTTTTTTTGTGTAACAAAATACTTTGTTTTATATTAATATTGTAATCACAAAACTTAAATATGAGCGACTGTAAAGATTCGAAATAATGTATAAGATTTGGAAAGGTTTGAAATACAATTGCAGACTTTTTCACTCGATAGCGACAGAAGGGAGTTGATTGAGATTATTACTACCGTTTAACTGCGACATTTACGGCCCTTTCCTTTCACAAACCGTCATTAAAATCTGAATTTTGCTAACATTGTTGTAAGAAATCAACTAATATTATTTATAATAAATATGAGTCTGTGTCAAATACTGCTTAGATTTTCCGCCTTAACAGGAATCGCTTGGGTAGCTACCGTGTTTTGCCCATCCCTGCGTACTGTGATATACGATGTTAATTCACCAAAGCATCGTTATATAAAACAATAAACTATACAAAACAAAAATCCACCTTGGTACATTGGTATTCTAACGATACTTGGCTTATAATAGTTGTTGCGTAGCTCATTGCTCACACTTAATAATAACTACGATATAGGTTTTACACTGTTTATTGAATTATATGTTACGCTTAACAGTCGAGCTACATTATCATGACATGACTAACTTAAAAATTTTGTGGAAACTTATATTAGATAGGGGTAACTTGTTCCCCGTTAGGTTAATTCAACAACAATTAAATAGTTCTTACCTGCCAAAGAGCAGGTGTACATCTTACTAGGAATTTTAAATTTAGTCGAATGGTAATTCGTTCATGCAGAAATTTGAATGAAAATTACAAACTTTAACTAGTATATAAACAAAAATTGAAGTTGGCTTCAACATACCGCCACCTCTTGAAAGGATGTGATAATTTCAACATATTTGTAGTAACTTAATGTAATTAAACCTAGTTCATGATTACATCCTAATATTTGTACATCACTTTAAGTATCACTCACATAGTAACACACACACCTTTGTTACAGGTCGTTTGTAAATACCGGCACTTGTCTTAATTGTTACCACACGCACTATATCATCACTTCCAGGGTGAACTTCCACGACTCGACCTAAGTTCCATTTTAGAGGAGGAAGATTATCTTCCTTCACTATCACCATCGTGCCTGGTTTAATTAATGTTGCCCCATGTTGTGTCCATCTTTTTCTAACCTGCAATTCCGATATGTATTCTTTGGACCAGCACTTCCAAAAGTGTTGCGTCATTTTTTGAAGTCTTTGGAATTTAGACAGCAAGTTATCCCTTTCGTCGTAAACCAGAGGTTCTGGTAAGGCGACCAAACTATGGCCAATCAGGAAATGACCGGGAGTTAATGGAAGGTGATCATTAGGATCGTTCGATAATGGAGAAAGTGGACGTGAATTGAGACAAGCTTCAATTTGCGTAATTACTGTGTTAAATTCTTCAAATGTTAGAGAGCTACAACCGACAACTCGTTTTAGGTGGTGTTTGATACCTGCCTCCCACATGCCGCCCATATGAGGGGCTCTGCTTGGTATAAAATGCCAATTGATACCTTGTTGACATAGTTCGCTTTTCAATTCCATTTCAATGGAACTTACAAATTTATATAGTTCGGCTTGAACGCCTTTAAAGGTTTTTGCATTGTCCGAGTAGATATTTTGAACCCTTCCTCTACGAGATATGAACCGTTTGAGACAATCCAGGAATTTCTCGGAGGTTAAGTCGCTTGTTAACTCTATGTGCACGGCCTTGCTGACTAGGCATATAAAGAGACATACATATGCCTTCGAGAGTTTAAAATTTCTCGTGCTACGATCTCGTAACATGAATGGCCCACAGTAATCAACTCCGCAGTTGGAAAATGGTTTTGCGGGAATTAATCTAAAATCTGGTAAGTCCGCCATAAGGTAGGAAGTGTCTTTCGGGTTTGTGCGGAAACATCTAATGCATCAATGTATCACCTTTCTTACAAGATTGCGTCAACATAGGATCCAATATTTTTCCCGTAAGGAGGCTAGTAATAATTGGGGCCCGGCATGCAATAAACGTACATGTTCTGATTTGACTAATAGTATCGAGAGGGGGTGATTGTTGGCTAGTATTGCAAGGTGTTTTTTGCAAAAGTTATACATTGATTTAGAAAGTCTCCCCCCCACTCTTAAAATTCCATGGTCGTCGACAAACGGATTTAAATTTAATAATTTGCTACTTTTCTTAAGGGTACGTTTCTGTTTTAAATAACTTATATCCTCGGAAAACGATTGTAATTGCGCCATTTTTACTATCACGTTTGCAGATTGTTGTAATTCTGCAGTGGTAAGAGGTCCATATTGTTTTGGTTTATTTAAGCAATTTTGTTTAAATCTGAGGATAAATGCGACTACTCTTTGGAGTTTACTAAAGGTTGAGTAGTTGTTTAATAAATCAAAATTCACGGAGCCTGCTAATACCGTTACCTTTCGTTGACGTCTTTCCTTGCTATGGTCTTCCGTATGTTCTATGTCCCTTATATGGATTAGCGGCCAATCGTGTATTGGTTGTTGTAACCATTATGGTCCATATCACCACAGACTAGAGTTAGCTAAAGTGTTTGGGCTAACACCTCTTGAAATTAGATCAGCAGGATTGCTGACTGTTCCTATATGACACCAAGATGCATCTCTTGCTAGATTTTGAATCTGCGACACCCGGTTAGCAACAAATAATTTCCACGTGGTGGGTTCCTTGTTCAGTCTCGACAGCACAATAGTTGAGTCGCTCCATAAATATGTATGGTATATGTTGATATTTAAAGTACGTTTGACGGCGGTTACTAATTTTGCGAGTAATAAGGCACCACAAAGTTCCATCCGTGGTATAGATATAACCTTAAGTGGCGCAACCTTGGATTTCGCACAAATTAAATGTGTGGCAATTTCGCCATCTTTATTTTCTGACCGAATATAAATGCACGCGCCGTAGGCCTTATTAGAAGCGTCCGCAAACCCGTGAATTTCGAATTCAACAGGATTATTACATGCTACGTGCCGCGGAATTTTTAATGAGTTCAAAGTGTGTAAACCGTTATAAAATTCCTGCCACTCGTTTTGAAGGTTTATTGGAATATCGTCATCCCAATCGATAGTAAGCTGCCACAAAGTTTGTATGAATAATTTTGCTATTATTGTTACTGGCCCAAACAGTCCCAGTGGGTCATATATTTGTGCTGTAGCGGAGAGTATTGTGCGCTTAGTTAACAAATGTTCCCTTTTAATTTGAATTTTGAAGCTTAGTAAATCCGTATCCGAATGCCACAAGAGTCCTAATGCATGCGTTTCATTATTTTGACCAATATTGAGAATAACATTAGATTCTAAATTCGTAATTTCCTGTATTAATTCGGAACTGTTAGACACCCATTCGTTTAATGTAAAGCATCCGGTTTTTAGAATTGACGTTATTTCTGAATATATGGTTTTTAATTCGCCAGTCGTGTTTGCTCCGGTTAGCAGATCGTCCACATAAAAATCATCTAGTATAATTTTACTAGACCTAGGAAATTTCGTTGAATGTTCATACGCTAATTCTTGTAGGCACCTTATAGCTAAATATGGCGCGCTAGCAGTACCGTAAGTTACCGTGTTTAGTTCGTATTCGCGTAGCGGTTTTTCAGGATCAGATCTCCAAAATATTTTTTGTAGTTTTCTGTCATCAGAGTGTACTAGAATTTGTCTGTACATTTTTGTAATGTCTCCAGCCAAAACATACTTGTGGGTTCTAAACCGAATTATTATTGATATGAGATCATTTTGCAAGGAGGGTCCTACGTACTGTAAGTCGTTAAGGGCTAGACCGGACGTAGATTTACATGAAGCGTCAAATACAACACGTAATTTGGTTGTAATGCTAGCTTCCTTTTACACACAATGGTGTCGTATGTAATAAGAAATTTGATTATCCTGGACGTCTAGTTCTGTCATATGATTTAAAGTTTTATAATCTTCCATAAATTGCACGTAAGACTGCCTAACCTCAGGATTTTTGCTTAACTTGTGCTCTAATGCATAAAATCGCCTTAAAGCAATTGATTTTGAGTCACCTAAATTTTCTCGCGATTGTTTTAAAGGTAATTTTGCAATGAATCTCCCAGTTTTATCACGTTTGGTAGTGTTTTTAAAAATGATTTCGATTTGTTCATCTTCGCGTGATACCGGCTTCGTTTCTCCAAATTCCTCAATCTCCCAGAATCTTTGTAAATTAGTATTAATTTCATCAGTTGTTATTAAATTTCATTGCGTATCCTTACCAATGTACGATGGAGGTATTGGTCCGGAAACGATCCATCTCAATAATGTTCTTTGGAGTATCGGTTTTGTTTACCTAGGCTGATTTGACCTGATTGTAAAATTTGCCAAAATGATTCTACACCTATTAGTAAGTCTAATTTACTAGAAATGTTAAATTCAGGATCCGCTAGAGGGATATTTTCTGGAATATTTAAGATAGATTTATCAAACGATGTGGTTGATAAATTGTCACTTATTTTTGGAACTACTAAGCAATTAATATTAAGATTAAACAAACCAATATTTGATTTTAATTGCACTGACATGCTATATTTCATTTTACTTAAGCTGCTGTTTATCCCGCATACCGAAATATCTATTTTGCGTTGGGTCAGATTTAAGTTTGTTGCAAGTTCACCTGAAATAAAACTACTTTGCGACCCGCAATCAAGTAATGCACGACAATGATGTAGTTTTCCATTTTTATCCTGGACCTTCAATAATGCTGTGGATAACAATATTTGATCAGCCGAATTAGACGCATGAGCGGTTACTGACTGATTAGGTTGTGTTTCGGTATTTCTGCTTTCGTTGGGGACAGTACTACCAGCATCTTCAAAATGTAGTAATGTGTGGTGTCGTTTGTTACACGTCTTACAATTAAATCTTGATTTGCAATATTTTGTCAAGTGATTATCCTTTAAACAGTTACTGCATAATTTGTTACCCTTTGATTCCAAAAATCGTTTGTCTGGGGTTAACTTTAAAAAACGTTCGCATTGCGTTATAGCATGAATTTTTGAACAATACCCGCATGTTTGTGAATTGTCAGTTAAAAGATATGATTTCGTTTTTAGATTGGTCGGAAGGATTTTAGTTTCGTTTTGAGGTTTCAAGGTTTCCAGAATTCTGCATTTTTGTTCCAGAAATTCGGAAAGTTCCGCAATTGTTGGAAACGTATTCCGTTTTACTGTACGGGATTCCCAATCTCTACGTGTAGTAGCGTCTAATTTATCCGTAATTAAGTAAATAATTAAGCCATCCCAATGCTGTACAGGCTGTGCCAATACTTCCAACGAACGAATATGTTTAGTTAAACCGTCATGTAACAGGCGTAAGTTAGCGTGCGATTCTTTTGTTAAGATGGGTAAATTAAAGAGAGCTTTAATATGATTATTTACTAATAAGATTTTATTTTCAAAGCGCTTGTATAACATTTCCCATGCTGTTTGATAATTTGCTGTAGATATTTCTAATGATTGTAGTAATTGAGCCGCTTCGCCCTTTAGCGATAACCGTAAGTGTTTGAATTTCGGATATTTCATTATCATTATGTATTATAGAATTAAATGTGTCTCGAAAATATAGCCACTGATCATAATTTCCGTCAAATGTCGGCAATGGAATTGGGGGTAATTTTATGGTCTTACCGTTATTGTGGTCTGACGCAATACCTGAGTTCGGTGATTCTATATGTGCGCACCCCGATCTGACAGTGTTACTTGAGTTTTCGATTGATTGATTTAGTAATCGTTGCGCGAGAAAAGTGTACTCAAAGTATTCTTCTTCAAATGCTTCGCGTTCCTTAAAATATTTATTATTGTCAGCATCTGAATCTGAATCTAAAATTTCGATTTGTGTTTGGATATCATCGAATTTATTAAGCAAAGGTTTGAAGTTCCTTGAAACGAATTTCCAACTTAACTATGTCTACATTGGTTTTCAAGTTTATCATAAGTTTTAAATCTTGTTAGACTACTCTTTAGTTTGGATCTTATTAAGGTTAATTCTTTAAGTTCTGGCATTTTAATAATTGATTGAGTAATTATCGAATTGAAATCTAATCAATGGATTGGTTGTTTTGTGAATATAACTTTGATTAATGATTATTCGCAGCTTTAACCTGTTTGTGCTGTACCGGAAGTTAATAGTTAGGTACGTTAGAATTTTATATTCCCTTAATTATGTGTGATCTGTAACAATAGGTGTAAATAAAATGCAATATTTTAAATACCGTTACACGATTTGTTTGTTGAATATAAATGTATGTTTTACTTTGTGTAATTGATATAGTAATAAGGAGAGTTGTTTGGTTGAATTTACACAAATTTTATGTTTAGTTGGATGGATATAAGTGTATTATGAAGTCTACGTAGACCATAATGGTTCTTGTATTCAGAGACTACAGTATTTTATTTACGCAAATTGATTGCATGCCTAGTAAGTTAGATAAGGTACCTTAAAGAAGGACTGACCCTCTGTTTGGATTACTTCCGTGTAGTACTTGTGGGATGCATCTCGCTGTGGTCATCAGTGGATGTTGTTTTCACTTTCACCATTATATATTTTTTAATAACTGTATGTGTTGATAGTTAACTAGTAGTACTTAATACTCGCGTAAGTTCAAATCCGGCTCGAAGGACCAAAATGTTGCGTAGCTCATTGCTCACACTTAATAATAACTACGATATAGGTTTTACACCGTTTATTGAATTATATGTTATGCTTAACAGTCGAGCTACATTATCATCACATGACTAACTTAAACAATTTTGTGGAAACTTATCTAAGATAGGGGTAACTTGTTCCCCGTTAGGTTAATCCAACAACAATTAAATGGTTCTTACCTGCCAACGAGCAGGTGTACATCTTACTGGGAAATTTAAATTTAGTCGAATGGTAATTCGTTCATGCAGAAATTTGAATGCAAATTACAAACTTTAACTAGTTATCCTATATAAACAAAAATTGAAGTTGGTTTCAACAATAGTGTTTGTACACAATGAGCACTACCGTTGATTTTAAAGACTGGTCATTCCTAGTTTACCTTTACCTTATTCATATACTGAAGAGAGATATGCGTATGTATAAAGGTGGTTTGCAACACCGAAAAAGTCACATTTTCCAGGTTTTGATCGATCGAACTACATTGGATTGTGTACTTCAGTGATAGGTGGATTAATGAAAATCCCCACGCCTTCAGGAAAAATCACACCCGATACCCCTTGAAGGTACATGTGTGGGTCTAGGCAATATCTTCATCTGGCCCGTGTTTATCAATAATAATTCAAATGGGGAACTTTATGCTGTAATGAGCCAGAATTGGGTAAGACAAATTAATTGTTATTTTAATAAAAATTATTAAAATAATGTTTAAATAATAATTCATTTTATTCCAGTTCTAAATAAATGTAAATAATCAGCACTTTTGTGCGCACCGGTACCCCACTTTCACGATGTGCAGAAACGTTGCGACATTTCCTACCTAAAACCCCACTCATTCGCAAGGTTTATAAGCGAAATTATTGGCACTTTTGAATTAATTCCGTTTGTAGAACGCTTCTCTACAAATACTCTCCTGCCTCTCCGTTTGTAATAATTTATTATTACACCTGAAATTCTGTTTGTAGAACGCTTCTCTACAAATACTCTCCTGCCTGTCCGTTTGTAATAATTTATTACACCTGAAATTCTCCATTCGAGAACATAACCGCCTGACCTGTTCTTAAAGCAATTTCAATTGAATTAAATAGAATTCTAACACTCCAAAGTATAACCAATTTTTTACGAAAATAGTTGTAGTACCTGGAAATTCCTATTAACAAACCATCCTTAAGACGTCAAAGAGGTTTTTCGTATTATACTGGTCTTAGGTAGATTGACTGGTTAACACCGGCGGTCACCGGGACTATTATAGGACTTCTTCTAGTTAATGGGGCTCATATAAGCCACGCCTGGTTGCCCGATCACGCGCTATAACCTTAGAAAACGGCAATTTACAAATCCCATTCTCAACCCCTGTATATAGTTCTATATATTCAAAGTATCCGATACAGCTTTGAATAAATAGAATCCCTAAGATTCGTTAATTTAGACTATTGAGCCCATTGGCTTGGGTATTAACGAGATTATAAGCTAACACCAGATATATCCTGAACCTCCTATATAATAGTTCTATATATGCAAAGTGTCCGAAACAGCTTTGAGTAAATAGAATCTCTAAGATTCGTTAATTTAGACTATTGAGTCCACTGGCTTGGCTACTAACGAAATTATAAACGAAAACCCAATATATCCTGAACCCCTGTATATAGTTCTATATATTCAAAGTATCCGTTACAGCTTTGAATAAATAAAATCTCTAGAATTTGTTGATTTAGCTCGAGCTCCTTGCTTGGCTATCAACACTTATAATTTATTCCCCCTGTATATGACGAAAATCCACCTGAATATCATGTCCAAATTATTACCGAAAACAAAACTTGAATTGTGTAAAACATAAAATTTATACAACTAAAAGTAAATTTTTACGTTTTACTTCAAAATAAAAAGAATTTTTATTTTACATAAGAAATCCAATAGATTAAAGCAATTTATTTTTGCTTTAGCTATTAAAACTTTAAGATAATTATTCTTAGAAAAAAATTTATTTGCATTTCGCAAATAAGTACTCACATCCAATTAAAGTGTAAGGAATCATCCTGTTTATACAAATAAAACGAAGGTCAACGTTCCATTTTAGTAGTTTGAATGAGCTCTTATCAATTTTCAACAACACATTGTTCGAAAATATTCCTGTATCATATGAACCATTACAAACTTTAAATTGCGAATTCCAAAACGTTGAATAACCCCGTGTACATATTTAATTGTATATATTATTGATAGTTAATTTAGAATTAGTCTTTCCCTTAGTCCGTGTGTACAAACCCTCACAATTAAACACATCAAACACCACCGTTGTCTAACACGAATTTGTATTAACACTAATCGTGTAAATATCAAAATCTCGTGTAGGGCCTGCTTTTCTTTAACCTGTTCCGTATTCCAAAACGTTATTTAAGAAAATATAAGTAATAAAAGAGCCAGTCCACGATAAAGATTTGAAATACTCTCTAACCTCGAATTCAACAACATTGTCTTAAATTTATAAAATAATAGACAAATTAAACTTACCTGTCTAAATCACAGTAATCCTACAGGGTTTTGAAGTGTACACACACCCTTGTATTATGTTCACCTGAACACCGTTTGCAAAGAAACAAAACCACAATTATTTTATTTTTTGAACACTGCATTATAACGCGCTTGTTTACAGGAAATTTCCAAACCGACGAGCATAGATACGCAGGTGACACCTGTCCTTAAACATTATAAATCTTCGGATTTACCGCCGACATTTCCCCGACACCAGCATTACTCCAAGGTACGGTAGGCTGCCCAGGTACCAGGCGCTGTACAAACGAAGAAATCCCTTATAAATATTTTTAAAAACATTTCGTTTATTTTCCATCATTGTGTTTAACTTGAATATTTCATTATTTTACCAGAATATTGTTTTGTTAAGTTATTATAATTCCAGAAGTTTTGTTTTAATATATGTATTAAACTTGGGTAAGGAAATTGTTTAATAGTTATATAAGTCTAAAAACCCACTTCCCAAATTCCTGATTAGCCGAGATTAAAAAGAAATCCACATAGTGGTAATTAGTAAGTGTAACTTATAAAAGAAACCTGCACAAAATTATGGGCCTTACAATGCAAAGTGGAAATCTTTCGAGCCTATAATAAATAAATTACAATTTTTTATTGCTTTAAATTGGAAGTTAACCGTAGGATTAGGTTGGAGATTTATATTTTGTCAACTAAATAGGCATTTCAAAAGGATGTATGATTTTTTTAAATTTTAACAGTGTCTGAAGAGATAGCCCTATCTCTGAAACGGTTGTATCGATTTTTTAAAACAAGTCTTAACGTATTAACTGCCACTACCGTTTCATATTTAATCTTCATTTAGAGCCAACCGATACGCCGGCGGTCGTACCAGTTTCTTTCTTTCTGAGGCCAACCGAACGCCGGCAGATCGTAAGGTAAACACTAAAATAAAGCTGGATAAATTCACTTGGCCTCAGAGAAGAGCTACGTATACTAGAGATATACAAGTACATAGTACATATTCTCTATGGTAGGACTCGGGCGGTCGTAAATATGTTTGCAAACCGAGAGTAAAAACTCATAGAAACTTAAAACTTTATTCCTATAGGAACAACAAAATAATGCCGGAAACTTGTTTAAACTTGAAAATAATAGCAAATTTAGTCTTTATGAGTAACAAAACAATTTGAACACATAAATGGGTTATCTGGGCAACGTACACAGTATGTGTTCACCTTTTTTGCCTCATCTGCAATACGACTGCCTTTTTCATCACAAGTCTTCCTATAACATAAAGTACATCGTTTTCTGATCTTCCTATTTCTTTTATGTACCTCATCAGTTTTTTGTAAAAGATATGATGCCTCTGCTCTTTCCGTGTTTTTTTCGAGCCCAATCATTTCTTCTACTAAAAATTCTCGGAATCGAGTTATTGGTGAATTTCTTATAGAACTTCATAAAAACTGTTCCAAATATTAATTCCATAATAACTTTATGGTACCATTTTATAGACTTGCGGACTGCAGATGAGTAGCTCGAATACTGATCCGAAAGATCGATTCCTGCCTTTCCTGCATTATACTCTTTTACTATCTCCGGTTTCATTAACACATTCTTCTTTCTGTCAAACTTTCCTGTTGTCGTTATGGCCGAATTATGTTTTGTTGATAGAAGATGAACTTCGCGTTTATCTTTCCATTTAGCACAAACAATGCCATCGTCATTTTCTAAGCCAAAAATTTCTCCCTTTTGTAACTTCCTTTTGATCACAGCTGGAGGCACTTATCTTCTATTTTTCCCCATAGTTCCTACTAAATAAGTCTTTCGTTCAATAAATGGTTGCCTAACTGAACAGAAGTATAATAATTATCTATAATTAATGTGTGGCCTTTGTTCAAATATGGATCGGTAAGTTTCATGACTATTTCACATGTTAAGTTCTCTGACTCTTCAGCGGTTCCCTTTTCTTGATAAGAGATCACATTATATGTATAACGGTCTGTATCACAACGTTTAAAAAGCTTAACACCATATTTGTGGCCTTTCCAGGCATATACTGTCGAATTTTGAGCCTTCCATGAAATGGAACCGTAGATTCGTCTACGCAAGTTACTTCCCCAGGGTATTTATGTTTTTGAAAAACTGCTACTAAACGATGAAGTATGTTTGATATTTTGTACAATATATCCCCTTCGGTGGCATAACGATTGTCTACGAAGTGCCACTAGTCTCATCCACATAAGTAGACCTAAACACTTTTTCATTTCGTCTCAATCTGTAGGACGCCATGCATTTCGACTATTCCGGCTTGCACTGTGTGATTCTTTATACTGATTTGCATATAAATTCTTTTTTTTTGAACATTATATAGACAATCTCATTGTTTATAAATTTTGTGAAAAATACGTATGGACTACTAGTTGGTTCAGCATCTTTAATAATAATTCTTGGATCGCCTGTGGAAGAAAATAGGTTACTTAGATTAACGTTTTCAGTAATTACTTTTTAACTTATGCATGAAAGCAAATCTATTTTTAGGAGTCATAGAAACGGTCTTCCACTTCATACTAAAATCAGCGTTAAAGTTAACGGGTTCCACTTCTTCATTCTGCATATTGCTAAAATTGCTGTCTGAATCAGATTGTTTTGAGGGTAAATAGTTGGAATCAGAATCTGTACTGTAGGGATCCTCACCTGAAGATATATTACCAGAAATATTTTCATCGTCATTGTTTTCCTCAGATCTGCCACCCGCTCCGTAAAAATTAATAGGTTTTATTCCCGAAAACTTCGCCATGCACACTCTTTCGCAGTTACTTATCAACTGAAATAACGACCGATACTTTTAAAAAACCCAAAGGTGCCGAGAGAGAGACCACCGACATTTCCTCGCTTACTCGTATTCATCACTCCTGCAGTGTTCTGGTTTGGGACACGTTTTGTATTTTTGACCCATTTTCAGAAGATTGTTTGTTTCCCTCAAAATCATTCTGCATTTTCTCTCCTTCCAAAGCAATTACTCCTCTTTTTTTCTCTCACTGCCTCGTTTTCTTCATTGTTTCTTAATGTGTACACCTCTTACAATCGCTTTTTCTCACATCACCCCCATGCTGTATTACATAATGCCTTTTTTAGCAATTATTTGTTCCACACTGCTTAATTCACATTAAACACTTTACTGACAGCATCTTCATACTTCATTCTCACATCATTATTTAGTAGTTTATCTACCCTAATTCTGGACGTTTTCACTACGTTTGCCTTCCTTCTCTGGACCCACTTTTGCCCTAAATACACTCTAGATACAACCAAAAAGTGGTGCGGTCTACACTCCGATCCGCGCATTACTTTTGTATCTCTCACGAGGTTTCTAAGTCGTGTATCATACACTATCAAGTCAATCATACTTTTAGATTCACCTGCCATATACACATTTTTACGCTTAAACCACGTATTAAATACAAACAAGGTTTTTTCTAAGCAGATGTTCACCAGGCGTTCACCATTCTCATTGATTCTTTGGTCTCCGAACTTTCCTAGCACGCGTTTAGTATGTTCTCTCTGTACACCCACACATCCATTCATATCTTCCAATATCACCACTCTTTCTTTTGGCTTACATACGTTCAACATGTTCTCTACATCATTCCAGAAGTGCTCGCACTATACTATTTCTCCATTTACCGGTGCATAGCACGCAATGAGAAAAATGTTTCAAAATTCAAAATCAGCAAAATCAACGCGCCGTTAAGAATAGATTATAAAAGTTGTCCCTCTTGGACTGATTCAATGATAGTTCTCTCCTGGTTAACAGTTGAATCTAGTGATTGGAAAGTTTTCGTTGGAACCCGGGTACATGACATACAAAAGTCTACTGACATCGCATTCTGGCATAACATAAATAGTAAAAATAACCCAGTGGACATTATATCATGTGATATGACACCAACCAATTTAAACAATCTGGATATGTGGTGACATAGTCTCGAAATTCTACACACCGTGTTTAAACAAAAATACAATAAGGGTGTATGACCTTCCAGACATGCGTGTGTCTCCTTGGCTACAATGGTCCCGGAATTATTTATTTTCTCTAAGTGTTCTATATTTACAAAATTATAGTTCGTGATAGCATAATGCTTATTTACTGTGCCTGATAGCATAATGCTTATTTACAGTGCGTGATAGCATAATGCTTACGATTCATATGTAATTTAAGAAACTCTGGTTTAAAAAGAACTGATAGCATAATTGTCTCGAACTCAACGATGTAAAAACTGCAATAAAGAAATACGTGCAAAAAAGGACTTTAAGTCCTTAATTAAAACAAATCAGGTATGCAACACTAACCATTTACGTTCATTAAGTCCCTTTTTGAACGAGAACGGATTAATACGTGTTGGTAGCCAATTAAAAAATTCATCGTTGTCGTATAATACCAAGCATCCAGTGTTGCTATTCATCCAATTTACTTGAAATAAACCCAAGACCGTACAAAAGGAAAAATTAAAGCATGTATTGTTTTTTTCATTCATGCTAAATTCCTGACCTTTTATTCCCTGTCAAATGATCCCAACGAGATCGAGGCGTTAGCTCCTGGCCATTTTTTAATCGATGACGCAATTAATATATTTTACGATCCGAACATTACTGACCTAATTAAAAGTAGATTGTCAAGATGGAAGCTGGTGGAAAGATTGCGACAAAAGTTTTGGCGACGATGGTCGTCCGAGTATTTATGCAATTTACAAAACAAGACGAAATGGAAATCTAATCACCTGTTCGAATTCAAGGTGGGCATGTTCTAGCCACCACTTCAATGGTAGCTAGTCAGTATAACGGAACTACATCCAGGACAATATAGTCCGAGAGGTGATCTTAAAAACTGCTGCAAGTGAATCAGCGCGCCGCAATATTGCAAGATTATACGTACTTCCATAGGAAGACAACGTTAGTGAGTGATACACGGCTTCATTTTGTTTCGATTGAGAATCACGCACATCTTTAAAGTGCATGTATCGTATCTTAGGTTAAAAATGAGGACCTCTTGTAAATTTTAATCGTCAGTTTTGGAACCGCTTACAACCACGTTCCATGGGGGCGGTTATGTTAATGTACATAGTTTAAATGTTAATTTCGCTGTTACACAAGTGTGTTTGTGTGACAAAGGTTAACGCAAACAACATCTAACTAAGTCTTTTACTTAGAATTATTCATTCTATACCTGCTAGAATATTTTAAAAAGGAGTAATGAAGCCAGTCAATATTCGTACATAGATGAGACGAGTTGATAGTCTCTTTTTAACATTTAAGGTACTCAATAATTTAATTTAATTTAATAAAACAAAATTGAAAATATCTGTTTGTTACACTTAATTAATCTGGTGCTTCGAAACTGAATTAATTTAAAGTTGAAATATTCAACAATAGCTTTTAAAGGAGGCTGAATTGAAAATTGGTCCATACATAAATCTAATTGACACATCTAACGTGTTATTTTATTTGCTGTTTCAGCGCAACTTGAGTGATAATAATGGGCACCCCATATACTACACGTTCAAGGTTTTTTTACTTCCCAATTGCAACATAAGCAATTTAATTAAATTATTTTATGGTCTACAACCGACCTTTCACTAGACGCCATATTGATTCACAGCACCTACATGTTATTGAAAGTGGTATAAAATGTTTGCGCTACATTTCCCAATTGATTTTCTACTCTGAAATGCCCTTTATGAATAACATAACCTTTGTGAAGCATTGACAAGAACAAGATTAGTTGTAAACAATAAAAATGGTATCCATGAAAGTGTATGTGCTGCTATCGCTAATTCATGGATCTTAGAAGAAAAAAAGGAGAAAAACGTAAAATAGTCTGCTATTAATATAAGTTTGATAAATGTATAAAACCAAATATGGAATACAATTTTAGTAAAGAACAACTGCAATTTAATTAAATAATTTTATAGTCTACAATTTGGGTAACCGACCTTTCACTACCCGCCATATTGATTCGCAGCACCCAAATGATACTGGAAGTGGTATAAAATGTTTGCGCTACATCTTTCAATTGATTTTCTACTCTGGAATACCCATTATGAATAACGTAACCTTTGTAAAGCATTGACAAGAACAAGATTAGTTGTAAACAATAAAAATGGTATCCATGTAAGTGAAAAAGGAGAAAAAACGTAAAATAATCTGCTATTAATATAACAGTTTGATAAATGTATAAAACCAACTATGGAATACAATTTTAGTAAAGAATAACTAGATAATTAAACATCCGCTCAACCTCAAAATCTGAGGTCTGCCTGAGTACGAAATATGGCGTTTGCTTATATATTGAAACCAGAAAAAAAAACTACAACAGATTTTGCCATCTGATCCAGATTTAAAAAAAGAGCCTTATTTTGAGACTCAGATCTACCGCATAGATTCCTGCTCTATTTCTAGTGTGCAGTGTTGTATTTATCACCAGTGATTACAAAATGTTACATTTGGAAGTAAATTAAAATCGTTCCAATAGACACTCGTATTTCATATTAATATTGCTGTTACTATCTCTACAATTATAACTTGGTACCCTTTAATACGACATGATGCATTTTATCGATAATACCTATCGTACTTGCAGTTTTGTACGAGCTGAATAAGTATTCCAAACAAAATTTTCAGGGCCCCTTTTAAGCTCGTTTTCCTAACTGCAATATGTATAATAAAGCACGCTCGCATTTTTTGATCCATTTTTTTTTTAACTCAGTCACCTATATTATTGATGAATCGCACTTTAAAGTCATAAAAATTTGAGAGCATCATAATACTCAATCGTCACACTTACCAATACACCCTCGTAAATACGAGTATAACGGGGTATTTAACAAAGGCATGTGAAAATACATCATTCAACATTTATTCGCTTTGGATTTAAATGAACTATAAAGGCGAATGGGTTTTATTGATTAAAGATACGTAAGTTGACGTGTAAGAAAACTGAGGAAGTTATAGGAGGAATTTATTTCTGGATTTTGATTTATAAAATCAGATCAATTACTCCTTGCGGAAATTCTTTATTTAAAAATATTTTGCTTTTAAATTCGCCGTTTGTAAGCAGGAATATACAAACCATAAATACGGAATTGACAATTAAATCAATATTGATAGTCATTTTATGTGGAAAAAAGAATTCGATACAAATAAAAGTGTATAAAAGAGCAATATAAATAGATACGTAGATTAAAAATAAACGTAAAACTTTATCAAGTTAAGAAGAAAAACAGGTATTAGTAACCAATCCTACAAAGTTTTTCTCTTAACTAAGGTTTAAAATAGTGGACATATTTCTACGTAAATCCATACTTTATCAAAATGATAAAAAAATAACTGTTTTTCAATATGCAACTTAGTCGAGCTTTGAAAAAAATTTTAAACACTTGTTAACGGTTAGCTTTATCTCTAATGGAAAATCGATTTATTCTGACTAATGTATGAGCAGTTAGTTACAAGTAAACACGCACATTTAATGAAGGTTGGCCATTACACAAGATTTATATTGATGTTTAAGATAAGTATATATCAGAATGGTGTACGAGGACAAAACGATACAGAAATAGATTTCTTTTTTCGGAGGTAATAATAATTGTTATATTAATCATTTTTCTCAGATTTACAATACTTCACCAATATGTAACTTAGAAACAACATATCGCCGAAGTTATATCGAACCATCCACGACCCTGCATGTATTTTCTAACGAGGATTTTCTATACACTCCCTGTTATTGACTTCTAGTGAATTAATTGGCTGTGAATAAACTAAAGATGTTAAATATTTAACATTAGGATACCGTAGTACCGAACCAAATATAAGGTACCAAATTAGGAATATCTGTGTCTTCAAGCGGCTGTGCTGGCTTTTCTATACTGCTGTATGGATTTCTGGATGTCATTAATAAACAACCGTAAAGATTTATCACGAATTATTGAAACGGTTCTGTTTCGTGGACAGTCCACATTGCTGTCTCGAGGACATTCTGGTCATGAGTTACACTATATTTGATAGTTGGACTCTGCTGAAAGAACCAGAACCTGGTTGAAATCCCCAAACTTAAACAACAGAACTATACAAAGAGATTATTTTGGAAAAGAATGTTACTGAAGGAAATATTAATAGATGCAACAACATATACTGCATATATGCGTTAGATATTTGAAAGTTGATGAAGTACATGGGAATTTTTATAAATTGATTCTAACACCAGCAAACCGTCATCAGTCACATCAATTGCATTGTAGCTATTTGGTAGGTATTAACTTGAATTATGTGTATGGTCAAAGCTACGACGGTGCGACGGTGACGTCAGCTGACGTAAAAGTAGTTTAATGTCTAATGTGTGAAAACCTCCTAGCAACTGCATACGTACATTGCGTATCTTAAAATTTAAATACGCACCATTTAAATACCTGCACCGACATAAGACAAAAAGGTAGAACAAGATAATTTAATTGCTCAATTCATAAAAGACTGTTTTAAAACATACGTTCAACACGGTAATCGACTAACATGAGTCAGTTGTAACCATGATAAAACTTACGAAACTCTTAGGTGATGAGAAAATTTGTAGCATGTGTCGTTACATCTATTACTTATACACATATATGAGCTATCACTCTGGTTTGCGCTTCACATAATTTTTTTTAACCCTTAAATGATAACCGTGGGTCTCTCAGACCAATTAGAATAATCCCAGTTACATACTATTATTTATAACCATATCAGTCAGGCGAACCCCTTAAAAACTTATTGGGGTTCTGTGAAACCCATTGAAACGAAATTTGATTAGTGGTATGATGACCTAGATAGTGACTTTAGTTACCAAGATGATGAAACTGCAGACCCAGACTACCACAGTGAGCACAATTAGGCGTCAAAAATTAAAAATAATAATGTATCTCTTAATATGGAAAAGATATTTTAAATAGTCAATGGCAGGTAGGTATGTACAGGAATGGCCAAAATTAAATTGTATTTTTAGCACGGTGTAAAATTTACCTACACTAAAATAATAACGATGGTAGTGCTTGGAGTATTAGATATTTAAGATAAACCAACTTTTTGGGGGGTTTATGATGCAACGTGGTTTTGGCCACACACAAATTATGGGTAATAACGTGACTTCATTTGATATTTGAAAAAATATTTTTCCGAAAATATGTGGCAAAAAATTGTCACCCACACTAATGCTAAACTAAATACTGTAAGATAAAGCGGTGCTCGAGATAATAAGCCAGAATTAGAAAAAATATGGCTGAACGAATTGAAGGCGTTCATATGCCTGTATTTTACCTCAATTTTCAAATCGAACATCTATCGAAAATCTATAATCCTTATTTTCTGCATATGTGAGTGGTCTAGATATACCTGAATACTCTATGTTACTGAAAAGGTGCTTGACCATATTGGCTTGTCCGGGATTTGATGATGCTGATTTTTGACCAGCTTGTGCTAAATCACAGGAATGCCACTCAATCGGAAAATTAGCATGTATTGATGAAATGTTAATCGGCTTCCGATACGGGTTAAAGGTACAAATTTTAACCGATGCATGAATTAATTATTTTTATAATGAATATCTTTATACAGGAAAGGATAGCGATGGCTGTGCTTTATCGCAAAAAGAACAAAAAAAAATCTATTCCAACTCAGTTTGCATTACATCTTTGCCAGTCTATTGTAAATATTAACCTTGACGTTATGGGGTTATCGGAGTTGTTCAGGAACATGTGTACGCACTACCAAGAAAAATAAAAGGCAGAATCTGTGATGTGTTGGTGTAAAAATCATGTTTGTTCACCATGTGTCGAAAAAATATATGTTTGTGCGCTAAAGACGGATTTATCTGGTTTCTGATTTTTTTTTCAGTTCTATTATTGCGATTTCTCATAGAATTTATTTTTAATGTTTTCCCATCGCTTAATTTGAGATTCTAGTTACATGATCTTTATTTACTGGAATGTTATTTTCTTACTTTGGCTGGTTCTTGTTGAAGATATTAATAATAACAAATGAGGATCAGGATTTTTGTCATACTTTAAATATTATTAATGTAGAGGCTCAGTTCTCTTTTTTTAATGTTATTCCACTCATTTAACAATAAAAAATCACTATATTTAATAAGGTAGTCAGCTGATTCAACTGTTTATCAAATAACAAGTCCGTATATTTAGTTGGGTTGTTTACTTTGGTCAATAAAATGGTGTTATTTGGTAAAAATTCCTTTCCTGTTTCAATTAGTATATTCAACTTTTGATTTTATCCTGCTCTACCAGACGATGAAAGTTGGAAATACTTATTTCTTTATTGGTATCTTGCATTGAACGTTGATTTCAACATTGCGTATATCGTTTAAAAGATGGAAGAGATACAGGTTTGTGATTTAATACAAGAATATATTTACGGAATAGTAGTAATACAGTGCCGATCCTAACTCACCGTAAACGTACGCGCCCTCCTCTTCAAGGTCAAGTTAATTGAAGGTCATGTGTGGGTGATTTTTTGATCTTGAAACTTTTCAAGGTGATTGAATTTCAAGTCAAGTTAGTTGAAGCTCATATGTTAATTCTTAGAATCAAAGTTATTACAATTCTTAGAAATTAATTTCAAGGTTATTTGGCCTGCAGCGGTATCATATTACAATTCATGGAAAAATGAAGAATGACCGATTGTTGTCTTGTCACTTGTTTAAGTGGGAAGCCTAGGAAAAGGGTTCTCTACTCACTTGTAGATAGCAAAGCTCAACCGGTTCGGGAGGGGTGTAGAAAATACCCGTTGTGAACTTAGGCGCCAGAAATCGCTCCCCACAAGTAAACTCACCGTTATCCCGACTTCCGGATAAACGGTGTAGGAGGGCTGAGCAGGGAAATTGAAGGTAACGAGAGTACGAAGTGGAAGAGAAAATAAGAGACCGTTGTAGCGTAACTCAAGAACTATAATGTTTAAAAAAAATTGCGTGTGGATATACTCCACCAAGAGGAATTAGTATAATATACTCAAACAAAATGTATATTTAAACAAAAGAATTAAATCTTGGCTTCACAAAAAGTAAAATGTTGGTCATACGGTTACTACCCAATATGAAAATAATGGTAGCGTTCGCAAGTCTAACAGGTTCTTTAAATTTAAACCCACAGAAAATTAATGTTTAAACGGAATTTAAAATTTAAGCGTTTCCCTTTCTACAATGAAAGACCTTTCATTTTGTGTTGAACTGAAAGAAAAACATATCTAACGCTAACAAAACGTTTTAAAATACCCAAACTTAATAAATCCACTTGGTGTAGTTGTGCAACGTCCAAATAAACCGTATGATAGTTAGGATATTTGTTAATCCTAAATTAATTACAAAATGTTTGTCGGGAGGACAGTGCAATTTGCGCCTTTATTTATTCATTAACTGGGTGATTCGTCCCAGATCCTGGAGCAAAAATAAAAAGCCAAAGAAAAGCTAAACAGGCAACGGAACGTTCCCCCAAAAAATTAAATATAAACAGTAAAATGTTTAAGTGAAAGTATCTATAATAGCAGGAACTTTAGTTAATTCGTTCCAATAGTTCAAAAATAAACATATTTTAAATAAAATTACTTGCTCAACGTAACAAATCTCAGTTAGATCCCGTACTCGTACGTGTAAAAAAATTAATCTTAAATAGTACAGAAGCTACTATGACGCAACTCCCGTCGCGCAATGTAATAATCGAAAGTGGTTTGTGCGCAGCCGAACTACTGTGCAGTAATAAAATGGAAGTTATCTTCAAATACCAATGAGTGCGGTCCAGAGTTTATGAAACAGTATTATTAGCAATTATTATTATAAAGTGAACGTTATGGAGAGCACTTAAGCACAGATCCAAACGATACCTACATAAATTCGTGACTAACTACTAGCAGGTGTAGTTTTAACAAACACGTTGATTTACAAAGTGTGAAATTCGTCTAAGGTACGTGAGATAATACTGTAGTTATACTGGTTGATTCCATGCTTTTATATTCTAGGGAGTAGCACGTTATTTAATTCACTGTCGAGCAGTTGCACGTACACCGAACGATATGGTAGGTAATTAAGTTCATGCGGAAAATAATAATAACATTCTGACGTTTTATAGGCTGTAAATGGTTACCCTAATGTTGATACAGTAGTAAGGTTAGTGTAGACGAATCCAAGCAGCATGAAGGTATTGGTAGAACGACCACGAAATAGATATAAATTTAACTTCCCGGTCCTATTACCAGTTTCGAGCAATCACGACCACAGTAGTATAGAACCGAAAGTGCTAAAAATGCTAAAAGGAGAAGGTAGGTAAGTATTACATAAAGTGAATTTAATATCCATTACCCTTAAAGATTGCAGAACGGGCACATTGAAATGGTACGAAATTCCTTCCATTAGTCGATCGGAAGAATCAGTAATTTGTTTATTGGTCGTGTGCCTTCAAAGAAAGCTACCCAATTTTTTTCAACGAAAAATTAATTTAAATACGCAATTTCTTGTGAGCAACAAAAATTTGTATAGGAAGTTTGGAAAATGTCAGAAAGTCGCCACCTGTTAGAAATATTTATAGTGGAAAACGTCATGAACAGATCTTAGATTGGTCTAACAGGAAACTAAAATGTTCACTCAAAAATAAACTACTTTACTAAAAAAAAATTCTATTTCAAAAATGTCATCGCGAAATTCACCTAAATTCCAATCAAATTCTAACCTTTATGTAAAAGCCGCAACATTGCGAAGATAAAACTCAAAGCTCCCTAAATTCTCGATAATCAAATAACCTAAAATAAATGAAACTACGATAATTAATTTTTCAATTTAAAACACCAAAAATACGTCACTACAACAAAATTAAGCGTGATGGAAAATTTACAGAACCCAAAAATTTATTAAACGTCGATATTGGGATGTAATACCTAAATTCGAGCTCATTTGAGAACAAATAACAAACGACTCACCTTTTGGCAATCATGCCAATGACTGATGTTTACAATCAGCATGTTGATTCCCTATAATAACATTTTTAAAAGTTTGCAACTATTCCCAAAGCACTCGTATGCACCAAACAAAACAAACAGCTGTTCTGTCAACGACCTACTCACTACATAATTTTACGTTACTTTACAATTTAATACTACTTTTAAAATGACTCTTCAGAAAACAGAAATCACTTTACCTCATTTACAACCAGTCGTAAGTAAATCTACCAATGCGCTATCAAATATACTCATATTCGAAAAATATATATTGCATTAAACCTTTAAAAGTTACGTTGAAATTCAATGATCAATCTAGACTTTGAACTTTACTTCGAATAAGCATAAACAAATATTGACGTCACTTCATGATTTAATTCTCATAAAAAAAATGTACGTAAAAAATTGTTAGCGTTGTGAGTGAAGTTGAGGATTACAAAATATGTACACTTTTAAAAAAACTCAAGTTATAAACATTACACATTTATATTCAAAATAACCAGAATTGTGGAGAAGTAAACAGCGAAATGTCAAGTCACATGAAATGTAAATTGTTGGTTATAATTTTTTTATAACCTAAAACGTAACTCTTAAATAAAATTTCTGTAATCTAATTTGGAATCATTCCTGCAGGATTTCAACAACCCCCAAATTTATTATATATATATATATATATATATATATATATATATATATATATATATATATATATATCTCTAACTTATAATTAACATCAAAATAAAGAAATCGCCGAACATCTAAATTTTACAAAACTGGCGGTACATAATTTTATATACAATAACCAAATGAAATAATCAGAACGCCGTTCGAAATAACGTTCCTTAAGGCAAAGCTACATTAAAATACTTTTACTCGCTATGTACACATCAACTAAACGAAACCATATTTACACGAAACTTCTTAAACATCATATTACAGCAGTTTAAATTATTTGTTGGAAGTCGGCAATATACGCGAAAGTGATCATTTAACATCCGGTCCATAGAACAAAAATTGAGTACTTCGGAAAACACGAAACCACTTCTATGTCCAAAAGACAAAGCGTGAGCCCTCGCCTTAGATTGTGACTAGCCTTGGCTAGACTTCAGCATCGTTCAGAACTCGCCATTTTCCCAATTACATAAATCTAAATTAGCCTATCCTAGAAAAAAAAAGAATCGTTTGAATTTTTAGCGTAGTAAAAACGATCCGTAATACGAAAATAATAGAGAAAGAAATTACATCATACTGCAATTGCAACTTAGCAAAATTGATATGGTATACTACATTCAGAAACATCTATGGCACCACATATCCAAGCTATTACACATGGACGTTATCAGGAACAAAATACCTTTTAATTTTAAACCTGGAAATTTTATACGATTACAATTTCAATTAACTAGAATTTTATCGAAGATATTTATCTTAAATGCAATGCGTCAATTTTTAGTTCTTGAAAAAAACGTAATTTCTCTCAACTAACTAAATTCCTAAAACATAAAATACATGTCTACACAAAACTCTTCTAACACTACTTTAATTGTAATGCAAGTAGCGCCTGTGAGTGAAACGTAATTTTACAAATAACAATGTCATTTATAAATGTCTCAAAACCAAAAAAAATGTGATCAAATAAAAGCTCTCAAAAATGTACACTCTTTTAAATTCGAAATAAAAAAAAATAGAACCCTATGATCCTTAAAATTTACACACAGGATGACAACAATAATGGGTGAGTTCAAGAAAATCGTCATGCGGTACATGTAAATAGGTACAAACTTTCTATCAACGTGTGGTCTGGTTGAAAATACTTTAGTAGGAGCGTACCAGCTACTTGCGTGATTAAATGGACCAACTTACTTTAATTTTTCCTTTGCAAAATGTTCCCCCGAGGTTTTAGAAGATGTCCCCCTCAGGGGCAGGAGATTTTATGCATGGTGGAACCTAGATATATAGTATCCTAACCGTTAATAGGCGGATTCAGACGATGGTCACCTGATATTTTTGAGGTATCATACTTAGTTCAATTTATTCCGAATGCTGATGGTAGGTAATCACATAAAACACTGAGTTTGACCATCCACCGATATACAAGATCGAGCGTCCTGTTCTTCAGCAGTCAGCTAGGATGAATGAGCTATTTGACTTGCTTTCTATGGGAAAAGGTTCAGGAAAACGGCTACCTGTGTTGGGAAACAGACCCCCCCTTTTAAGGAAACGGCTATCTGTTATTGGGAAACGGGTCCAGTTCTAGGGGGGAAACAACTATCTCATCCTGAGACAGATTCTGGTGGTAACGACAGTAGTATTATGTAAAAGATAAAGCAGATAAAAACACACACTGTAAGAATAATCTTTTTATTATTACAAACAACTTAGCCGGAACCATCTAACATTGATAAACTTTTTAGCATAGGCAACAACCCATCATTCTTCTTTTTTCCACGACCTGATTCTATTGTTATAACTCAGCAACACCGAACATGTACAAAGTCAGTCATTTGATTGGGAACGTTTATTTTGCTATTTCCAAGAATTTAACCTTCAAATAATGCTTATTTTGAAAACACTGACCTTGAGAAAAAACACGTGGGCAGGCATGTAACCTTGACAAATAATTTAATTGTTCCATTCGTATTGTGATTTTATAACTAGGACACTTGGACAACCTTGGCTCATTCATTTAGTCAATACAAGAACAGTCCGAAGCAAAACAGAAATCAACGAAGCTAGAAGTTCGATCTGAATTCAATGAAGCAGGATATAAAGCTGAACTATATCAATGAAGCACCTTTTTCGTCAATGGCTATCGGTATTTGGGAAACGGATTCCCGTTTTTGGGAACGGCTATCTGTACTTGGGAAACGGATTCCTGTTTTGGGAAACGGCTAATTGTATTGCGGAAACAGTATGTGGGATACTGGCCCAGTTCTTGGGGAAAACAGCTACCTCATCCTGAGACAGATCCTGGGGTTGGGGGACAGTTTAAATCGCGGCAAAAGAAAACAAATTATAGTTATTAATATTTCTTTATTTAGTAAATGCTATAATTAGATAAGCAGGACGACAATGCGATATTTCCATTAGGCACACATGTGAATTAATATTACACTTTGCATTTATAACATCTTCAATCTCTTTATAAATGGCCATCATCACTGCCATAGAATTCTTTCTCACGAAAACGACGGTAGCTAGCAACTTGTATAAATTTTCATAGAAAGATGCTAGATTGTAGGATTCAAAAAATTCCAATCGATCGATTTCCTTTAATTGAATAGTTCTTCTACACTATGAACATTGAATGTACAGGAACAACAGTTGTAGTTTGCGATCATAATAGTTTTTAAAATTTTGTCATATCCTTCAATCAATTCTCAATCTTATATATTAAAATAATCGGGTGATTTAGTTCACACAGATTGCGAGACAACCGCTTGATGGATGTCGATGATTTTTTTTGATATGAAGGTAGTTTTGCGTAGACGGAAAAACGGAGCCAGAATTTTAAATAAATGTAAAAATTAAATAAATATGATTGAACATGCTTAAGTTGTATTATCAATATTTTTATAGAAGCGGACGGCTTTGGAATTTTTTTACATTAACATATATTTATGTCTATTAATCTCTATCTGACTTAAAGTTTTAAACGTTCTTCTGACATAGATTATTGTTTTTGTTTCTACAATGTTGTAAATTTAATTTTAACCCCAAAACTTTGCGGGAAAGAAGTAAATACCAGGATTGGTAGATAGAGACTATCTTCATCTTGTTCCCAAAAACAAGTCAAAACAGCTCAAAAATAGCCCAAAACAGCTCAAAAGCTGGGGTCTGCTTCCCAACACAGGTAGCTGTTTCCGAGAAGCGGTAGACGCTTTTCGGAAAAAACATATCAAAATACCGTTTGGACAGGTCGATTCAGACCGCAACCATGACTACCCAGGTCACCTGATATCAATCCAATTGATTTTTTTGAGGCTTGCTTAGTATATTCCACACCTATTAATAATGTTGAAGACTTGAAAGCAAGAATGCTGGTACTGAAATCAGATAAAACCCAGGGCTTGACCAAATTACGTATTATTTTTCCACATGCAGGATCCAGTGTCCTGTAGAAAAAATGTTTCCATAGTTACACAGATACAGAGATACACAAATACATATAGTCAATACAAGAGCCATTTACCTTTGACCTACTTTTTAGCATATAGACTACAAGTTGTCTAACAATTTAACCTTGACCTACTTTTTAGCATAGACCCGTCATTCTGCATGTTTCCACGAACTGTTTATACTTCTAAGAATTGCAGTATGATGCCCCCTGCAAGTCAAGTAACTTTAACCTTAAAAATTTATTTCTAAGTACTGTAATACCTTTGCAGATCCATAAACTTTAGCCTTGAAAATATATTTCTAAGAATTGTAGTATGATACCTATACAGCTATCATTTTACACATTTTAGATATCTCAAGGACAGACACACACGGGTTTGCAATAGGTGCTTCCTGCAGATCAATAATCTTTGACCAGATACATAAAAACCACTCAAAACGGAGCAGTTACACATAGATACATGTCAATACAAGAACTAGTTAATTTTGACCTACTTTTTAGCATAACAACCCGTCATTGATGTCATGAACTTTTTAGATTTATATGAATTGTAATATGATACCAATAAAATTTGACCTTGAAGAGCTTGACTCAATTCATTCAATACAATAAGAATTTAATCCTGACCTACTTTTAGCATATACAACAATCTGCCATTCTTCATGCTTCCATGAACTGTTTAGATAACTATGAATTGCAAAATGATACCGCTGCAGGTCAATTAGACTTGAAAATTAATTTCTAAAAATTGTAATAACTTCGATTCTAAGAATTAACACATGACCTTCAATTGACTTGGCCTTGAAAAATTAAATTTCACACCAACATACACTTGACCTTTAAATTTAATGACCTTGAAAATTTTCAAGATTAAATAGTCTCCCACACATGACCTTCAAAATTCTATTTCTAGGAATACCCTTGCAGGCCATTTAACCTTGAGAATTGATTTCTAAGAATTTTAATATCTTTGATTCTAAGCATTAACACATGACCTTGATTCAATTTAGGGAAGAAGATTTAATTCCAAGAATTCCTTGAACAATGGAGCGTGACCTTGAAATTTAAAATTTCCCGCCAAGAGGAGGCGTGACCTTTAAATTCAATGACCCTCAAAATTTTCAAGGTCAAATAATCGCCCACACATGACCTTTAATAAACATGTCCTTGAAAAATTAAATTTCCCACCAGCATAACATAACCTTGAAATTCAATCACTCTGAAAATTTTCAAGGTTAAAGAATCGTCAACACATGACCTTCAATGAACTTGACCTTGGAGAGGGGGAGCGTACGTGCACGGTGGGTTAGGATTGGCCCTGTATTACTACTCGAGATCGTACTGAACTACATTGTTCTTGTTACACCATTTCTAAAATTTGCCATATTGCTCATTGTACTGGTCTATTGATTTTTTAGTTGCTTATTTGCAACGATTTCACCTGAACAATTTTGGATATGTTCCGGTACCACCAATTTTACTCTTAAGCTATGTAGAGGTATACAGGTTTCTATTTAAATTTTGATGGTAACAAAAACATCCAACATATTGTATAAATGATCTTCGTTCAAGACTGACATTTCAGTCTTAGACAGAAGGTTTAATTTAAACAGAATGAGTTATGTTTCATAGATATTGACGACGAAGGTGCAATACACGTTCGCACGCAGCGTGAACGTACACGTCTAATTTTTCAAATTCTGTTTTCGATGGTACGGGATAGGAATTAATAGATTTAATGGTAATATTGGAAGATAAAAATAACTTGCATTGTAACTATTTTAAACTTATAAGTCTAAGAAACTAGAAATTGTTCAGTAACTTGAAGTGAAACAATTTTTTGGTTATCTTGAATTTAACGTTACTTTATTTTTATTTAGTATTGAATTAATATGAAAAAGTTTGTGTTTATTTTGTTAGGTGTAGTATCCATTAAAATAATAAACATTATTCGTATTTAAATATGAATCTCATAACAGAAATGTATATGTTTAAGAATTAAGGCCATTCTAAGGAGAAATTCGGCAAACCATCATACTCCCATATGGGCAATATTAACTTATTTCCACAAATAAAACTTAATTTCAAATGTTGAAGAAACATACTACACGTCTTCTCATAGCAAATATATTCCTACCTAAATGTCATAATAGAACGAATTTTTGAAAATGACGCAAAATGGATTGCGAATACATTGAAACATTTTCTATAAATATAACATATCTTATATTCAAGCGTTGAATAAGATTTTCATTCAACGATTCACGTCAAAATAAGTGTACAAATTGACATTTGAAACTAATTTGAAACGAAGTATAAATTAGCATTTATATTAATAGTGAGTTTAACATTCAATGCAGAAATTGTAGTAGAAAACGAGCTGTCACTGCTCAAACCTTGATTTATCTTAGTTCGGAGGTTACATATAGAGGCACTACTTATCGATAAAGTTTATACTAAAATCTACAAAAATTGTTAAGAAATAAAGCAAATTAAACGCCGTTTGAAAGACCATGTGTTGGTCAATCAAAGTTGCACATTTACATTACACATAATTGTTTCTTACTATGTTATTTTTGCAAAAACAGGTTCAATTGATACTTTTTAGAGTGGACCCTATAGAATTTGCTATAAAATCAATTAAAAATTGATGTTGTAATCGATGTTGATCGGGTGAAAGCCTATTTTATTTATGTTAGGATATTTAAATCATATAAAAATTATTAAAATGGAATTTTACAGTAGTCTTAACAAATTTTTTTAAATTGCATGTAGTTTCACGCGTAAAATAAGGCCACACGCTTAGCAAAGTAACCAATATCTCCTGGAAAGTTGCTTATTTAAATTTTCATTGGCGATTCGAGATGTTGCTACACCTGTAAGGGCGTAAATATACAAATATGACTAAGGAACGAAAGGGAGTCAGTGTGCATTTTACATCAATGCGGAAATGTCGAAACTTTAAATTTTTCGGCCATTTTTATTTTTGTAATTTGAAATTGTAAAAAGTTCAAATATTAAAATTGAAGGCATTTTGTGTGCAATAATTTAAACATAAGGTTGCGAAAGTCTATTTGTGATTATACATAAGATTTAAAAGGCCTCAAGTGTCAAATTATGAGATTTGACTAAAACTATATTGGAATTATATTAAATGAAATTGAATTAACAAGCAAATTGAAAATGCACCGTTGCTGGAGCATGTTGCTTCCACAATGGAGTAACAGAACAACTACCTTATTTCACCTGAACCCTTATACATACAAGAACAGGTTTAAGGTGGTTTTCAAACGAACAATAATTGTGAAACGGGTAACTTAATGTAAACTAAAATAAAAATTGCTGTAACATGCCGTTATTACAATTTACATATTTTCTTAATTTTTAATTGCACAGCAAGACACAAATTTTTGAAACCGCACGTTCCACAACATGATTATTGTTTATACGCACCGAAACTACACACGCTGTTCCATCAGTTCCTGGGTGAAGATCCATAACTCGTGCCATGGGCCACTTGAATGGAGGTAAATTTTCTTCCTTCATTATTACCAAATCGCCCACCTTCGTTTCTGGTCCACTGACCTTCCATTTCTTTTTTGTTGCAGTTCATTTCAATATTCCTTATGCCATCCTTTCCAGAAATGTAAAATGATATCTTGCAAATGTTGGTAATGATTGAGCCGATAAAATCAAATGCCATCTACACCTTGTTCTGGTATTGCCGTGAGTATTTTCATAATAAGGAATTGGCTTGTTGTGAGAGGTGTGGGATCATTGGGGTCATTAGACAGGGGACTTAAGGGACGGGAACTTAAAATTGCTTCAATCAGTGCCAAAATTGTATAAAATTGTTCTGCAACTAATTTAGTGTTATTCAAAACCCGTCTCAGATGACTTTTAACGCTTTTTACACCCGTTTTCCAAATACCACCAAAATGAGGTTCACTAGGTTCACTAGATTCAATTTGATTGTTTCTTTAAAAAGTCTGTTGAAATTCTATTGGCTCCTTTAAAATTTATTCCATTATCGGAATAACTATAAGGGTTTCCCTCTGCGTAAAATGAACCTCTTTAAACAATTCAAAAAGTTTCACTCGAGAGATCACTTACCATATCGAGGTGAATAGCCATGTAACATTCTACTAATCTGCACCCTCTATTCTTTTTATCTTTTATTAGGAATGGACCCGCATAGTCTACACCAGTATGGTGAAATAGTGAATATTGTGTAACACGCGTTTCTAGCAAGTCACCCATTGTTATGACAAATCAAATTTTTAGCCGTATTTCGATCTGATAAAGGCCAATAATTTTCTCTGACCGCAAATAACAGTTGCTCACCTCCATAATGCATTAATCGCTTACATTCTTTTTTAATTATTAGAATGGTAAAATCGTGACCTTTTGGCAAAATTGCAGGATGCTTTTGTTTAGTACTTATCTGGACATTACTACTTCGCCTTCATCCTCACATTGGGTTTCAATTGCAATTTGTAAAAGATTAAAACTATCCCAAAGAGGTTCGATCTTTTCTAATCGAAATTTTAATTCAGCAATTATATTGCCAGACAGATAATTTTTGTCTAATTTCGAAAATAACATTGAGACGGATCAATGGCGCCTTTAAAACACCTCTTTATTGTTTTAAAGTCATTTTCGAATTCTAATAATATAATAGTAATGAAATAATACTGAATAATAGATTAATTCAATAGATTGAAATAATAAATATTGAAATGTAAATTGAATAATGAGACTTACAAAGAAATGGTTGCTTTAATTGCTGAACCCAGATTTTATTATAGGTACTGCAATGGCCGTCGTTTGCACTAATTTTCTTGAAATCACTAACACATTTATTCGCTCGATGGACCAAACAATGTTTGATATTATTGGGTTGTGGACAGTATTATATTGGAATTACATTAAAAGAAATTTAATTAACACGTATATTGAAAATGTACGGTTGCTGGTGCATGTTGCTTGCACCAACGAGTAAAACAACAACTACCTTATCTCACCTGAACCCTTATACATATAGGAACCGTTTTGAGGTTGTTTTCAAACGAACAATAATTGTAAAACAGGTAACTTAAATAATGTAAACTAAAATAAAAATTTCTGTAACAGTAGGACAAGCATATATTCAACAAAATGGTGCTCTATAGTCGCTTTCGTTTAAGGGAACTAGCAAACAAAACAATTTATATTTATATTTACAGATATAAAAGTTAATCGTGAGCTGATGTGGTCCACAGTTACTTAGTTATAATTGAAAAGACAAAGGATTTGTTAAACCGTATTTAAGTTTGGAACTTAACAAATAAGATGAATGTTACATGCTTAAAAAATTTTTATCTTAAGTTGAGATAGTATTCCAAAATAAATAGTGTACTTCAGATATACCTTAACCTGTCTTATACATGAAATCGAAACAGCTGATGAGTGGTTCTAGTAAAAACAGTTGTTTGTCTTAGGTACCGAAAGGATAATAAATTGATTTTTCAAGAAACCAATTGTAATTTAAGGTGATTGAAACATTGTTATGCCACACTTACCTTAGGAAATATGCTCGTATTGGTGCATATTTGAACCAAAATGAATACCGAACTTAGGATTATTAACTCCAATTATGTAATAAACTCTATGTTTTTATACAGTATTGAAAAAGTTAATGGTCGCGTACTGAAGGTAGATTTGATATTCTTCTTTATGAGATTCAATAAAATTATTGATAGAGTAAATAGATTATATCAAAACTCGACCATTGAGTCTGTATGTTATGTTATATGTCCATAGATTAAATAGCTGCATGCAGGGCTGATAGGGTTTACACAATAGCTTTCAATGTTTATGACTGTGACATTACACAATGAAGTTGTTACAATTATAGTTAACGTTTAACTTAAATTTATGTAGTCAAACTATATCTTGAAGTTCATTATTCCAGTTTAATGCAAATTATAGTAGATAGTTCCACGATATTATGTTAGAAAGAAGTATTTGGACTAACTTAATTCGTAGTAGAGAATGAAGCTTTGAATGACACTTAGATTGATTGTGGCATAGAAATTCTCTATTCTTAACAGTAAATTTAAAAGAGATCAATATAAATTTTTCAATATCTCAATTATATTAGTTTTTAAGTAATCAAGCGACATAATTTATTTGTCATTGTTCCTCAGTAAATGGAGTGTATAACACACCAGTTGTATAATATTAGTGCAGACCATAAATAATTTGAACGACAGGTATGAATCATTTAGAAGTAAATTCAATATTAACTTCAATTACAGTTCCGTTTTATTGATGTATTGATTCTCAACACGTTGACTGCCAACTACTAGATAACTCGTAATCAGTAATCTTACCATTACCGTGTATATATGAGTTATCTCGTAGTATGTCTACTTGCCATTTCCGTGCATCTACGAGTAAACGCATACAATTTCATTGTAACCGTAACTGGACCGCTTCGCTGCCCAAAATATTCACCTCTTTTCAATTTACGATTTACACTTCTCTGGGAATTCCTTTTCTGTTATTACGTAAGGTTTCACAAACGCAGGTTCTACGTATTGTCAGTAAGTTTGCAAGAGAAACAGAGTTATAGAAATTATCCATGTATCATTTATATCCTTTGTCTAGATAACCTTGAAGTCGATGCATTACAACATCAGACGTGTGACCCAGGTTTGCGGTAATTTCATCAGTTTTTCCGCTGTATAAATGAATTTTGGTAACAATGCCATCCGGCTCGCATAATTCGTAAAGATTGATTCCGTATTTGTGTTTTTTATTCTTTATATACTGTCGTAAATTTAATCTCCCACGCCATAATGTCATTGATTCGTCAATACGGATATCTTTATCTGGAACATAGTTCTCGCGCATTATGTTGTTAAAATGACTTAGTATAGATCTTATTTTAAATAATCTGTCCGAATTTTCTAGAGTATTGTCGGCTAAATGAATGTAGCGAAGTACTAATTGGAATCTATTTCGACTCATGTGTGGTCGCCAAAACATTATATTATATAAAGCATCTGTAGTCCAGTATTGCTCTATTGACGGAAAATTATAAGGACCTATTTGTAATAACAATTCAATGAAAACTTTCATTTCTTGAATGCCGACATCTACCCGCTTGGATACCCTGTGAGATTTTTTAAGAGAAGCACGCTTCGCAATGTCTTACTTAGCATATGAATTAGTTTGGTGGACAGGTAAATATAGAAAATCATCGGCAAAAAACGTATCCACTTATTATTGCATTGTTATTTCTGTACTGCCGAATTTTATTCCAGCGGTTTCTTGGAATAGAAATTATTCGGCTTGTTCCTCAATATCTCTCCACATGTCATTATTTGAAGTTACTTACAAATCATCAGCATCGCCCTCGGGCTCCGATGCAATTTCATCAAAGACTGGGTCTTGATTTAGCTCTTTTTCACTATCTTTTGAGTCCGAGGACGAATTGTAGTTGCTACTATCGGTGTCATACTCGGCATAGATATCATCAAATTAGGCGAAATATTCAAGTCTCCCATCAGACAGTGGTTGATTCTTATTCATGATCTGTGGCAAAAATTTAATTAAAATAAGGAAAATCGAGTTAGTCAAAGTAAACAAGACATGCAAAATCTGCAATAAAATTAGATACTAAATAAGTTACATAGTATGTACTGTTTACTTACTTCTTATAAGTGAAATTAAATAACAAGAATACGTTGGTAGATCTATAAACACAGTAAAAAAAATAATAATAATAATAATTATTATTATTATAATAAATGAAATTATACAAGAAAGCACTAAATGATATATAACTTTTCGACTACAAAATCGCGCACGGGAAATTGAGATTATAGAGTTAATTCAGTTGGGCCTTTTTGGCGCATACTGAACAGTACCGTGGCAGTCAACGTGTTAAATAACGTTACTAAATCTTACTAAAGCTCATGAATCGAGCGATTCACAATTTAAATTGAAGTACCTTAGCATGTATCTGTATCAATACTCGATATCGGAGATAAGTTTTGAGCTTGTTGAATATAAGGCATTTGGCCAAGTTTGGCATAAGTGTTTACTTGCCAAACTCACCTTGTTTGGGTTAAATGATACGCTCATCAACTGGGTTTCTAATTTCCTTGATAAAAGACGAATACGTGTCGTAGTTGATGGCTTTTTTTCAAAAGAAGTTATCATTAACGCGGGCGTACCACAGGGATCCGTTATAACGCCTACACTTTTTCTATTGTACACAAATGACCTTATTTCTTCAACAACTAACCCCATCCATTGCTTTGCTGACGATAACACTCTTCACTGTAGTTCATCTCAGTCTACTCATAGTGATAATCCACCTTCTATGTCAAATCAAGAAATTAAAACTGTAATGGCAAATTCAATCAACAAAGGCATTCAACGTATTCTCGAATGGGGAAGCAATAATCTAGTTAACTTTAATGCTAACAAAAATCAGTGTTGCCTTGTGTCCGCCAAAAAAGATCGATCATTTCCTGTTGTAAGTATGAATGGCTCAGTTCTTAAGTTTTCAGACTCTATTACTCTGTAGGGTATGACTATATCTTCAAATCTCTCATGGGTTGACCATCTTCTATCAGCTACCAAAACAGCTGCTCGTAAAATAGGCTTTTTGTACAGATCTAAGCAGTACTGGAATATAATTCTCACCTCTGGGTTAGTGCTCCCCAATACGCTCTCGATATCGTTGATCGTATTCAAAAGAGAGTGATTAGGCTTATAAATGACCCATCCTTAACTTCTCACATACAGTCCCTTGAGCATAGAAGGATGGTTTCAGTTCTTTCTTTGTATTATCGTTATTACAACGGCTATTGTGCTACTGAATTATATTCTTTGATACCATCTCGGGCCATTTTTGCGAGAAACACTCGGTTCGCTCATTCACATCACCAGTATGCAGTACCAATCTCCACTTGTCGTACCGAACGGGCGCAATCCAAATTTTTCTACACGGCTTCTAAACTCTGGAATGATCTCCCTAGTTCCTGCTTTCCTCTCACTTATGATATGAGAAAATTTAAGATAGCTATAGGTATATCATTCATTGTCGCATTACAATTTAGCACCCAAAATGGTGGTGAAAAATTAAGTAACACTTTAAGTCTTAATTTCTACGACGAATCATTACAGACTAAAGCAATACAGGGTACCTGCTTTATTTAAAATACTTAGTCGTTATCCTCAAAATTCAATAATTTGAACTCACAAGCTCAAATATGAAAATCTAAACTTTCACCATTATTATACATATTTAAAATACTTATCTTTTTGGGTTTGTTATGATGTATTTTTATATTTAAGTTAAACAATCTATACGTGTCGATAACACTTAAAGTTATTTTCGTCAGTAGTAATACTATCTCTCAAAATTATTTAAGACGTTGTAGCAATTTTGCAAGATAGTATTACTACTGACGAAGATAACTGTAAGTGTTATAGAAATGTTTATATAACTTAAATACAAAAATAACCATAAGCAAGTGTATAGTGACAATAACCTACAATACTTTTCTTTTCTTTATTTTCGCATTTCATACTGCCTGTTTTATTAAAAGGTTACCTTGAAAATCTATAAAAAGTTCTCAAGCACACTGTCATCCTTGGAAATTGAAAGAAACTGGGAAAAATAGGATAAGGACAAAATGTAGCTTCTTAGTTAAAACGTGCATCATTATAAAAGCGTTATGTATCGTTAGGTCCCATTGCCATGGAGCTTTTCGTTTGTGGAAGGTAGGTAATTACTTCTATAATCCATACTTAAAAATATTTACATACAAAGTATTTAAAGCGCACTACTAAACAAATGTCAAAACATAAAAGATACAAGTAAATAACTACAACGTAGACTTACTTTGTTCTATTCTGAGGTACTTGTGAAGAGTGAGATCTGCTAGATATGTAAAAATAAAAAAAAAACTGTTTATAACAAGTAAGCAGTAAACTGAAAAATTGCAAACGGTTCTAGGCTTTATATGTAAATTGTATTGTATGTTAAACGGATTCTGAAACTGAGTTAGGTAGCTAAATTGCATTAGACGATAAGTTATCAAGAGTTATTGTTCCGTTCCCTTGTTCTAAAATCTATAAATAAAGTTAAAAGGAAAAATACGCCTTCTATAATAGGGTTAAATTTGGTATTCATTAAGAATGAATACAAGAAATGTATATTAATTTGTATTTTCTTTCTTATTTAAGGATTGTATAAATTTCTATATTCACAATAAGCTGCATTCAACAGACCTGCAAAATTTCCTAATTTTTCGTATTTAAATGAGAATTAACAGCAAAAATGTAACATTTCATTTTCTCCAGCTACAAGCAAGAAAGTAAGATCTTCCATAATCAGAAATAGAAGTTAGGCACTTGTCGCCGCCATCTTGGATTTTTGTGAAGTCGCCCTTGGGGCACTTTAACCTTTACTTTTTTTTATGCCTACGTGGGGATCGTATTTTTTCCCCTGAGAATGAAAACATCTATTATTAATTAGGATCCGTTTTTATCAAAGGAGATTGAATAAATTATTACATTTCTTTTAATCCCATCTACAGATAGTGACCTAATTTATTTATGCATTGGGGGGGTGCATTCTAATAAGGGGCCGTAGTCTTGTAAGACGGGGATCTGTTCGCGGGCTTCTTAATATGTGTTTATTATTATTAAACAGTTACACAACTACATTTATATTAATTGGAAAGTAGCAATCAATCGTCGACATCGTGTTAATTAATGTGTTTACAAATCTTTTAATAATCAGCTGCTGCAAAAGACATTAAGATCTAAATTAAATATTAGATGAAATAACAATAATCATTTCTACCCTGATGCAATAGAGCTTTTTTTATACAAGCAAATTCTCTATCTAAGCGGTCAACACCTATATATTCGAAAAAAATTATGCCTGATTTATTTGTATGTTCAATTACTCACACACACACACGCACGCACGCACGCACGCACGCACGCACGCACGCGCGCACGCACGCACGCAGCGCACGCACGCACGCACGCACGCACGCGCGCACGCACGCACGCACGCACGCACGAACGCACGCACGCACGCACGCACGCACGCACGCACGCGCACACACACACACACAAATTACTTTAAAATAAATAAATGAGCGGCAATTAAGTGAGCAGGTAATTAGACATTATAAATTAGATATACATCAAACTATTTGTTTATGCACGATGCGCGAGTAGATTTCTTTTCACCGAAAATTTTTCTACAATGGAAGTTGATCATGCACGCCTCTCTCTTGTTACGTAACCTTAATTAAAGCAACTAAACTACTAAAAACGCTTTTATTCATCAGAGTAGAATGGTTGAAAAACAAGCATTATACAGTAATTTGGTTATCTTATCATTTATAACTAAACATGTAGTAAAAAACTTATTTACCAAAACAAGCATTAGTAAATTATTTCTCATTCTAAAATACAAGAACATTATCGAAAAGTCCACACACATCCGAATGGTAATCCTGCAGCGTCGTTTTGTTGTAGCGGAACCATCTAGAATTCTTCTCAGGGAAACGTAGATGGTAACCTAGTAGGGGTCATCGAAAGGAATCAAAATATTCCCCGTTACCATTCTCGTCAATTTAGATAGCAGTCCAATGCTGACCTGGCTTGTTTTCTGAATCCGTGTTCACAATAATTGCACAAGGTCTAGGTGCGTGTCGCGGTAGCGGATTAGAAGTACATACAAGTCGGAACACATTCTTGTGGGTGAGGATCGATTTCAAACATTTCAACACTAGTACCGAATATATCTTTGGCGTTGGTATGCGCCCAGTCTTGTAATAGTAATGCGTTTTCCAGGGCGCACATAAGTTCCTCGATCTTATGGTTTAAACAACTACACCTTTACTTCCTTTTTCAATGTTTTAATCGACGGACAGCCACTCTCGTCCAAGTTTAGTGTTGGTCTGTTAAAGAATCTTAACTGCTGTTTTTTACTACCCTTAACGTGAATTTTATTAAACGGCAGCAGAGTTCTTATCAGCTCCTCTTGGCAGCAGAGTTCTTATCAGCTCCTCTTGGAAATCGTTGTATAGCATATTCCCTGACCCCCATTTCAAGCCGTGATATGTATCCTCTAAATACCTTATCTGTCTTGACAAGGGCTTTGTTATAAAATAATCTCGAGGTGGCTTTATCAGGATCAGCAGTAACGATCCATGATCTGTAATCACAGCAATTTGTTTCGGTATGAATTCGTTATCATATAGGAAATTTTGCGACGCGAGGCTTTGGGCGAAGGCTGTTTCGGCGACCCCACTCCAATCCTCCCCGAACATAACCGAGATTGTGAGACAGGTGCAGGGCGTCGCAACTTGTCGGGTATTCGCCCCTTGTCGTGATCAGAACTTGTTCGTGGGGCTCGATTATTGTCGTGGTACACTTGGCGGAAAATTTGAACTTGTATTATAATAAGAGGCCTAATGTTAACTTGAGAGACAGATGTAGGGCTGCGCAACTTGCTCTCAGGACTCTGTCCACTGGTCCCTAGGCGGGAAATTTGAATTTGAATTTGTATTTAAGTGTCTGCAGGTTATGGCTGGAAATATGGATTCGTATCGTAATAAGGGGTATAACACTAACTTGTAAGACAGATGTAGGGCTTAGCAACTTTTGTATGACTAAGTTAAATCAATTTGATATTTTGAATTGTGGTGAGTTGGTTTATTCAAAGTGTAAGTTAGTCCAATCTGTATTTTTGGACTGGAAGCTAGTTTTCGCAAGCCGTAAGTTATAATCTGACTGATTGAGATTGATCTGATTGTTTGATTTGATCGAACGTGATTTGTTTGGGATTGATCTGCTTAATTGCTTTGATTAATCTGATTTGATTTAATTAATTGATTTATTTGTTTGAGAAAGAGACGAGAGAGAGAGAGATACGAGGGAGAGACGAACACGATCAACCTCTATTACAGAAAACATTCATTAGTGTTTACACCACTAGATGGCATCACAAACAACCCTAATTAGTCCTAAAAATATACCGCTAGGCTATTACAGTAAACATTCGCTAGTGTAAGAATATACCACTAGATGGTGTCACAAACAAAGCTCTGATTAGTCCTAGAAATATAACGCAGGTGGTGCCTCCTTTATTACAGAAAAAATGTTTATTAGCCCATACCCAACTAGATGACACAAATTCAAATTTCTCAACAGGGGGCCACGACAGGAGGGCACAGGCCCTAACACAAGTTCCTACGTCTGTCTTATAAGTTAGCAATAGGCGCCTTATTAGAATACAAGTTCAAATTCTCACAATAAGTAATCGGAATGGAAACACTGAAATACAAATTCAAATTCAAATTTCCCGCCAAGGCACCAGAGGCTAAGACCCGAAAGCAAGTTGCGAAGCCTTATGTCTGTCTTATAAGTTAGCATTAGGCCTTCTTATTGTAATACAAATTTAATTTTCTCCTCATAGATGGCGCCACAAAGAAACCAACAAATTCAAACTTTTGATCTATAAGCGAGGACCTGAAAGTAAGTTGCTAAGCCCTACATAAGTCTCACAAGTTAGCATTACACCCCTTATTACAATACAAATTCATATTTCCAGCCATAACCTGCAGAGACTTAAATAAAAACTCAAATTCAAATTTTCCGCCAAGGGACCAGGGCACAGAGCCCCGAGAGCAAGTTTCGCAGCCCTACATCTGTTTTAAAAGTTAACATTAGGCCCCTTATTATAATACAAATTTAAATGTTCTGCCAAGAGTACCACGACAATACACGAAGCCCCACGAACAAGTTCCGATCACGACAAGGGGCGAAGAACCGACAAGTTGCGATGCCCTACACCTTCCTTAAAATCTCGGTTAAGTTCGGGGAGGGTTGGAGTGGGGTCGCCGAAACAGCCTTCGCCGAAAGCCTCGCGTCGCAAAATTCTACCTATATGATAACGAATTCATAACGAAAGAAATTGCCGTGATTACAGATCATGGTTCGTTACTGCTGATACTGATAAAGCCACCTCGAGACTATTTTATAACAACGCCCTGGTCAAGACAGATAAGGTATTTAGAGGATAAATATCACGGCTTGAAATGGCGGTCAGGGTATGTGCCATACAACGATTTCCAAGAGGAACTGATAAGAACTCTGAGCTGTTTTCGGAAAACGGGTACATGCTTTGAGCTGTTTCTGCCTGTTGATAGAAAAACAAGTATCTGTTTTTGAGCTGACTGTATCAAAGTTTATACTATTCACATTTTCGGCGTTCACAATGTTTTGCCGAACAATTTACAAACTGTTGTTGGCTTCAGCCAATTCACTGCATAAACGTTCCAAATTTTCGCTATACTAAAATTGAATTTGTCTTAATTAATTAATAAAATAAGGATGTTTCTATTAAACCACATAAATTGAAACTTTTTATTAGTATAGGTACTGTTTATAAAACATAGAAAAAAAACACTCGTAATTATGTCACAAAAATTTACTGTCCTTAACAATGTTCCGTTTAATAGTTTTGAATAAAACAATATCAAATTATTTCCTTGTAAATTCAACAACTGGTGATATCGATAAACATAACCAACATTAATATGTTTCCAAAATGTCAAATTATTGTCATCACCGTTTAAGTTATCGAGAGATGACGGTACCCTACAATTTCAACTAAAATGTAAAATAACTCTCCCTTCCTCTCCTTCTCTCCTCTCCTCTCCCTCTCTTTCTCCCTCTCCTCTCCTCTCCTCTCTCCCTTTTCCTTCTCTCTCTCCCTCTCCCTCTCCTCTCTCCTCTCTCTCCCTCTCCTTCTCCTCTCTCTCCTCTTCTCTCTCTCCCTCTCTCTTCTCCTCTCTCCCTTCCTTCTCTCCCTCTCCTTCTCTCCTCTCCCTCTCCTCTCCTCTCCCTCTCTCTCTTCTCTCCTCTCCCTCTCTCTCCTCTCTCTCCCTTCCCTCTTTCCTTCCTTCTCTCCTCTCCCTCTTTTCTTCTTCCTTTCCTCTCCTCTTTTCTTATCTCTTTCTTCTCTCTTTCTATCTCTCCTCTACCTGCAATCAGTGACCTGTTTTGTGTATACAAACAATATGCATTCAAGTCTTGGATAAGGTAGGTTGTTCTTCCAACATCCTAATACGTTCGTTCTCTAAATTTTTGTATATAATCGGCTTTCGCCTCCGTCCTTCTAACGTTCACTTTTGAAACATCTTTAAGTTTCTGTTGTTTTATAGTTTGCTTAAGTCACTAATGTTATAAACAGTAGGGAATAGATGTGGAGGTATATCCATATTCCCACTTGATAAAGTGGTGGTTGTGAATTAACCAGTTACCTTGAAATTCACTATCCAGCGTGTACCATGGAAATGGAAATGGAGGCTTGAATACATAATGAGCACTTGCTCTCCATTATATATCGCTAGTTCCTTAGGTGTAAATATATTTCTTGCTGTTTTGAATCCTTGTACATCAATTATAACAACCATTACTTTTCTATATTTGTCTGGCTGTCTTGGTTAGCGCGTTGTATATAACTGTGCAATCGTGCAGTATTTCTACATGCCACATTTCAACAAATGGAACTGATTCTCTGATTAGGCTTACACACACTATTACAATAGTAAATACGCAAGCGATTTTACTGTGCAAAAACAGTGCTTTTACATACATACTTTTTAGAGAAACATGACGTCGAAGCGAATGATGTGTGATTATAAAATTTCAACTTCAATACCTTTAGCATTGACAACAACCTGTCATTCTTTTTGTTTCCATAAACTGATTCTACTTTTATATTTCTAAGAAATGTGATATGATACCCTTGCGGGTCTATCTTTCAGGTGCTTCCATACACTGATTCTATTTTTATATTTCCAAGAAATGTAATATGATACACTTGCAGGTCATTACTCTTTGACCTTGAAAACTCTATATTTAGATTTCTAAGATTGTAATATGATCTAAATGTGTCCTTGATTTGAGTACCCCCTACAACTTGTTTAAACTTGTTAAATACCCACCTTGTCCTACTTTTAGTTTAGAAAACTATTTTACCTTTACACAATTTAGTCAACCTAAGTACCATTTGACCTTGATCTACTTTTTAGCATACATTCATACATACATACATAACAACCTGTCATTCTTCATGTTTCCATGAACTGATCCTATTTTTAGATTTCTAAGAAATGTAATTTGATACCCCTGCAGGTCATTACTCTTTGACCTTTTTGACCGTTTTCGAGAAGAATTGATTTTTCTTGTCTGAAAAGGCTGCACTTAGAAAAATATGCTTAAAAAATATTTCTATCGCCTACTAGGGGTAGCTTTTACATTACGGGTAGCTGCCCCAATTTGATATATGTGTATTTTCAAGTAATATTGAAGGGGTAGACAAAATGCTAATCGATTTTAGATCTTTGAATTAAAAAGGAGTGTTTGTCAACCTGTAAACTATCAATTGCCAAAAGTTTCACTTCTGTGAGACAATTTTGCAGAAGGTAGTTCAAAACCACATAATAGTTTCATTTTCTCAAAGTAACTAACTTTAACGCAAATACAATTGTCGATAGTGACGGATAAACCAAAAATGCGGTGAGAGGCACCACTAGAGACTTTACTGAGAGACTGTACTTTCATGCAAATCGGTTATGGCCTTAAATGTTATTTACGACTTTCATGTCAAAATAGCACATCAGTAAATATTATATGGGGAGAGGGTGCTGTTGACATAAAAACATATTGTTGTGTAGTTTTATACAGTTAATCTACGGATAAGTTGTGATATTGCAGAAATAGCGTAAATAAATTTCTACTTTTAGGTGAACAAAGGACAACCATAGAATTTAGATTATGAAAATGTTAACCAGTAAATTAACGCTAGAAGTATAGTAAAGTCTTATACCCACAATTTACAGAAACACAACAATTAATCCTTAGAAGTACTAAACAAATCAAAAGCTTTTTCTATTTTAATAATAGAAAATAATAATAAAGCCATCTGAAAAATTTCGAACTTAATCAGGCCAGGTTTCGCTATCGCGTCATTTTTAGTTTTTATTAAGCTAATCAATAAAAAAAAGTGTAACCGATGATGGTACATTTCTTATATATAAATTACTTTATAAAGATTGAAATATTTCACACGTTTTGATGCCCATCTAATTAATGTGAGCTGATAATGTACGACGTTAAACCTTAAGAGATATTGACTTGATCCTTCAGCTCCAGAAAAGTGAGTGTTTTCCGCAAAATAATAGAGCTATTTCTGTCTAACAACGCAAACGTTTATTAAAATGATGAATTAAGGTTACAAGCGACAGAAATATTACTATTTATTTATTTAATTATATATACCGTTTCCGACCCTTATTCGTAACCTTCCTACTCGATTTAATAAATAGCATAAGAATATCTTAAATTTTAAAAGAAGTAAATCTATTTTTTAACAATAGTGGATTTTACAGCAGGCCATTATATAAAACTTTGTACAAAACACTTTTTTAGATTTAAGGTTCAGATATCAACTTGAACTCTATGAAAGGTATTGATAACAGTAAAAGGATTACAACTTAAACAAATCGAGCTTTTTAATGGTCACTATTTCCATTTTACATAGTATTTTATCTTTTCCTGAAACTTTTTAGGCTTCGTACGTTTTCATTAGATAACCTATCTAATGAAAAATACTTATCTTTTTGGTATGTCCTATACTTAAATCTAAATTTTGCATTTAAACGTTTCAATCGAAATTGCGATTAGTCCCCACTAGGATTGCCAATAGGTCTCTTTTAAAGAGAGCATGTTCTCTTTTTTAAGAAAATATTTTTGTTCTCTTTCTTTTCTTATTGTTTATATAAATGTCCTCTTCTTTATATTTTGCTAATTAATAATTATTTAACATTGCAATTGCAATACCTGGCCAAAACGCGAACGTGGAGAAAATATTTTCCATGATCGGCGGAAGTAGAACACGGACACCTTCCGCCATCTTGGATATTCTGGAGAAAACCCACCTTTCACTTTTTTATACGCCCACGTGGGGATCGGATCTTTTCACCCCCATGGTTTCTTTTCGGATGCCATTTTCAACCCTTGATGGAATTTTCACCCTAATTAGAGCCCTTTTGGTTGTGTTAAGAACTCTTTTGTCGGTTCAAACCTATGACTTCTTTTCGGCGGTCATTTTTAACCCATTGATGGAAGTTTCACCCTAATTTGGGTGTATTAAAAGCCTCTTTGGCAGTTTAGCCCCTGGAAGGTAGGCAAATGCGTGCGCATGCAATGTTCTAATAAGGGACCCTAATGCTACCTCATAAGACAGCTATAAGAACTTGTGTTAGGTCTACGCCCCGGCTCCCTTGGCTGAAAATAGTATTGTAATCAGGGGACCATAATTCTAACGTGTAAGAGAAGTGGAAATTTGAAATAATGGTCTCTATCCTTGTAAGACAGCTACAAGAACTTATGTTAAGGTCTGCCCCCCGGACCCCTTGTTGCGAAACTTGAATTCGTGTTACTATCTACTTGTATATGGACTAATGAATATTTTTTGTGTAGTAAAGGTGGTACCACCTAGCGTTATATTTTTAGGACTAATCAGGGTTTTCTTTGTGGCACGATCTAATGGTATATTTCCTGTAATAGAGGTGACGCCGCCTAGCGGTATATTTCTAGGACTAATTAAGGTTGTTTGTGAAGGCATCTAGTGTATATGCTAATGAACATTTTCTGCAATTGAAGTTGATCATGCATGACTCTCTCTTTCTCTCTCTCGTTTATCCATGTCTCTGTAGGCTTTTCTCAAACAAACAAATCAATCAATTAGATCAACCTCAATCAAATAATCAACTAAATCAATCTTAATAAAACCAGATGATACCTTACAGTTTACGAAAACCAACTTACAGTTCAAAATATACTGATTTGGTTTAAGTAATTACGGAAATAAAAGAAAAAGGGTTTTAACGGCTTATTATAAGCGAATCAATAACTACGAAGTTTAATACCAACAAATACGTACCGCATAATGCTATTAATTAATTTAAAAAAAATAGCGTAACACTCTCACCTTTATCTAATTAACTAAATAAATGGGTAGAATAAGAGCTGATGCAGAGTTGGTTGGTTTTATGACAGCCTCCCCCTATAATAACACATTAAAATCTTTATTGGAATTTTTGTGAACAATATCAAGTAAAACATATATTAAAACATAATACGCATACCTTCAGTTGTATTTTTCTCTCGATTGTTCTAATAATAACTACGCTGGCGAACTAAACTACATATTGAAAATTTTATACAGTTTATTAAACCGTTTTGCGTTTTTACTTATGGATAGTTGATATAAAACTGGCTATTGGCTTTCCCATCATTAAGTAATTTTAGAATGTAAAATATACAAACCTAATTATCTATATCACCTTACTGCAACTCGTATTTACCTTTCCCTTTCGCAGACTACTTAGAGCGAACTTATATGAATTTATATAAAACGATGTTTTGTTTTTTACAACATACACTAAAAGATTTCACTTATATGATAAAACTGCTTTTGTGGAATGTATTTGTTATTTAACAATTATCCAAATTCATTATGATTGGAAAGCGGCGTCGTGTTAATTAATGCGTTTACAAATATTTAAAAAATTTGCTGTTGCAAAAAACATTAAGGTCCAGTAGTAGGTGAAATAATAATCATTTTCTACTCTAGCATTTTATACAGGCAGATTCTCTATCTAAAAAAAATCAGGGTTAAAATTTCATCAAGGTTTGAAAATGCTCTCCGAAAAGAAACCATAGGGGTAAGAAAATACGATCCCCACGTGGGCGTATAAAAAAGTGAAATGTGGGTTTTTCCCAGAAAATCAAAGATGGTGGAAGGTGTCCGTGTTCTACTGGCGAACAATACTAAAGTGTAATAAACTTAAACTTTCCACTGTACGTGGAATTTTAAAGGTAGTTTTTGATTATAAGAACATTTCGTGTATTGATTTTTACAATGAAATAAAAGAAAATAATATAATACTATACGAAATTAGTAGTGTGGATAAATACAAAAAAGACGAAAGTGAGGATGATGAATAAAAAATGACTACAATTAGTTTTTAAATTTTTATGTGCCATTAGAAAAAGTTACCAATCTTAGAATAAATATTACTTGTAAAAAACGTGTATACGAATAAGTGCAATTAGAATTTGTTTTTAAGTTACCAATCTTATATAAATTATGTAAGATAATATAATAATTTTATTATATAATATAATTATTGTAAAAAACGTGTATGCGAATAAGTTTATAAAGAAAATAAATATGTTGAAAAAAATGTTCTCCTTTTTTACTCAACAGTTGGCAACCCTAGCCCCAGTTTAATAGGTGGTAGGCATGTATACTCCATGCCAGCCGGGGAGGTACCACCACCCTTACCATGGGCTCCTTAATATTGGGTCTCCGATTTTCTGAGCTCGGTAAGGGCTGCCGGTTACCTTTTCCATCATCCTTAATCTATTCTCATCCTTATTGTTCCTTCTCGCCCTCACTGTCTTCCTATCGGGTTAAAAGTCCCAAATTAAAAAATAAGATGGCTGTGGTTTCTAGGGTTACAAATTCCGGACGTAAAATCCTGCCCCACTCGGATGTCCGGGAGGACAGGGCCCAAGCGACCTCGGTCATCGAAAGTATCAACTTTCTGATTCACTACTGCAACATCCGCGTTATCAGGTCTAATCTTAATGCTATTCACCAACATCTTGAACAATTACAACCTGATATATTGTTTCTATCTGAAACACAAGTCTCCTCTGAAAGCTCCGAGTCACCCGACTTGCAATTTCCTCAATACCATCTTCACTCTAACTTTCGATATAAAGGAGGCGTATGTGCGTACATCAAGGACAGAATTGCTTGCAAGAGGGTTTCTTCCTTAGAAAATAAAAATTTTGATGTGACCAAGTTTGGCATAAGTGTTTACTTGCCAAACTCACCTCGTTTGGGTTAAATGATACGCTCATCAACTGGGTTTCTAGTTTTCTTGATAAAAGACGAATACGTGTCGTAGTTGATGGCTTTTTTTCAAAAGAAGTTAGCATTAACGCGGACGTACCACAGGGATCCGTTATAGCGCCTACACTTTTTCTGCTGTACATAAACGACCTTATTTCTTCAACAACTAACCTCATCCATTACTTTGCTGACGATAGCACTCTTCACTGTAGTTCATCTCAGTTTACTCATAGTGATAATCCACCTTCTATGTCAAATCAAGAAATTAAAGCTGAAATGGCAAATTCAATCAACAAAGACATTCAACGTATTCTCGAGTGGGGAAGCAATAATCTAGTTAAATTTAATGCTAACAAAACTCAGTGTTGCCTTATGTCCGCCAAAAACGATCGATCATTTCCTGTTGTAAGTATGAATGGCTCAGTTCTTAAGTTTTCAGACTCTATTACTCTGCCGGGTATGACTGTATCTTCAAATCTCTCATGAGTTGTCCATCTTCTGTCAGCAACCAAAACAGCTGCTCGTAAAATAGGCTTTTTGTACAGATCTAAGCAGTACTTTACCTCTCGACAACTCCTTCTGCTGTATAAGGCCCAAATTCGGCCTCATCTGGAATATAATTCTCACCTTTGGGTTAGTGTTCCCCAATACGCTCTCGATATCGTTGATCGTATTCAAAAGAGAGCGATTAGGCTTATAAATGACCCGTCCTTAACTTCTCACATACAGTCCCTTGAGCATAGAAGGATGGTTTGTTCTTTCTTTGTATTATCGTTATTACAACGGCTATTGTGCTGGTGAATTACATTCTTTGATACCATCTCCGGCTATCTTTGCGAGAAACACTCGGTTCGCTCATTCACATCATCAGTATGCAGTACAAATCTCTACTTGTCGTACCAAACGGGCGAAATCCACATTTTTCTACACGGCTTCTAAACTCTGGAATGATCTCCCTAGATGCTGTTTTCCTCTCACTTATGATATGAGAAAATTTAAGGTAGCTGTTCATAGGCATCTATTGGCAATTCATTATCTCTCTATCCATCCTCCTAAGTGTTTCTGAGTGCTTTAGCACGATAGGCCTTATTTAGCCTGTTAAGGTCCACAATCAGAAAAAAAAAAAAAAAAAAAGTATAAAGCTTAGAATATAAGGTATTTTATATTCTAAGGTAAAAAGAGAAAAGTGTTAAATATTATTGTCAACGAGTTTATAAAATACTTAAACAGAATAAGTCTACTATAATAACTATATAACTTAAAAGCTGTACCGTGCCAATTAGTTACTTGTGCTAAAATTTTGGATTTTGGTTGTCATTTATAAATTTTTTTACATTATTTAGGATATATATTTACATTTAGTGTAATACAGTTATGACCCTGTTTTCGTTAGTATTATACGTTATGTTTATTTTGTCATTTGAAAGTCATTTCCCATTTATACGCTGCATGAAAGTGCACGCGGTTTAATGTATTGTATTCTCTGTTAAGCTATTTAATTATGTTCGTTACATTCTTGTATTGATTTATTATGTTTAAAAAAGGTAACTACATGCCCCGTTAGTTGGTAATTTTTGAAACCCCTAAAGCTTCGGTAATGGATGTGGTCGTATACAGCATGGCGATTATGTACATAGCGTAACACGTTGTTTTAAGATGGAATATTTTAAGTGAAATGATACCTTTTATTTTTATGTATCATTAAATTTTGTAGCAAGATACGTTGACGTTCGCTGCTCGTAGTATAACTAACACAGTTTACCTTAGGTTGATAATAATACATCTACGTTATTGGAGAATGTTGATGTTACCGTATCATTCCATTCCCATTCATACATTACGGTGTAGAAATAATACTGTTTACCTTTACACTTCATCTCATCTTTCTGTAAAGTAACAAACAAATAACATTTTCAAGTCGACAATAAGATAGATTTCTTTTACAAAACTTTGAGTAAGTGTTATATGTTCAGTATACGCAGTGTTAACAAAAGGAAAACACAAGTATAATGAGACCAGCATGAGGACGTGACGTCATAGTGGTGGGGGTAGAGTTGCGAGTCTGGGTGGGGGTTGTAGGTGGGACTAGGAGCGGGGTCTACTTCCTTTCGGACGATTTTTTTAACCCATGGGCAGATTTTCAGCCCCTAATTAAGGTCCTTTTGGGAACACTAAGAGACTAGATAAAGCCCTATAGCTAAGACTAGGCCTCACCCACCCCTTTACCATATTGGTTGGGCGAGCACCCGCCCCTCTGGTTTCTTATTGGCCCTTAGCCCCACTACTCAGCCGCTGCGCTCTGATTGGACCGCTAAGTCTCTGAATTCTGATTGGTTATGGTGGGAAATTTAAATTTTTCTAATAGTAAGGGGCCCTAATGCTAACTTCTAAGACAGGTGTATGGCTTCGCAGCTTGCTTTCGGGGATTCGCCCCACTTGTAATAGAAACTTGTTCGGGGGTCTTCGCCCATTGTCGTGTATCCCTCTGCGGGAAATTTGAATTTGTATTTAAATCTCTACATTCTGATTGATTATTACGAGAAATTTGAAGTTGTGTTCTGATAGGGGTCCTAATGCTAACTTGTAAGACAGTAACTTGCTTTCGGGTCATGTCATGGCCCCCTTGTCCCAAAATTTGAATTTGTTTGTGGTGCCATCCAATTGTGTATATTTTAAAACTGCACACAGATCACTGTAATGGTTATGGGAGAAATTTGAAATAAGAAGTCCTAGCTCTAACTTGTGAAGTAGGTATAAGACGTCTACACGCGTTTTCAGGGCTTAGTCCGCTATTACGCACAACTTATCATGGCTTTAATTATGAGTCATAATTAAATTTATAAATAAAAAAGTTAAAGGGTTTTAATCATTTATTATAACTAATACTATTTTGAGATTTAAAACTCCTGAATGTTTTCTGTAATAGGGGCTGGCGTGATTGGAAGTGGAAAAATGATAATTAAAATATTTTCCATACAAGATTTGCCTTAGCGGCAGCACCACGGTCAAAAAGTGCCTTAGACTATAAGTAAGGCCCTAGCTCTAACTTGTGAGATATAAGACGTCTACACCCGTTCTCAGGGCTTAGTCCACTGTTACGTACAACTCATCATGGTTATAAGTCATAATTAAATTTATAAACAAAAAAGATACAGGGTTTTAATCATTTATTATAACTAATACTATTTTGAGACTTAAAACTCATGAATGTTTTCTGTAAAAGGGGCTGGCGTTATTGGAAATGGAAAAATGACAATTAAAATATTTAACATGCAAGATCTGCTTTAGCGAAAACACCACTGTCAAAAAGAGCCTTAGATTTATAAGCACGCCTGAACGTCCCAAGTCGTTATTATTCTGTTTTTAATTAACAGTCTTAATTAAATTTTGACAGCCATTTTGTTTTAGCAGGGAAAATTGAAATTGCCCCTTGTCAAAACACTGAAATTTATCAAATCAATCGATAAAGCCTGTCCGGTAGAACTGAACGGGTATCGGATTAACAAGGAGGATTGTCAATATATGGTTCTATTGTGCTTGAAACCGCCTTAATGCTTTGCTGTCTCGTACTTATTGTACGTGACAAAGAAAGATGGATATATTATGAATAATGCCTCTATTTCTGCCGAACAAAAGCGTTTGCAACTTTCACACATAATGACAAGGCAATAAGAATCAGATGCAGGTAGAATAGAAATTCAATAGGTATAATAAAATGCCAGTGGTTCTCAACACTGCTTTAACATTACATTTAAAATTTATGGAAGAATGCAAGTTTTTATAATAAACATTTATAAAAGCCATTCATAATAATGAATATTCGATTAAGTATAGGTATTTCAATTTACATTTAGAAAGTTCATTGTATACCTAAGTATGGTAATGACGTTTTAGTGTACTCCAATTACAAAAGAATCCAAATAAATATGCAATACTGTAACAATAAGTAATTAATAATAGATTATTATACCATTTAGTAGGTACATATAGGTATAAATAAAACAACTGCAATATCTATATTATCATTATTCTTTGAGTAAGCGTTTATATAAACTAACCATTAATATAATGCCGAAAAGTTGAGTAAAGAAATTCGCGAATTAGTTTTAAATACAGTCGATTATTTTAAAGAAGAAAAGAAAATGGTGGTCCACTATTATCTACATTTTCTGTTCAACAAAGAACAGCAAACGCGTTAAAACTTTCGGTTTCGACGGTGGGGAAAATCTGTGCTTTAAAAAAATGGCGGCGAGTTGGAACCTCCAGTGAAAAAACAGCGTGTCAAACTTTGCACTACAGATTTTCCAGAAAATGGAAAACAAACAATTCGTGCATTAATATACGAGATGTACGCGAAGAAGGAACACGTAACGTTAAATTCATTATTAAACTTCTTAAAATTGAGAACCGCGTATGAAATAGGAAAAACCAGTTTGGCTCTAGTGTTAAAAATATGGGCTTTAAATTCCAAAAACCAACAATAGACGCGGTTTGTGTGAACAAAGCCACATTGTCGCCAAAAGAAACGTTTTTCTGAGAAAGTATCTCAAAATCTTAACTCCGAAAGTTCGAGACAGTTTGTTTTACAGACGAAACGTGGATATTTAGTAAAGGTAGTACGTCAAAATGTACTTGGCAAGATAACAGTGCAAAGAGTTTACATCAACCGAACAAATCATCAGATGGAAAACGATTTATTATCATTGAAGCAGGTAACAGAAACGGTTTTATCGACGGAAGTCAATTAATTTTCGGTAAAAAATAAATCATTAGATTATCACGATAATATGAACGCAGAATTGTTCGAAAAATGGTTTGAGGAATCACTTTTACAAAAATTAGAGGAACCATCAATAATTGTCCTTGACAATGCGAGTTATCATTCTCGAAAGGCAGAGAAGGCAGTCAAAGTTTCTTGGAAAAAAGAAGAAATACAGCAATGGTTAACCGCTAAAAAAATAGCGTGGGAAAATTTTATGACAAAGGCAGAGTTAGTGGAATTGGCCAAAAGAAACAAAGTAGACCAATGCGAAAAATATGTAATCGATGAGCTAGCTCTATCATATGGACATGAAGTTTTGCGCCTGCCCCCGTATCATTGCCATTTCAATCCAATTGAGTTGGTATGGGGCATTACTAAGAACAAATACGACAAAAGTATCGTTGCGACATCCGAAAGACGAAGATGTTCTTAATACGTGGAACGACGCATTAAAAACAGTTAGTGCGGAAATATGGCAAAATGTATTGATCATACGGATAAAATAATTAAAGATACTTTTGTTAATGAAGAGATTGTGGATGAAGTAAGACCTCTTATTTTCACAGTTAACACTGAAGAAAGTGATGACGATGATCTTTTCCAAGATTTGGATGACTCAGGAAGTGATGAATCTGAAGCCGAATGACAATTATAATTTTTACATTTAATTATAAAAGTATATCTTTGTAATTTAATTAATATTTACTAACTATAATAAAAATGTATTTGTTATTGTTGTTATAAGTATAAGTGAAAGGTGTCAATTGAAATTACTTATAGGTAATTAGTAATCGATTATTATTTTTATTATACAAAAGTTGCATTTCTTCACAAATTATATAATGTTAAAGCAGTGTTGAGAACCACTGGCATTTTATTATACCTATTGAATTTCTATTCTACCTGCATCTGATTCTTATTGCCTTGTCATTATGTGTGAAAGTTGCAAACGCTTTTGTTCGGCAGAAATAGAAGCATTATTCATAATATATCCATCTTTCTTTGTCACGTACAATAAGTACGAGACAGCAAAGCATTAAGGCGGTTTCAAGCACAATAGAACCATATATTGACAATCCTCCTTGTTAATCCGATACCCGTTCAGTTCTACCGGACAGGCTTTAGGCCGATAAAATCAGCCGAAGCATATTCAACGGAATCAAGTGTTTTATTTTACGCAACGCTTATAATTATCATTAGACAACCATAACAATAATAATATTACTCAAATTCAGAAATACCTCTGTCAAAAAGGGCCCTAGATCTATAAACCAGCTTGAACGCACTGTATCGTTTTGAAAACGGGGAAATACCCCGGGAGTAAATAAATAAGCTGCCTTTCATTTACAATTTTGATAATATACAAGCATTTTGAAACTAACACGGATTTCACTTCGCGAGGCAGCTATAGGACCCAATTTTGTTTTACCCACACTCATCATTATCATTAGACAATCATAATAACAATAATATCGCTCGAATTAACGTGTACACTATTGTCGAGTTTTACATATAATGATAAAAATACGTTTTACAGTTAAATCTAACCTAATTTAATATATTGTACGTGTATTGACTTCACCGAAAATTTTACATGTATTAACTAAACCTAATACGTACGTATTGACCTAACCTAAAAACCGTGCGTTTAGTAATATAACCTAATATTTACGTGTATTGACCTAACCTAAAACGAGTGAAACGGCAGGGACGAGAGAGAAACGAGTTAAACGAGAGAGTCGAGACAGATAAGAGAAGCGCTAGAAACGGGGGAGACGAAGGAGACGTGAGAGACGAGGGAAACGAGAGAGGCGAAAGAGACTGGAGATACCAGACAGAGGCGGAGGAGACGATCACAATCAACGTCCATTACAGCAAATATTCGCTAGTTTAAAAAAACATGACTAGACGGCGTCGCAAACAAGCACATCTGCTTTTAAAACTATACTACTAGGTAAAACCACGATCAACTTCCATTAGAGAAAACATGCACTAGTTTAAAAATATATCACGAAATGACGTCACAAGCAACCAAGTCTGCCTTTAAAAGTAAGTAATTCGAGAGATATTTTGTCTGATTTTAAATCAGCTTCTGGTAGCCTTATTCGATTTAATGCAAAACAAAATAAAACAAGGGCGAAATCAATAACGGACATTTAACACTTATGATTCATGGTTAAAGTCCCTACAGTGTCAGGTAAAAACGATTGGTTTGATTGATTAACCTATTTGCTTGATAGTGTCTTATGAGTTAGTATGCATTAGTGATTCTAGTTACGGCTTAGGATTAGTATTGTTAGAAGTCAGTGTTTATTGAGTTTTTGCAAGTTGTAGCATAATTTAATTGAATTGGAGTCTGTTTTTGATGTGAGAGTTGTTTTTTGCAAGCTGTAACTTAAACCAAATCAGCGTTTTTGAAATAAAGGTTGTTTTTTGTATAAGACGTTATTCAAAATAGACAAATGTCTGGGGTTAGATAAACAAATGGTCAAATGCCAGAGGTCAAATTCAAATTCCTCGCAGTTTCTCAAAAGCAAAGGTCTACTCGTTTACCTTCAACCAAACAAGTCTACTTTTAAAAATAAGTGTAATCTAATTAGAATGATGAACAAAGAACATTGTAATGAGCCAGAATTGAGTAAGACAAATTAATTGTTATTTTAATAAAAATTATTAAGATAATGTTTAAATAATAATTCATTTTATTCCAGTACTAAATAAATGTAAATAATCAGCACTTTTGCGTGCGCACCGGTACCCCACTTTCACGATGTGCAGAAACGTTGCGACATTTCCCACCTAAAACCCCACTCATTCGCAAGGTTTATAAGCGAAAATTTTAACTTTTACTTTGGATTGTGTTTGTAGAACGCTTCTCTGCAAATACTCTCTCCTGCCTGTCCGTTTGTAATAATTTATTATTACACCTGAAATTCTAATTGTAGAACGCTTCTCTACAAATACTCTCCTGCCTGTCCGTTTGTAATAATTTATTACACCTGAAATTCTCTATTCGAGAACATAACCGCCTGACCCGCTCTTAAAGCAAGTTCAATTTAATTAAATAGAATTCAAATACTCCGAAGTATAACCAATTTTTACGAAAATAGTTGTAATACCTAAAAATTCCTATTAACAAACCATCCTTAAGAAATCAATTGACGTCAAAGAGGTTTTGCCTATTATACTGGTCTTAGGTAGATTGACTGGTTAACACCGGCGGTCACCGGGACTATTATAGGGCTTCTTCTAGTTAATGGGGCTAAAATCTAAAGCCACATCTGGTTGCCCGATCAAGCGCATTTACCTCTGAAAACGACAATTTACAAATCCCATCCTGAACCCCTGTATATAGTTCTATATGTTTAAAGTATCCGATACAGCTTTGAATAAATAGAATCTCTAAGATTCGTTAATTTAGACTATTGAGCCCACTGGCGAAAACCCAATATATCCTGAACCCCTGTATATAGTTCTATATATTCAGTGCCCGTTACAGCTTTGAATAAATAGAATCTCTAGAATTTGTTGATTTAGCTCGAGCTCCTTGCTTGGCTATCAACACTTATAATTTACTCTCCCTGTATATCACGAAAATACACCTGAATGTCAAACCCAAATTATTACGGAAAACAAAACCTTAATTGTGTAAAACATTAAATTTATACAACAAGAAAGGAAATTTTACGTTTTACTTTAAAGTAAAAGAATTTCTATTTTACAATAAGAAATCCATTACATTAACGATATTTATTTGCGCTTTAACAATTAAAACTTTAAGGTAATTCTTCTTAAAGAAAATAAAATTCCATTTCGCAAATAAGTACTCACATTCAATTAAAGTTTAAAGAATCATCCTCTTTATACAAATAAAACGAAGGTCAAAGTTCCATTTTAGTAGTGAATAAACTCTTATCAAATTTTCAACAACACATTGTTGAAAATATTCCCTATATCATATGAACCATTACAAACCTTAAATTGCGAATTCCAAAACGTTGAATAACCCCTTGTACATATTTAATTGTATATATTATTTATAGTTAATTTAGAATTAGTCTTTCCCTTAGTCCGTGTGTACAAACCCTAAAAATTAAACAAATCACATACAACCGTTGCCTAACACGAATTTGTATTAACACTAATTCCTGTAATTATCAAATCGTGTGTAGGGCCTGCTTTTCTTTAACCTGTTCCGTAATTCAAAACGTTATTTAAGAAAATATAGAGTAATAAAAGAGCCAGTCCCCGATAAAGATTTGAAATACGCCCTAACCTCGAATTCAAGCAACATTGTCTTAAAGGTAAAATATATAACCAGAATAAACTTACCTGTCTAAATCACAGTAATCCTCCTTTTTGAATTATACACACACCCTTGTATTATTTTCACCTGAACACATTATTTTTGTTTACAAAGAAACAAAACCACAATTATTTAAATTTTGAACACTGCATTATAACGCGCTTGTTTACAGGAAATTTCCAAACCGACGACGACGAGCCCCGATACACCGGCGACACCTGTCCGTAACCATTAAACCAAAATCTTAGGATTTACCACCGACATTTCAACGACACCAGCATTACTCTGATGTGCGGTGGGCTGCCCAAATACCAGGTGCTGTATTAGAAATTAATACTTAATTTGTTTTACAAGAATATCATTTTTTTATATTATTATTATAATTCTAGAAGTTTGTTTTAAATATATGTATTAAACCTGGGTACGAAATTGTTTAACAGTTATATAAGTCTACAAACCCAATTCCCAAAATTCCAGACTAGCCGAGATTAAAAAGAAATCCATATAGTGGTAATTGGTAAGGGTAACTCATAAAAGAAACCTGCTCAAAATTATGGGCCTTACAACATGTACACCACAATTGTATTTTTTAGGTGTATTTGTCTTCCTGGTAATTAAGTAATTGGGGTTTTTTCTCAGACACGGTAGAATAAACTGAATAACGAATAGCTACTTTATATTAATAACTGTTGTAAAGCGTTAAGTGATTCATATTGACCATTTAAACATGCACTACTAGGTGGTATCAGCTTCCACTAGAGAAAACATACACTGGTTTAGACATGCACCATTAGATAACCTCACAATCAAACAAGTGTGCTTTAAAAATAAGTGTAATCTAGTTGGAGCAATTTTTTGTCACACGCAAAGAACGTGAACATCATATGATCCGAATCCATTTAACTTGTATAAAGATTTCTCATAGTAGGAACTGGGGAAATCCAGAAAATATCTACTTTATGTTAAGGATTGCTGGAAGACTCTAAATACTTTATATTATTCAGTTATAAGCAAGACGCCTAAAGTGAATGTGTTGTGATTGTATGCAGTTCTTTGCCCTGTCAAGGCGTTCTTCCAATATGATTATCGACAACAACCCTGGTAAGTGCTCGTTTTTTATTTTAACCCTTACCCCTTATTTTATTTACTTTATTTAATAGCTAGAGGCCTGATTTCTGGTTTGGTTTGGTTTTTTGGTTTTTTACTGATTTAACTGTAAAACGTATTTTATCACTGTATTCAAAACTCGGCACTAGTGTACACGTTAATTTGAGCGATATTATCGTTATTATGGTTGTTTAATGATAATGATGAGCGTGGGTAAAATAAAACAGCATCCTATAGCTGCCTTACGAAAGGAAATCGATGTTAGTTTCAAGATGGTTGAGTATTATCAAAATTGTAAATGAAAGTCAGCTAGTTTATTTACCCCCGGGGTATTTGCCCGTTTTCAAAACGAGATAGTGCATTCAAGCTTGTTTATAAATACCTAAAGTGAATGTGTTGTGATTGTATGCAGTTCTTTGCCCTGTCAAGGCGTTCTTCCAATATGATTATCGACAACAACCCTGGTAAGTGCTCGTTTTTTATTTTAACCCTTACCCCTTATTTTATTTACTTTATTTAATAGCTAGAGGCCTGATTTCTGGTTTGGTTTGGTTTTTTGGTTTTTTACTGATTTAACTGTAAAACGTATTTTATCACTGTATTCAAAACTCGGCACTAGTGTACACGTTAATTTGAGCGATATTATCGTTATTATGGTTGTTTAATGATAATGATGAGCGTGGGTAAAATAAAACAGCATCCTATAGCTGCCTTACGAAAGGAAATCGATGTTAGTTTCAAGATGGTTGAGTATTATCAAAATTGTAAATGAAAGTCAGCTAGTTTATTTACCCCCGGGGTATTTGCCCGTTTTCAAAACGAGATAGTGCATTCAAGCTTGTTTATAAATACAGGGTCTGTTTTGGCAGAGGTATTTCCGAATTTGAGTGATATTATTTGTCTAATGATAATGATAAGCATTGTGTAAAATAAAACACTTGATTTTGTTTGATATGTTTCGGCTGATTTTATTGGTCTATCGATTGATTTGATTAATTTCTGTCTTTTGAAAAGGGGCGATTTCAAATTTCCCCACCAAAACAAAATGACTGTCAAAATTTAATTAAGACTCATAATTAAAACAGAATAATAACGACTTAGGACGTTCAGGCGTGCTTATAAATCTAAGGCCCTTTTTGACAGAGGTGTTTTCGCTAAAGCAGATCTTGCATGTAAAATATTTTAATTGTCATTTTTCCATTTCCAATAACGCCAGCCCCTTTGCAGAAAACATTCATGAGTTTTAAGTCTCAAAATAGTATTAGTTATAATAAATGATTAAAACCCTGTATCTTTTTTATTTATAACTTTAATTATGACTTATAATTAAAGCCATGATGAGTTATACGTAACAGTGGACTAAGCCCTGAGAACGGGTGTAGACGTCTTATATCTCACAAGTTAGAGCTAGGGCCTCTTATGTCAAATTTCCCCCATAACCAGTACATTGATCTGTATGTAGTGTAAATGTACCGCTAGGTGGAGCCACTTCTATTACAGAAAACAGTTATTAGTCTACATAGAAGTAGATGGCGCCACAAATAAATTCAAATTTTGGATCAAGAGGGCCATAACACGGGGCTACGACCCGAAAGCACGTCCCGAAGAATTATACCTGTCATACAAGTTAGAACTAGGGCTCTTATTAGAATACAAGTTCAAATTTCTCGCAATAATCAATCAGAATGTAGAGACATAAATACAAATTCAAATTTCCCGCCGAGGGATACACGGCAATGAGAGAACACCCCCGAACAAGTTCCGATCACAACAAGTGGGGCGAAGCCTCGAGAGCAAGCTGCGAAGCCATACACCTGTCTTACAAGTTAGCTTTAGGGACCCTTATTATTATACAAATTCAAATTTTCCACCATAACCAATCAGAATGCAGAGACTTAGTCGTCCAATCAGAGCACAGCGACTGAGTACTGGGGTTAAGGGCCAATCAGAAACCAGAGGGACGGCCGCTCGCCCAACAAATCAGGTAAAAGGATGGGTGTGGCCTAGTCTTATCCCAGCCTTAATGAAGCCATAAGGGTCTTATCTAGTCGTAACCCCGCCTTAACTCAGCCAAAACGGCCCTAATCACTATTTACACCCCCCACCTAGGGGAACTTGGGCATCCAACACCCCTAACTAGGGTGGTAAACCGTCAAATAGGCTGTTCATATTGCCAAAAGGACATTAATTAGGACTAAAAATCCGCCTAGAGGTTGAAAAAAAGTCCCTAGAAGAAGCCAACCCCACTCTTAGCCCCACGCATACCACCCACCCAGACCCCACTTACTTCGCCCCAAATGCTGGAAAATAAATTCTTCGAGTAGTGAAACAACATTAAATATCAGAAGAAAGAACTAAGGAATTAAAAAGGAAAAATGATTTAACAATTTAATGTATTGCATATTAATTATAAAACATTCGTAATGAATTACATATTTCATCTCTTAAATGCTTTCCATCTTAATAATATAATTGTGTAAATCTCTGCTTTAACATCCCAAGTGAGTGAGTTCAGTATCTACTCGGCATGAACTCAAAGCAATATTAATTTTTTGTTGTTTTCTACTTAAATGTCCATTGTCTTTATATGGAACAATAAGCCATTTTAGGCAGGGATACTGAATACACTACACTGCACTGCATTTAAGATCTGCAATTCATTTTGATTAAAATGTAATTGCATTTTTATGGTTTATCGAATAAACTGATGAGTTATTTGTTTGGCAAAGTTTACCAACACAATTTAATTTTTAAGTTATAATCAAAATAAACTGAATACATATTTAAACAATCGGAACGAAATCATATAAAAATCAAAACGTTTAAAATATCAAGGCAAGATTAGTTTATGTTATTTGCTTAATCTGATTCAAGTTCAGAACTTGTGTCATCTTCCGACAAACCAGTATTCACTACAAATTCCAAACTTTCCACTACTTCGTCAAATAATCCATCTTTCTCCCACACTTCTTGAGCCAATCCATCCACATGCTTGCAAAGTTTTAGCCAACCTAATGCTGTAATTTCAGCAAAAGCGTATCTCACTAACCTTCGATTTCTTTGGCGCTATGCTGTACGTTGTTCATTGCGACCTTGTTTTACCAAACTCCATATGAACTCAATTGGATTAGGATCGCAATGATATGGAGGCAAACGTAACACTGTATGTCCATGTTTTTTTAAAGTTTCATCCACATCAAATGTTTTAGTGTGATTAAACTGTTTCACCAGTTCTAACAATTCGGCTTTCCACATATCCCCAGTTGTTGGGGTTGGGGGTTTGTTAATTTGAACACTGTGGTACGGTGCATTATCCATAACAACTATCCCTTTTGGAGGCAAATTTGGGATGAACTGTTTTTAGATCCACTGCGTTAAATTCTGATGATTCATGTCATCGTGGTAATCCGCTGATTTACTCTTAGATTTGAAAATTAACGACGAGTTGTTTACAAATCCGTATGCACCACCTGCGTGTACAATAATGTACCGCTGACCAGAACGATCAGCTTTGTATATACCTGGTATGTCCTTTGACTGCCAGCATTTACTCATCCCATAAGATGAATGAATAAATGTTTCGTCTAAATACGTGATTAGTTTTTTATTATCTCCGAGAGCACAGTTTTCTCTGCACTTTCGTAAATAACGAGAACGCCAAGCTACGATATCATTGCGTTCCATGAGCAATTTTCGTCGGTTTTCACATTTCTTAAATTTGGAGCTTTTTTTAAAAGATTTCTTCGAATAGTTTCTTGTCCACCAGTATAATTGATCTTATCTTGCATCTTAGTTACTAAAATTTTTAACGTCGGCACTTGCTTGTCAACCGTGAACAGCTCTTGCACTGTTCTTTTTAAGATTCCTAAATCACACTCATCCATTACTATTTTGTTGGATCCTCCGCTTCTCCTTTTTTTCGAAGATGAATCGAGTAAATCACTATCAGCCACAGCAGCTTCTTTTCGGATCCTCAAAGTAGTAGCAACTGATTTCCCAACAGCAGCCGTTGCAAGTTCGGTTGCCATGACTAAACGGAATGCCCATTCACCAGCAGCTTTTTGTCTATCAAAGAACTGTATAACATCTTTGATAATGTTTCGAGCCTCAGAATGTATAGTTTTCTTCGTAGCTCCAGCCATAATAGGGATAACCTTAAAACATAAAAATTACATTAAAATTACATTTTTATAAACATTCTTGTACATACCTTTATTTCACAAATAAAATAATCAAAGTCTTCAAAAAAACTGATTTTAACAAACAATAGTAACACAATAAAAGGAATAAGTAATTAAACGCACGCGGAAAATGTCAGCTGTAAACTATAATAATTTACTTTTAACTGTGAATGTACCACTTTATAATTCTCAAATATGATTGGACAAACAATTTGCCGCGTCAAAAATTTCATATATATTATTTTAGTTGACATATTTTCCGACTATCTTGTTTGCGGAGTGGAGCTGTAAACTACTATTAGTTTTTCATAGAAAATTGAATGCTGGAATCAATTCCATTTGTAACATCTTAAAATTTGTTCATAAGTTTATAAATGCTGTTGCGTTGTGTTCCATACGTAAATTAAGAAGTTACAACGAAATTGTTGTATTTTCAGTTAAGGAATCTTAGTTTAATAGCATATTATAAGGAATTTGCTCGTAAAATTTGAAGTACAGATTTCTTCTAGAATATTTTTTTTATAATGGTTATTACCAACTACATAATTTTCCCTCCTGACCGAAAGCCCAACAGTTGCTTTTTTTGTAATTTTAGCCTCCATTTTTTAAAGCCACATTCCAACTGAACAGAACAAAATCGCAGATGAATCCATTTCTTACTCTCCCTTGCCTTGCCATTACTTTAAAAACGAGAAATTCTAACTGTTGGACCGTTATAGCAAAAGAAAGTATTATAGATATTCCAAACTATAAGAGCTCTCCACATAAGATATTGACAATGTTTCCATGCTGTTATTAAAAAACATTGTAGACTTAATTGCTCTCTCGTCTCTATATTTAATCAAATCATTAAGTAGCGATAATTAAAGCTCTACATAAAGGAAGTAGTAAATTAAAGCTTGCCAATTATAGACCTATCTCTGGTTTCGTACATTTCAAAAATTATGAAAAAGGGACCGCTAGAACAGTTTTTCAATAATATTTTATACTTTCTAGATTTCAATACGGCTTCCTTCACAATAAGGACGGATTAATTAATTATTATAATTAATTATAAGTAAGTAATTTAGCTGCACAAGACGGTGTCGCTCTAGATTGGTGTATTTTTAGATTTGGTTAAAAATTTTGCCGTGTTTCTCATAAAATTCATTGCGAAAAATTACTTTTATGTAGTAAAAGGATGATGTTTAAGCAGAAAGCAAGTTTAGTAAAATTTAAAAACTTAATTAATGTGTATAATACAGAATGCAGTATAGAAACCCTTTTATTTAATTAATCCTGTTGGATAGGTGTGAATAGGTTTGGGGAAACCTATTCACTAGAAATATTTAATTTATGCTCTAAGGTTTAAGGTTACTGTATTTACAGTAGTACTCTTTCACAATTAATTTTATGATTCTCCCGCTTGCTATTTATGACACAAATTGACATCAGTGCGCATATTCCGAATGATTTAAAACCACTGGGCATATTTGTATAAACTTTTATCCTATCTAATAAAGAAGTGATCGTTTGTATATTTTATAAAGTATGGCAAATTAAGAATTCTTGTTTTCAATTGAGAGATAATTCATATCGAGTAAGCTGCCGTACGGGACCTATCTACTCAGGACCCAATACTGTAAAAATATTCGGCTGTAGCGGTGTCTATTGACTTAATTTTATCGATTCAGTGCTTATGTATGGTAAGTGAATAGAATTGAATTATTACAGTTATTCAAGATCTTGTTACGCCTAAAATTTACTCCTTTGAAACTAATTGGCAACTCGCAGTTACAGCGTCTAGTGTGAATCAGTTCTGTAAATATCTATATAGATTTACAAGGTTTGGAATTATCAGAAATTAATATATATATATATATATATATATATATATATATATATATATATATATATATATATATATATATATATATATATATATATCTGTAATATTAAGAGACCTCCTTTTCAATTAATAGCCAGATAGCAATTGTTAAACTCTTTAACATTGCTCTATAAAACATAATCTATGCATCACCTGATGGAAACTATTCCAATAGAAGTCCATGAGTCTGAACCGTGATAGCACACGTGTTAAATCCTGAACGATGAATTTGTCGTACTAAACCTGTGATATAGGGATTTTTGGTCTATTTTACTGCAGCACTTAGAAAATATTTTTAATCTTCAACGGAAGGCGTATGCCAGTAAATTAGGAATAACAAGTATTATTTATACATTGTGATTTCAATTGAATTAATCGTATGAAGTATGTTCATATGTGAGATTTGTTGCTGTCTGTTGAGCTCATATGAAACATTGGTTAGTTATACTTTCAGCACCTGAAGAGGTTATAGTTCAACAATAAACCATGTTTAAATTATTTTTGTTAGTTTAAATTGTGGAACTCTGGATTAAATGGGCCTACGGTTTGTAATATATTGTTATTGTTCGAACGAAGAGTTGAGGTATGAGTAATTCCTTGACGAGTAAATATGGAGATGTGGGAATAGCGTCATAAACAATAAATCATAATTATGTCATCGACAACACCAATCTGTCAGAGTATCGTTAGAGTAATACATTTATAGAAGTAGTCTATGAAAAGAATAGAAACATATTTTTACCTTTCATCCATGGGAATTATTTTTGTTGCTTATTTATCTTAGGCAAGAACGGATTCAGTGTACATGACACTATACTTTTCGTGAAATTTAGAACAATTTCATTAATAATCTTAATATTGATGTGTTCGAAAAGTTAACATTATGATCAGATTTAATGTATATTGAAATAATCTTTATTTTCATGCATGTAAATCTCATTCAAATAAGTCTAATTTAGAATCTCACATAATGTCTCTTTTTTCCTACGTATTGGATTTCATATGCCCATTTGCCATAAGTTTTGTAAATCCCAGAGGTAAAATTAATATATTCAATAACAATACTCTAAACATGTAAAAACTCAAAATAAAGCTCAAATAATTTATGATTTCAGAGATGAATTTATTAATGCTATTTACATAATTTAATAAAAATCTGTTCATGAATGTTTTATTATTTCCATCAAAAGTGCTTTAGGCTAATCGTTTGTACTTAATTACTATTTAACTCCTAAATTTTCTCTCATGCACAACTGGAACTGATATTTCTTTTTTTTACTAATGTATGTTTGACTTTTTTCCTAGATATTCCTAAATTACAAAGTATTTTTTTTTCAGTAGAACGAGAATTCTGTGTTTAGAATGAATTACTGTTGAGTACACCTTGATTTGATTAATTAATACACTTTCTGATTCATGCGAGTGCTTTAGTCGGTAAATTAAGTTTTGTCTGGTTGGGCTTTATATTAATCTAAAACAAGAAATATACGAATAATGGTGAAACTGATCAGTGCTATCGCAAAAAGTGAAATGATGGCAGTTCGTAATCTTCTCGTTTCTTAAATCCAAACCTCTAATTAATAGTCACTAAGAAAACAATCGAACGGTCAATAGCTTTCAAAGAAAGAAAATATTACTAGTTGGAAAATCACTTTGATTTTCGGTAAAAAACTTAACTCAGTGAAAAGGGGATATCGAATCTTTGGGAGATAAAAATTTATAAGAAAATTATTATCTGAGTAGAAAGAGGGATATCGAATCTTTAGGAGATAAAAATTTATAAGAAAATTATTATCTGAGTAGAAAGAGATTAGGATTATAAATCATAATAAGTGGTGCGTAACAGTGGACTAAGCCCCGAAAGCTGATGTAGACGTCTTATACATACCTAACAAGTTAGAAGTAGGACATCTTATTTCAAATTTCCCCCATAACCATTACAGTGATCTGTAGGCAGTTTTAAAATATACCGCTAGGTGGAGCCACTTCTATTACAGAAAACATTCATTATTCTATACACAAACAGATGGTGCCACAAACAAATTCAAATTTTGGGGCAAGGGGGGCACAACAAGGGGGCTAAGAGCCGAAAGCAAGTTCCGAAGACCTATACTTGTCTTATAAGTTAGAATTAGGGCCCCTTATTAGAATACAAATTCAAATTCCCCGCCATAACCAAGCAGAATGAAGAGGTCCTAATAAAATTCTTGTTTCGTTGTACATGAGATTAATCTGATAGCTGACGATTTGAATGACCTCGAAATTTAATTATGACTCATTATTAAAGCAAAAGGGCTAATACATTATGCCTCATAATCAAAACCATAATATGTTGTGCGTAACAGTGAGGCTACGTTCATAGGGCATATACATGCGCCAGAGACCAGTCTTACAAGCTAGTGTTAAGACTCCCTTATTTTATATTTTCCGCTATAACCATTACAGAGACTGTTACTGTTAAAATATACCGCTAGGTGGAGCCACCACTATTGCAGAAAACATTCATTAGTACACCATTAGATGGGGCCACAAGTACTACTAATACAAGTTCAGATTTCCAAGAGGGGGCGACGACCCAAGAGCATGCACCGAAGACCTATACTCGTCTTACAAGTTGGTGTTAGGGTCCCATTAAAGCCCTCTTATTAGAATACAAATTCAAATTTCCCGCCATAACCTGCAGAGACAAATACAAATTCAAATTTTCCGCCAAGGTGACCACTACAAGGGGGCTAAGGCCCGAGAGCAAGTTGCGAAGCCGCATACCTGTATTACAAGTTAGCATTAGAGCCCCTTATTAGAATACAAATTCACATTTCCCGCTATGAAGAGGGCCCCGACAATGGGCGAAGGGCCCCGAACAAGTTTCAAAGACCTATGCTCAAAGGGCCTTAATCGAAAAGATGGCTGACAGAATGGCTGATTAAACGTACAACCAATCAGGTAATACGATTGGTGGGGCCTAGTCTTATCCCCGCCTTGAAGAAGCCATAGGGGCCTTCTCTAGTCTTAACGCCTCCTTTACTCAGCTAAAATGCCCGCTAGACCGTACCCTAGGGGTGTCCAACACTCATATCCAGAGGGTTGGATCGCCAAAAAGGCCCTTAATATATCCAAAAGGACCTTAATTAGGGGCTAAACCACGTCCAGGGGTTGAAAAAGGTCCCCGAAAAAAATCCGACCCCACCCTCCACCACTTTTAATTAATTATGACGTGACATCTTATTCTGCCCTCTTTTTACTTATCTGGGTGAAAATATAACCGTCGAAGAATAACTGCTTCCGTTTCGTGGTCAAACCTCTTTTACCTAATATGTACCATCAAAGTCGGCTAAATACGATATGAAAATTTTTGGAATCCTAACGCACTGGATGGTTACCCTCTTTTTGGAAAACTACCGGGAGTTGATGAAAACACCGTCTTGAAATTGGTCGAGGAGTACAAACAGTCCGGATGCAATTTGACCACAGGTAACTTCTTTACATCGCTCACTTTGGCCAATCAATTGTGAGTCAGCGAAATGAGCATTGTTGAGAGTATAATAAAGGATAGGCTATATATAACGCAGTAATCGCAGCCAAACCCTTCATACGGCATTAGAACTAGCGGATATGCATTCAACCGCAATGTAACTATGTTGTCCGTTATTACAAAAAGGTACTATCAACAACGGTAAGGAAACAATAAAGTCTGTTATAACTAGACCAAAGGGGCTGTCAACGTAATGAATCGAAGTATAGTTCAAAAAATACAAATCGATGGTCGCTTGCAATATTTTTCAGTGTGATCGATATTGCTGCGTTCTGCGTTCATAGCCATCGTGTATAAAAGACAACATTCGCGTAACACTTGATCATCCGCTCGTCATAGAGAGCATAATTAAGCGGTCAAGCTATTACAAAGTCATCAACTTGCACATCCTTAGTGCAGCTATCGAACTATTATTGGATCCAACTTTAGCTCCACCAGCCTCGAGTTCAGATCCAACTCCGGGTGTTTCGGATCTTTTATCGAAGAGAGATAAGCCTGGTCCATTAACTTTTACACGCCGGTGTTATGTTTGTCACATATCCATAATATCCATAATATTTCAACTGTTGAACTATAGGCGTTTCAATGTGTTTGTTTTTTTTACTCTATTACTACACCAATATCATCAAATCATAGTAGTATTCATTTTTCAATTATTTTATAGTAAATTAGGAATTAATTAGAAAAACATAAGTTATTGTTTCTAAATCCAATACATCTTATGTGGGAAGAATTTAGGGGTATCTTTAGGTACTCGGTTTTGGAAAGTTCCGGCTCCGAAGTGAAAGAGGTTGTAAAATGAAAAACACTGAAAAATGGCTTAAAATGGAGGATGTCGCGAACTACAGAATTCAATAACTTTGACTTCAAAGTTATTGGTTCTGCTCTAAGATTAAATAAAAGTCAATTTTAATGACGCAACCGTATTATTCTATAATACTATTGAGTTAATCTTATCTACTGGAAGTGTATGCAGAATTATTTTATTATATTTATCAACGAGCAACCCCTGTGGTGATATTTTCGATTCAGTTTGCTGTTTTGCAGGTTAGCCGCTCTCGTATAGATTATTAGTAGAGATGAGATTACATGATGAAATAGTGTGGGAGTTATACCTATTAATATTGTCTTTTTGGTACGCATAAATTCCTAGTGATCGGGGGAGGGGGGAATTGTTTTTTAATTCTAGCAGTTAAAATTGAGTAATTCAACGCTAAATATGTAGTCAAGGATTAAAGTTGATGACTTGCGGCTGTAGCATTCCATGGTGATATCGGGAGGATGTGTTGATCGTTCTGTTTTTCTATAACTTGTTGGCTAACTTAATGGAATTTAGCTTTTCAGTGGTCCTAGTTTTTAATCGGAAAGTTTCGGACTATCCTTTTGGCGTAGTCCCAATTATCTGTTATGTTTGGGGTGAAGTAGAGGTAGTGAAACTCGGTCATCACCGTAATCGCATTATTTAATGAGATTCTTTGGTGGAACTCAAAATTAAATCTTAATTAGAAAACCAGTATCGTTAAAATGGTTGTGATTGATTGATTACATGACAAAAAATTGGAACTTAATGTTAGTGATACTATTTTGTTAGTACAAAATAGGTAAGACGTGTTTGAACTTCCTGAAGAAGGAAATATTAACTTTTAGGTGTAACAATGATATTTTTAAGAACAAAAGTGATTCATTATTTTGGTGCTAAGACGCTCCAGAATTTTATTAGCGAATAATGTTTACGTATGCAATTCTGATATTTGCGCAATTTCTGTACTTTGTCTATGATTTTACAAGTGTCTTCTGGAATTCCCTTATTGTTTTTACTTTGTCTATTTAACTAATACAAATATTCTTGTATATTTCTATTTTAGTTTTAATACGGCAATACAGCAATTTTTTGAACGTATCTAGGGTTTTAGAGCACATTTACATTCATGTATAATTTTGTTGAAAAATTGTATATACCGCTGTAAACTTGATTATAAGTAGTATAGTTATGCGAGCTTGGCTCGCTTTGTAGTGTTGCCAAGTTTATTTACCTCTAAGGGTGCCAAGTAATAAATTATTAATTTTATTTAGTACAATTTATGTTTTGATGAAGACAAAGGTTTTATTTTGCACATTAAGAGAAAAATTTGCGACGATATTTATATGTATACTTATATGTATTTTAGTTATGTGTGATAATCGTGAAAGTTTATATGTTCATATTTTGACATAAATTTATAAGTGAGTGAGTGAGGTAAGTGATAACCGGAGAACTCTATGTGAGCAGATTTAGTAGATAAGTAAGTTAGGTAGAGATATTTATGAGAGCACGGTTTGTAATCTTTGCTTATGTGAAAATTTAGATCTTGCTGATGACGAAATTACTTCAAAATGTGGCGCCTTTGTGATGTTTCTGTACCTATTTTCGACTTTGTTTAGATTCAATGCGTTTTGGTTTTGAGTAAGAACCACAACCCTGTCTCTATACTATGTCGGAACCGTATACTATACCTACTAAATATATTATAGTAACAAATTCAATGATGTTCAGCGATTTGGCTATCTCCAGTAAGCAATTACTATACCATAAATCCGAAGCATCGAGGTTAACAATAAATCCTTATCGCTTAAATAGAACCTAGCGTTTTTTCTAAATCTAAATTTCAGGCTTTAAACCAGAGTTGTACTCTCAACTCGTATACCACCAGGCGCGACAGGTAACGTTTGCCAAAAATCTCCAGCTAACCGTACCTCTCACCTTTATATATTTGATAACCTAGCGAGTGCCACGTTTCGCCCAATTCACCCTTGGAGCTAATTCCAAACTATTATCTTACCCTATTTCAAGGTATCGCTGTAATACATTTAACGTATTGTATATATATATATATATATATATATATATATATATCTGTGTGTGTGCGTGTGCCCTTTTTTAAGGTTTAGGTGCAGTTTAAGATCAGAATAAGGTATCACCTGCTTGCAGCAACCAACTTATGTTGGATATCGTGAAACTAATTACCCTTTAACAAAAATGCCCAGTGATGCTTGGTTAGAGTTATCTGCTGTGTTAGTGATAATTGGGTGATTTGATGTACTGTGATCCTTCTGATGGGGGTACCGAGACAACAGTAAAATTCAGCTTCAGCCAAAATTGAGGTTAAACCTCATTACACAATTCCTTTCAAAACCCCTTCTAAGCCATTGCTAAATTTCTATGCATTACCCCTCTCGTGAACTTTGGCGTTTAAAACCCTGTTTCCTCATGAATCAGCTACCGAGCCTTAATATTATCGACACCTTAGTTGGGCTACATACACGTTAAAAAGTGACTATAAAACTTGAATAGCAACTCTCTAAATTTTTATAGAATATAAGAATACTAGATTTACTTCTTTGTTTTTCTGTATTTATAATTCATAAAAACCATTTCATATATCTCTTTGAACTGTTACACGACCAAACTGCATAAGGCTTCTTGAAGGTTTACCACAGTAAGCGGGTTGCCAAGCTAATTGCAGCGGAAATGGGCGGGTACGATATAAGACGTAAAATGGTTTGGAATTTAAATTTAAACACCTAACACTTACCATAAAACAATAAATAACAGCATTCTATCCGGGAAAAATTAAATCATACGCAACTCAAGTTCAAGCATTCAATACGTACAACAAAAGAGCACATTAAATTCCGCCATAGTAATCTAAATACACGTTAATTCAATTTCGAAAATCATTAAGTTCAATTAGTATTATTAAAGTTAAAATTACCCAAAGTTTAAGAAAATTTCGAAACATACGTTATCGTAAACTAATTGATCACAGCCTGTCGATTAGAGAATCAAGGTTAAAATAATTAATCTGGATACTTTCAAATTTAACTTCGTATAAACTAATATTATTACTATGTTAAAAATTCTGAAATAAATATCACCCAATTTGGACAAAAAGTAATTTAGTCATTTAATTTTTAACACAAGCGTTAACTCGTGTATCTCAAAAATTGAAAAACGTAACAATCAGTGCGTTGTGTATGAATCATATATATTCCCTGATACTGTTTCCTATCTTTACCATTAAACTGTATTTAAGCGTTTGCAAGTATGGATTTCTGTGATTCAAATCTCAAACTTCTACTTAATAAATAAATCGTGCCCAGTATTGTGTACTCAATAATTCTTAATGAATACAAAGTAATCGATCTGACTCAAGATAAGCAATTCTCAGATCAATCATACATCCGAAATGCCAAAGTTTGTATTATTTTTTAATGGTGTAATTCTTTGTGTAACTCCACATATCCAAGAAAACTATGAAATCTTAGACTATAATATTGGTTTTCTTTACAACTTCAAACTGTGAGGATAGTCCATCACAATTTAAAGAAAAGAATAAGTTAACTAATCGGACACTATTAACCAAATTTTACAAAAATATTTGCATACATTGCTTCGGTGTAGCGACACATACAACAAGAACAACAATTTTTATAGATTAAATCCGTACTAAATATTGTCGTCTACGCTATAATAGCAGGTAATGGAGATTGATTATCCTTAATGCCTAAAATTATTCTTGGGTATAATTCTCGAAGTGATTTATCAGGTGTAATGTCCCATTCTTTAGTTAATCCTGAGTAAGTACACTCATACTAATGTCCTATTCTTTAGTTAATCCTGAGTAAGTACACTCATACTACTAACTGGCTTTTATCGAGGTTTTAACACAGGTTTTAAACGCGTGTAAAAATTGGGCAATTTGATTTGCTGAATGCCTTCTTAAATGTTTGTTGCAGAATAGTTTAATTTTAATTTGATTATTAAATTCTTAGCTGCCCATAAACGGTTGATTAAGTGCTGTTACTAAACGCACATATGTTTACCTCAGTATTATTAATGTAATTTACAATACTTTAGTTATATACAGGATCACTCTAAAAGTTTCTTTTTGATCACGCGGGTTTTATACACAATACTTTTTTAACTGAATGATTGGTGTTAATTACAAATCCGTTTAAACACGTCTTAAATTTTGAAAGAGTTTAATAACAATTTTGAACTCACATTAATTCATTTTACTCGTAAACCTTTTGAATACTTCACCCCCAAAATGGGTTTCTTCAATCGCCTGTCTATACATAGAAATAACAACAAGGACTATCCTGCATGTAATATTTTTAGCAGCACATGTTTTGTTACTTATTTATGTGGAGAAAATCATTTAGTATCCAGATCGCATCCAGGCTTCCTGCACTTCACATTACACCCCTGCATATGATGGCTTAGGGAAAACACGCATTACATGGATCCTCTGAAAAGCGAAATTATTCGAAACAGTTTCATAGTTGAAGTGGAGAGTCTCGAAGATCAATTTCTTACCGTTCCCTTTGTTATATAGAAGAACATTAGTTCTTTATTTTTCGATTAAAATGCTACTATTATACATGTAACAGGCCTAGTGATTACTTAATCCGTTACACAGTTTAGTAGGTCTGAATTTTGTTAGATCCTTCTTTGTCTTATTCGTCATTTTTAGCTTTCGTTTATTAAATGAATTTGATTTGGTGTTATTGTTTAATTAAATTAAATGAAAAGATTTCATTATTCCTTATTGGTTGATTTTCATTGATTAGCACCCCCATACACGTCTGTCATCCAAAAACGACGATACCTTTGCTCGGAATATTCTTAGAGTTGTTATCGCTGACTAACCTGTGACAGAACCACGGGAAAATAGAAACTGTTCAATTGTAAACATTTTGCATTGATTCTATAAAATTGGTCTATATTAAGTAAACACAGCGAAACTGAAAAGATAATGTGGACTATGAAAATGTAAACTTTCACGACGATCCGACATAATAGAATACTTGTTTTTTAGGTACTGATTCGTGTATTTTTTATTTATCTTTATATAAATTTATAGGTTTCTATAACAATTACAGTTATCGTCCTCAGTGAATGTTAATATTTTTAATAATTATTGAAGGTGTCAAAATAAATTTATTTCGGCACCTTAAATAATTTTTAAACATATTAACATTTACTGAGGACAATAACTCTAATTGTTATCGAAACGCATAAATTTATAATAACAATAATGTCTTTACTCAACAATGGCTGTTGTAACAATATTTAAATTTAAATTACTTTTCACGATAACATCCTAAATATTTGTACCTTATGTTGAAACCCAACGGGAAGTTCAGGTATAATGGTTAAAGACCACCTGCTCTTCCACTTAACCTTGATGCAAATTTTAGTTGTCCGTTGTGGCTATCATCAATATTTAGTCGACCCACGTGATTTAAATATACGAATACATAATTAAACAGTATGAGCTGCATGATAAACGTTTATTCGAATGAATAGGTCAAATTCATTAATTAAATATTTGCTGAACCGTTTTTTAAAATAATATTGGTTTATGTTGCTAGACTACTACAAATTGAACGGCGTTGTACACCTTTGCAACGTTGTACAAAAACGATCTACGAAAAAACGATGCTGTATGTATAACGTGATATTGCTATTAAAGCCGATGTTTTAAATTTAACTGGTACACATCCGTCGCAAAAACTGTGTCATGATACGGCGGGGATGTCATCGTAATTACTTTATGGCAAAAACCAGCTGCATGTAATTCACGTCTACCGTTCATGTTTAGCCAACCTGCTTGTCTTAGATTATGAGAAATGCGCTCTCTCCTCCTTACACCATGAATTAGACAGGAATTTTGTACTTTCTGAATACGTTTAGAATAGGCACGGTCAATGCAATATGTAAGATGGGATAAAACTAAACAGGTACGATAGTAAGCAACATTTTTGTTTTCGTTAATATTCTACGATTACTGTATATCATTTTTAAATTAGTGTAAGCTTTTCTTAAACGCTCGTTAATGTGTTGTTTAAATCTCAACTTAAAATCAAGTTTGATACCTAAATTTCTTAAAACATCACTACATTGCAGTTTCACATTACGAATTTTAATATTTAGAAGTTTTAAAGAAGGTTCACATTTTTGTTTCTACCAAAATGTACAAGAACTGATTTCTTAAGATATATTAATAAAGAATGTTTTGTTAAATTAACGATTTGAATTCTTCGTTTACTAAAGAATTCATTGAATTCATGCCATCGGTATCAAACCTGTACGACAGTAGTGTGTTATCGGCAAATATATGACACTGACAATATTTGAAGGAGCTGTTAAAGTGAAGACTGTAAATGATAAATAGAAGCGGGCCTAATACAGAACCTTGCGGTGCTCCAGAATTAACCGAAAGGAGATCCGATCGTTTCTCATTCAGATACACAATTTGGGACCTACTTGAAATGAACATCGATGCAAGTTTCACTGCCGAATCACTAAGTTCGACGTATATTGCCAATAAAACTTCGTGGTTGTCAAACGCTTTACTATATTCAGGCATTATCAACAAATAAAGCTGGTTTTATTCAATTGCAGAGCAGATTACTACTACCTGCAATAATTGTTACGGGCGAAAATGGCAGTAGGATCTGAAGTAACAAATAAGAGGGGGGTAGCGGTAGCTCAGTAGTTAGGCGTAGGTGGGATATTAATTTGCATGTAGAATGGTGTGTAATGCATAAGGCACAATAGGGGAAAGCCATAAGTTAAAGGGGCGCCAGATTGTTTATAAATCAAGATATATTGGGGTCTAAACACCTAAATGCGAGCATTCCACAGCAAAATTCATAACACACCAAAAACTTTCTTAACTTACGTTGCATAAACCAGGTGAATAGGTAAAATAAAATCCTTTGTCCGGCGCTTTCTCAAAAGCTTCAAAATATTTCCACGTAATCAAAATAAAATGAGGTGCTAACAGACCAGCTGATCTGTCATCAAGCTTATTTACTCTAATTTTATTATATACTATACCATAAAAAAATCAATAGATCAGTAACATAAACGTAATGGAAATATTTTATCTTCTAAATTTGTATGATTCGTAAATAATGATGGCGCTGTCATTAACACTATCTATATACTATGATAAAAAAACAATCAGAGTGTCGGTACATCTATTATCAAATCGCAAACAAATAAATTTACTCTCATAAAATTTTTAAATATTAATTCGGGATGAATCTTGCAAGGTTCATCATTCCCAAGATCATTTAACTTAATACCTTAATGTAATTACCATCTTATCGGTATAATGATGGCGTAAAAACATAAATTCTACAAATTTTCAGAATGTGAATATTGGTATACAGTGATAAGAATAAAAAAATAACACACAATATGTAGTATTACGACAAACAGTTGAATACACTTCGGTAAAATTATATTAACCACCTGAAGGACGTCTATGCAATACTATACACAAGAGAAGTATTTATTCGCCTAAGGAAGTACAGAAAGCCACTTCATTAACATCACCAAAAATAAACACAGAAAGTAGTTACCTTGATTCGCACAAAAATTTTCAATCTACTTCCTTTCTTTCCACATCAGAGCGGTAAAGGCAATTCACGTACAATTGATACATGGCCCTATAGGACTCGGAAACTTTTCTGTCGTCAATTCAACTAACCGACTCAACCTATATACGTAAATTTAAACACGAAAATATTTAAACCAAGACCAGATGATTTACTATCTGCTTCACCTGAATTTATCTACACAAACAATAATTTATTTACAAAACGTTCTTTGGCTTTTATATACACAAAATTTATTATATCGATCTATATTTACAACTGTTTGTCTATCTGAACAATCTGTGGGCGCGTTGTAATGTACTATCTCAATGAAGAAACAAATTTACCAAACTACAATCTGCTTAAACGCGATTTTCTCCAATAATGAGGAAAGCACTAAAGTAAACACTACCTCTCCAATGAAAACGCACATGTCACTCCTAATCAATGAACACAAAAATATCCCCGGAATAATTCTATCTATAACCCACACAAGGTGAATGGGCAGCTTCTCTCGCGATAGCTTCAAATATCCCTCGACCGGTTCCCTTCACTTTTACTAACCAATCGAATCACAAAACCTTCTTTCCCGCACAAGATCATGTCACCTTTTAATCGTCACACTAAAAAATATTCCATACTAAAACTGGTACAGAGTGGCCAACTAAGAATGCGAGGTACTGTATCTGGGAAATTATACATCGTAGAGGCTTGCGGAAAAAAAAGTTACTAAAACGGCCAATACAAAAACGTGGAAAACATTTTCATGTTCCTGAAATGGCCGCTAGGGAGCGTAACTGCAATCTTGAATCTAAAAAGTGATGTTTCTGTGAATTCTGCTATATTAACCTAATAAAAAAATAACTGATCTTTGAAGCCGAGGATAATCTGAACTTTTTTTGTTTGGCACTTATTGACGTATCTATAAAAATAAAGTGATGGGGGGTATTCAAAGGTTTCCTTACATCACCCCCCGCATCTTCTAAACGGCTAACCCGTTTTTAACAAACTTGGACGCGTTCAAAAGAGCTTTTCTTGGGCTACAAATGTTAAAATAATTGAAGTTTTGCTAGTTTCACATGTGGTCGCTAGAGGGCTTTGTTCGACATTCCGCAGAAACGGTTAATTTTCGCAAAAAAATTAAATGCATTGGTATGACTTTTTTTCATGAACAAGTATCTAAATGGTGCCTAAACAAGCTCGCGAAAACCGCATCTGGATATCTTGTTCTTAACCTGAAATATCGACCAAAGAAAACTTTATACGAAAATCCCTTAATTTTCTTTTTTTAACCATATTTTTCTGGAATTCTTTCTATTATGTAAGTTGTGGCCCTGAAAAGGACCGATTTAAAGGAGGAAGGTTTTCAATGCCCCCGTAAATGCTCGAAATGCTGACGACCACGCTCTATGAATTGCTGAAGCCTCTCATGACTAGACAAAACTGCTGCTTCAATTTCGGCTCTCGGTATGTTACGTATTGCGTTACGAATTCGGTTTTTCATATCTTCTCTAGTAGTAGGTTGAGTCCGAAACACGATGTCCTTTAAGCGCCCCCATAAATAAAAATCGAGGCAAGTTAAGTCTGACGATCGCGGAGGCCATGGAAACAGACTTCCTCTTCCAATCCACCGCTGTTGAAATACTGAATTAATATGCTCTCGCACATTAATAGCAAAATGTCCTGGGCAACCATCCAACTGCAAAACAATTTTTGCCTTGTTTCCAGAGGCACATCTTCCAACAACAACGGTAATTGATTGGCCAAAAAGTTATGAAATACATTGCCATTTAGGGGTTGCTCGAAAAAATATGGCCCAATAATTATGTTTCCCAGTATGCCACACCATACATTTAAACTTCAACGTCCTTGGCGCTGAACTTAACGCAACCAATGGGGATTTTCTGCAGACCAATAACGCATATTGTGCAGATTGACTCTCCCGTCACTACTGAAGGTGGCTTCATCGGTCCAAAGAATTTGAAATAAAAATTCTCTATTTTCGCGTATCATGCCTAACATCCAATGGCAATAGTCTAACCTTCGATCAAAATCTTCCTCTTTCAAGGCCTGATGCAAAACGACATGATATGGGTGCATTATTAAAGTAATTAAAAAAAGTTTAAACGAATACCTATATATTTTGATGGCCATTAGAACTTACCTATGGTCCTTCAAAATATTTGGAACCGTTGTCCGTGATATGCCCAACTCAGTGGATAATGCGCTTGTGCTAACATGAGGATTTCCTTCAATATAGCCTAGTACACGGTTAATATTTTCTTGTGTTCTTCCAATTATTGGCCGTTGAAACGTAGGCCGGGAAACTACCATTGGATCGTAAGCTCGCCACTAATCGGGGAAAATCCCTTACATCGCAAGGATGCCGATTTGGATATCAAGCCGCGTAAACTCTTTTAACTACTGCTTTATTCTAAAGACATTCAAAATAAACAGCTTCATTATTCGTAAAACGCATTTTGAAAGCACAAAAATTACTCAAAGTGACGCAAAAGTATTGACAACTGTTGACAATTTGAGGATTATGTATATTTTGTTTAGGTATCTGTTTCCATTGCCTGCTTGTATTAATTGTATTTTTCGTATATATCCATAGTGAATATGCATTTAAACAAACAAAAAATAGGCCTTTCGTATAACTTTTAGCATTGCTTACTTGGCGATAGTAATTTCAAAAAGGGTGATTTTATTCTGGTGCATAAATTTACAAACATTTAAAATCGCAATTTCTAGTAATTTCAAAAAGGGCGATTTTATTCTGGTGAATAAATTTACAAACATTTAAAATCGCAAATTTTAGGTAACCTATTCAGAGCCAAAATTGAAGCTGCAGTTTTGTCTACCCATAAGAGGCCTCAGAAATGCACAGAGTGATGGTCAGCATTTCCAGCATTTACGGGGGATTAAAAACCTTCCTCCTTTAAATCGGTCCTTTTTAGGGCCACAACTTACATAATAGAAACAATTCCAGAAAAATATAGTTTAAAAAAAATAAACATTAGGGGATTTTCGTATAAAGTTTTCTTTGGCCGACATTTTAGGTTAGGAACAAGATATCGAGATGCGGTTTTCGCGAGCTTGTTTAGGCATCATTTAGCTACTTTTTCATGAAAAAAAGTCATACCAATGCATTTAATTTTTTCTGTCGGAATGTCGAACAAAGCCCTCTAGCAACGACATGTGAAACTAACAAAACTTCAATTATTTTAACATTTTTAGCCCAAGCAAAGCTCTTTTCAACGCGCCCAAGTTTGTTAAAATCGAATTAGCCGTTTCAAAGATACGGGAGGGTGATTTAAGGAAACCTTTGAATACCCCCCACCACTTTATTTTTATAGATACGTCAAAAAGTGCCAAATAAAAAAAGTTCAGATTATCCTCGACTTCAAAGATCAGGTATTTTTTTATTAGGTTAATATAGCAGAATTCACAGAAACATCACTTTTTCAGATTCAAGATTGCAGTTACGCCCCCTAGCGTCCATTTCAGAAACTTGAAAATATTTTCCAGATTTTTTTGGCCGTTTTAGTAAAACTTTTTTTTTGCGCAAGCCTCTACGATGGATAGCTTCCCAGATACAGTACCTCGCATTCTTAGTTGGCCACCCTGTACAGTGGACATTTCTGCGGAAATAAACAGACTTGATACCTAGAATTCTGTTTCTCAATAAAGAAACCCTATTACTCAACTGAATTTTCAACAACTTCCCCATTAACAACTCAATCCATAAATGAACTGGTAAGCTCTAAAGTACCCAAAAATATTTACCCAAGACTGAACCTCTCGCTATGAAACATGATTGGCTTTTTTTCAAAACAAGTTAGCATTAACGCGGGCGTGCCACAGGGATCCGTTATAACGCCTACACTTTTTCTGCTGTACATAAATGACCTTATTTCTTTAATAACCAACCCCATCCATTGCTTTGCTGACGATAGCACTCTTCACTGTAGTTCATCTCAGTCTACTCATGGTGATAATCCACCTTCTATGTCAAATCAAGAAATTAAAGCTGAAATGGAAAATTCAATCAACAAAGACATTCAACGTATTCTCGAATGGGGAAGCAATAATTAAGTTTAATGCTAACGAAACTCAGTGTTGCCTTGTGTTCGCCAAAAAAGATCGATCGTTTCCTGTTGTAAGTATGAATGGCTCAGTTCTTAAGTTTTCAGACTCTATTACTCTGTCGGGTATGACTGTATCTTCAAATCTCTCATAGGTTGACCAGCTTCTGTCAGCTACCAAAACAGCTGCTCATAAAATAGGCTATTTGTACAGATCTAAGCAGTACTTTACCTCTCGACAACTCCTTCTGCTGTATAAGGCCCAAATTCGGCCTCATCTGGAATATAATTCTCACCTCTGGGTTAGTGCTCCCCAATACGCTCTCGATATTGTTGATCGTATTCAAAAGACAGCGATTATGCTTATAAATGACCCGTCCTTAACTTATAACATACAGTCCCTTGAGCATAGAAGGATGGTTTCAGTTCTTTCTTTGTATTATCGTTATTACAACGGCTATTGCACTGCTTAATTATATTCTTTGATACCATCTCGAGCTATCTTTGCGAAAAACACTCGGATCTCTCATTCACATCATCAATATGCAGTACAAATTTCCACTTGTCGTACCAAACGGGCGCAATCCACATTTTTCTACACGGCTTCTAAACTCTGGAATGATCCCCCTAGTTCCTGTTTTCCTCTCACTTATGATATGAGAAGATTTAAGGTAGCTGTTCATAAGCATCTATTGGCAATTCATTACCCCTTAATCCCTCCTCCTAAGTGTTCGTGAGTGCTTTAGCACGATAAGCCAAACTTAGCCTGTTCAGATCCACAATCATAAAAAAAAAAACGATAACTCAAATAAATTTAAACCGACGTATGTTATGTTTCTCAAAACTCTCCTCATCCATAAATTTAATACTTCTTATCGAAATTGCGACAAAAAACTTTAAAATAAAAATTCCGGGTAACCTAACATTAATTTAAAATTATACATATTATATCCAAATATATTAGTATTGAAAAAAATTTACAATTTCATCCACACATGACGTAATGTCGTACGACTACACTCAGAACGAAACCCTAATCGTGTGTCAGGTAATATGCATTTGTTAATACATAGATATTGCCTAATTTGAGACTATTATTTTTTTCTAAAATTGTTAAAAGAGCCCTTAGAGTACTTGTCCGTCTCAAATTACTAAATTAATGATCAGGGTACCGCATTTGGGCAACGGCAACACTAAAACAGTTTTCCATGTTGTAGGATAAACACATACCTAAGCAATAATTGTAATAAATGTGTGTTATTTATGGGACAATAGCTGGACAACACAAACGCAAAATTGAAATACTGATATTGTCAACACCAATAGCATTTGGTTTGTTTTCAAAGTAGACTCCACCATTTCCTCCGTAACTATAATAGCTGAAACCCAAATTGCTGAAAATTAGTAGGAAGTACTTGAATAATATTAATAATTTCCTGCGTTTGATTTTGGTGAATTTTACAACTGTTGATAAAATATTCGTTAATAAATAAAAAATACCCGACTTAATACCTCAAAGATAAGTATTTTATAACGTGGAGTGTCAGAAAACACAGAAACAAGAAAATAACTTCAAATCTTGATGTCGTAGGAATAACATGTGACTGTGTTAATATGGAAGTGCCTAAGTTGATTTCTCAATGACGAGTGAATGGAAGGAAATATTGCCAGAGCGCAACACTATTGGTGAGAATTTTAGCGTTAAAATGTAAATACCTCAAAAACCTTCTAGCACTTTTCAATTCTACGTCATATGAGCAGTGAGTTTACATTAGCATAAATGTTTTTCTAATACAGATCTGTTTAGGTACCTCATAAAAACTTTATTACTATGTAACGCTTTCTATAACCCGAATCAGAATTTTACTCAAAATCAAATATTAAAATCAAATAAAAATTCGGTGAGATGATAAACAGTCTGTTTTAACTGTCATATTTTGTAAAGAATGCTTATTGGCCTTAAAGGTAAAGTAAAAGTAAATGTTGGATATTTACTAAGCCACAACAACTTTGCAAAAAATCACGTCCAGCTGGTTAATGAAAATATAATTTAAACGTTCCGTGTTGAAGCGTTTTCATAATTTCTGATCCTACGATTGTAAATTGAATTAAGTACATTTTCACGATATGAGTGTGTAATTAAGTTAACAATGGATAAATTTAAAATAAGACTATTTTAGTTTATTTCAACTTAACATAAAATATGGGTTATGGAAGGGTTTTTTAAAATATGACTGAGTTGTAAACAAAGTTTAATTTTAAAGCGGTGCACAATACTTATTTAAATAATTAATTTTCTTTCTTAAAGTTCAAACTTTAAAGTACAATTTTAATCGTAAAATTTTTACGTTTATTAGCAATTTTTCCGTTTCGCCGTGTGTCATTTAGGTACCAATATCGTTAATCAATAACTGGTTAATTTTATTACCAAACGAGTGAAGCATCAATACTTATTTAGTTTGTTTAACGTCCATTTGTGTTCGTGGCATCTACTATTGGAGTTTGTTCAGAAATTACTCTCGGTGTTAAACGAGTGCATACTTTTTACTGTAGTGGAGTTGAGAAAGCGACTCAGAAGCAGATAGAACCACGCTCCAAAAACTCCTGTAAAACTTTGGTACAAGTGAGTAATTCTGTTATACGTCTAATTTAAAAGTTTTTTTGATTTTCCAAAATGGATGAAGAAAGTAAAGAAATCGAGATTGGAGAAGAGATTTGACGAGATAAGAACCACAAAACCACGATCAAAGAAATCATCAAAATGGAAGCAATTACTAGCAAAATAGTAGACGAAATACTAATCCCGTGAATTGTAGAAGAGGAAAGGATATTATGGAAAACACGAAGACACAAGGACCGTAGACATCATGAAGAGGCTGAAGAAAATCAGGAAAACTAAATTGGACTGGACAAGGAGCTCCACTTGTTCAGCAACACAATTTAATTGATTTTGTCAAAATATTTCATCACCAATGCAAAGCAATTCAAAAACCTGAATAAAGATATTTACCAACTAAAGAAAAAACGATATTTAAGAATGAAGAGTCAGAAATAGAAGAAGTTACAGATAATATGGAAGAGGTACATATCAACCGATGGTTTCAGGAAAAGTGGAGTGGGTGTCTCAACCCAGGGAGTCAAATAAACCTCATGTCAGAAGAGCTATATAAGGAAATTGAACCAATAAATGTAATTATATTACCCACCAAAGGGTTAAACTTACAAGCAGTGAATTTAAGAGTACCTAAAGTAACCAAACACGCCCTAATGACAATTGAAGTGGGAGAGGGCGACCATGACTATAGTTTTTATACAGTCAAGGGAATAAATACACCCATCATTCTTGAAATAGATTGGATGTACGAAAAAAAGGCCACCATTGATGTGAAATAGAAGAAAATAAAGTTTGTTCATGAAGATGCCGACTATTATGTAAGGTTTAACAAAAACGATTCTCGGATGTATAAATCGAGAAATATGAAAGTGTGTAAGAACCCTGAAAAAACAGAAATGCTGGAAAAATTATTTGAAGAATTTGAAAGGAGTATTTTCAGGTAGCTCGGGACTGGTTCACAATTTTGTAGCTGAATTGAAAATAAAGAACCCGCTCCAATTTATACCCAATTCCATTTTCGAAACGGGAAGCTGTATAAAGAGAAATACAGAGGATCTTAGATCACAACATAATTGAACGATCAGATTCACCATTTTTAAACCCCCATAGTAATGGTCAGTAAACCGGAAGAGGCCGTCCCAATATGCCTTGATGCGAGGAGGCTCAATCAAATGATAGAAGAAGATCGAAATTCACCTCCAGTTTTGGAAGAAACTTTAGAGAAGTTTGGAAATCCACAATTTATCAGCTCCTTAGATTTGACTGCAGGATACTGGCAAGAGCCACTACATGAAAATTCCAGAAAGTACCCCGCATTTTTAGTGAATGGACACAGTTACCGTTTTAAGGTCTTGCTATTCGATTTAAATGTTTCAGTGGCTGTATTTAACAGATGCTTAGATTTCGTTCTAGTCCAAGGGTGTTGTCTTTTGCCACAATATACGTCGACGATATACTTGTAACATTAAGAACATTAAGTGAACATTACGAACAACTAAGAGCAATATTTTCAAAATTAAAGCAAGCCAACATGACTGTAAATTTTAAGAAGTCAAAATTTCTACAATCAGAAGTAAAGTTTTTGGGACACACCATCAAGAAATGTCAAGGGATTACCACGGATCCATTTAGACTAGAGAGTATAAAAAATTGTTCACCACCAAAGAACAAGAGCTTCAATCCTTTCTAGGAGTGTGTAACTTCTACCGCAGGTTTAAAGACCATTACTCCGAAATTGTAATCAAATTATCATCATCACTAAAGAAAATTGCACCCTGGATATGGGAGGATGAACGTCAAAGTGCATTTCAAGAAATACAAAATGCTTCCAGTTAAGATTTGATTCTGAAATTCCCATATTTTACAAAAACGTTCTTGTTATACACGGATGCGTCAATAAATGCTGTAGGAGCTCACCTTTTTCAGAAGGAGAAAATGAATAAATTGTAAGCGCTGCCTTTGCCAGTAGAAGTCTGAAGGATGTGGAAAAGAGATACACAATAACGGAACTAGAATTGCTAGCTGTAGTTTAGAGACCTCATTTTAGGTTATCCGATAGTTTTGTACAGACCACAAAGCATTATCTTTCTTATTTACGTGCAAACACCTCAATTCAAGATAACAACGATGGGCATTACTAATCTAAGAATTTAATCTACAAATCAAGTGCTGCAAGGGAAGTGAGAATAAACTTGCTGATTTTTTGTCGAGATATGGAAAGGGAAACCGGATCAACAATAAAATAACAATAGAGTACTTAGAGTACTAAAGAAGAAGCAAGAAGAAAGGAAATTAAAGGAATTATTGGGAAATTTGGAAAATAAACAAAATGAAGACAAACATTTAAGTTCGATAAGAAAAGAAATGGAGGAAAATAACATGAACAAAAGTAACAAATTAGGAAAAAATTTTTAAATCCAGGGAGGATGAGGATTACATTTTAGAAGAGGAAGTAGATCTGAAGACCGTTGGACCATATGTATTCCGTATAAAATAGAAGAAGTGATAAAAATTTACCATGAAATGCTAGGTCATTTTGGAAAGCAAAATACAGCATCAGCAATAAAGGAAATCTATTACATTTCGAATTTAGGCAAGAAAGTAAGGATATGTGTATCATCATGTGACATCTGTCAAAAACGCAAAGTCACAAATAGAAATATCCAAAATATCCTGGTTGAGAAACCTTTAGATATGGTATCATTTGACCTGTTTGGGTCACTACCAAGAGCAGCGGGAGGTGTGGAGCACATATTTGTGATGTTAGATAGTTTCACAAAATATGTAAAATTTTACCCAATAAAAAAGACAAATACGAGAACTGTATTAAGCAAAGTCTTGAAAGTTTTCATACCCAATGTAAGCCAACTAAAGATACTACTGTCGGATCATGGAAGTCAGTTTACCACCAAGAGATAGCAGGAGGAATTAAAGAACAATGGTATCCAAGTAAAAATGACATCAGTGTATCACCCATCGTCAAATCCGGTAGAAAGAATTATAAGAGAACTTGGAAGGTTATTCCGAACATACTGTAATGAGCAGGTTGGTGAGTCAAGTTGAAATCTGGCTGAACATGTCTGAACACGACAGTGCTTCACACCCATAGAGTTAAAAGGCAGAAAATTTAATCATATAGTTGAAAGTTTAACAGAATTTCCAGTACGCACCTATCCGGATGTAGAAACAAAAATATTTGCCAACGAGAGACTTAGAAGCCGAGCCCAAAATCGGAAAAGAAACATGATGATCAAGTGAAGAACCCTATGAGATATTATCCAGGAAACTTGGTACTACTTAAAACACATTTTCAGATGCATGAATCCCTGGAGGATTGAACTACAGTGCAACCCAGTGCAAATTTTTAAATAGCTAAAATCCCAATATATGAAAAAAACAAGACAATATGAAATCCACAGCAAGTGGGGAAGCATGCTTAAAATTTAAATATTTTAGCGAATTTGGAGATATCTTGGGTAAAAGGTCCAATGTGACGCCAACGCATTTGGCATCCAATTTAAGGAGAAGAGATATTAAAAACGAACCACCTTCAGACAGTTCAATGTCGGAAGAAACAAACACCAGTACAGAAGTACTAATTGTTGAGGGATATATAGCGAACTAATCCAAAGGCCGACATTAAAATCCTTTATTCAAGAGATCCGGTTCACTGCCCTAGTTCATGCATAGGGAAAAGCATGATAAAAACACAAATGTTGCAGTGTAGACGTGTTATTTTTAGTTTCTATTAGGGTAGTTGTCGTTTTAAGTACATATTAACTCTAAAATTGATTTCACTACATATGCTAACATCTATCATTTAAAAAAAAATAAATTTTGAAAGTTGATTGTACTGTATATCTTAATGTCTATGAGGCTTAAGAATAACTTAGTACATATACCAAAAATACATTATTCGAACAAAAATTTAAAATTACAAATTCTGGCAGGTGTTATCTCTCTTGATTGTCGCGTTCAAAATGTTACGTTCAATACTAATGTACGTGTTCTCTGCCATAGTTGATATATTATTCACATGCAGCCAACACTGTAGCAGGAATTAAATCATGTCTAGAAATTTTAGTCGAAGAAAACGATAAAATAACAGTGCGAACGGTCTTTCAATCACTTGTACTTTAGAATGGTTTTCATTAAATCTGTTTTGGGCTTGAGATAATTTTCCACGATCAAAATAGGGTGGAATACGCCAAGATAACAAAGGGTATGCTATATTGCCAATAATACATTCCTCATTGGGGAAAAGTCACCAGGCCTTTATTGTACAGTACTATACAAATCACTGAAAATTCTAGTGTCACCAACTGAACCAGGGTACCTAACAGGGTAAACTTTAAATATACATCTCAAGTGGCCTGAAATGTAATTACATTTACCTGTCATGTAAACTTCTGGATCTATCTAGGGTGCTCTAATTTGAATGAATGCAAATATGCCTATCGTTGAGTAGTATGTTGGATTTCATTTCCTGTTTGCCATTTGATGAAATTACGTGATCATTTGGATTTTGAATTACCCTTACAAAAGAAATGAACAAGCAAGGTTTTCCCGTATCAAATCTGTAAGATACAGAACCGTAATAAACAAAATAAATTATTTGAAAGTTTTAATAATAGCTAAACCTTTCCAATAAGAATCAGAAGTTGCCAAAAGCCAAACTGTATACAAGAACTGTTTTTCAATACAAATTGTTTGTCTACCAACATTTCCTTTCCTTCTGAGAGCTGGCCCTATTTCCAGCAATAAGCTTTCATGTTTCGCTTTCTAAACGAAAGTATTCTATAAACTGTTGCTGCTATAGATAGGAATAGTTTGTTCTACATATTTATGAACTCGGACAACCTCCTTTTAATATATATCTAATACTTTTGCAAGCTGAATATCCATATCATCCTCAGAGATTTTTATTTCGGACACTACTCCCATCATGCATTTCACACTATTTCCTACAGATATTGCATTTTCTAATTTAGATATGATAAAACACAAAAAAAAAACGGTTCGGAATTCGGAAATGCAAGAAAGTGAGGTTAAGGGTGTGTGCTTTTGTCATCCAGAAATAGAAATACATTGGAGGACATTGGAGATTTGAAAACTTAAACGCTTTTCTAAAACACGTTCTATTTACTCTCGTGGTATATGAACGTACCCTTGCGGATTGGTTGGTTAATTACATCGTCCATTCAGTTAAATACAGAACAAAAAATCCGTACCATCATGTTCATAAACAAAAAGTAGTACGTTTACTCACATCGTTACTTAATACAACACTCAACTGTCAACACACATTCAGAAAACCTGTGAACCATCCTACGAAACCATGATGGAACATAATAAAAATGTACTGCTGACTCGTAGTAGACTGGCATAGCTCTTGATACTAGAACCGTAAGCTTCATACCAAAACTTGGTTACAACAGGAAGCGCTGAAGGTGTACACCAGGTATTTCCGAATCTCATCCATTCTCACATTCAGTTTACTCAATCCTCACACTCTCCAAAAACACTATAAACAAATTACCATTAAAAATTAAGTAAATATTTATTTAACCAACCAATTAAAATAAGTACTCATGGGAATTTATAAGAAAGACTGATAAGAATAGTGAAAACTGTTAAGGTGCATTAATGCAGTCTTTAGATTGATACAATCAATATGTGAGCTCCGCCTTGGTATAGTTACGTAGTAGGAACATAGATATATCGAACAAAGTTACAGCGACATCCGTACACCAAGTTTGCACAGATACTAACACTTGGAGTTACATGCAGGATCAAAAGTAGGTTAAATGAATGCAATTTTGGAACAGAACTTCCATACCTTCCATAAAGACAAAATAGCTTTTCTCTATTTATATATATATATATATATATATATATATATATATATATTATATATATATATATATATATATATATATATATATATATATATATATATATATATTCCAAATTAAGATAAAGACAAATTATAAAGGGCGTGATTAACAGTCGGTGTTGGTATAACTACCTGTGTATGGACACCGCATTATGGTCTGCATTAATTTTTCGGAGCAATAAGGAAAACATCGATTAGTAGTTACAAAATGTTAACAAATCGCAGACATCAAAAATAATCTTAGCGATAAAATTCAACTGATCCTTAATAATACAACACATATGACTTCAATTTACATAGATTCCAATGTCTTGCACAAATAACTACTATCATCTAAAAGGTATAAATTTAACCACACAAGCAATTTGAAGTTGCATGTTATAAAGGAAATTAAAAAAAGAACACTGCCAAAAAAGTAATAAGTTGTTTTAGTGTAGGGCGTGGACTAGATATTGGAGGAATCCTTCCCATGGAATAGTCAGTGCGCTATTAATCCAAAGAAAAGAAGTGTAGATACTGATAATCCTGGATCGTCAACCATTCCCAACGGAAATAAGACATTAGCTTTGAAGCCTATGGGCCTAGCTGTTCTTGTATACCTGATTCCTCAAAGTGATCTAAAAATAACAAGAAAATTAAAGCATTCTAATGTGTTTGCTAGAAGACACTATTACGGTTACAAAAGTGCAGTCCAGATACAAATTTATGACGCGGGAAAGAGATATAGTTACATCTCCCTATACAGTATAACTAGAGTAATCTGGCAAAAAAACTAGAACACGGTGTAAAAGCTGAGAGATGTAGTCAAAAACAAGAAATCTAAGGAGAAACTTCTGTTCACAAAAACACAAAAGATCATGTAAATAGAGAAAAGTTCGTTGAAGGAAGATGTGAGTTGTTTATATTGAAATGGCTTATTCAGGATGTAGCGCTCCTTTTTGTTCAATTTGTAATTTTAATTTTTATATTTTCAAAATTACTTTATTTATACCACTTCCATGTTACTAAGACTTTAGATAAACATATTTTGGAATATATCTTTTTTTTCATGTTCACATTCAAATCCCTACCCCAAACGTTATTTACTCTGTTCTGAGCCGGCCTCCCACGCATTTATTAAACAGAAAGCAAGTGAATTTTAATTTGTTAAACTCGTTTAATTGTGGTTGGGTCATTATAATAAAACTATATTTATGGCATATTCGTGCCGTGTATGCGAAGGGGTCTACTTTATTTTGGTAAAGTTTTTAATTTTTACAAATAAAACTCATCGAGTGCATCTAGCATTTCGTGTTCCAGGTAATATGACAAATTACGTTGCTACAGCAGTGTTTCCAAAGTGTGGGTCGCAACGCCTTTGCAAGGGGGTCGCGAAAGTTCGGAAGTCTAAGTTAACAAAAAAAAACAAAATTCATATTCACTTCAATAAATTCAAATACGTGAATTCAACATTAAAACAATGGCTTGCGATCGTCAAACAAATGCAGACTTGCAATACTGGTACCGGCGCCGGTTGTTCGCGTTGTTCGTGAGTGCCGCTCTCTACTCCCGCGACGCCGCCGCAGGGTTTGTTGTATCTCACTCATTCATCGACTCACATGCTAGACGGCGGATTTTATATTTGTAATATAATAAAATACTTAATACACTATACAGGTTAGGAACAGCGGAGGGTAGGTAAATAAAAATATTTTAACATACTAAGGGGGTCGCGCCATGAAAAAGGTTGAAAAACTCTTACCTACACGTCTGACTAGTCGCCTTTTCCGAGTGATAAAACCGTCCATTTAGAGGTCTTGGTGGAAAATCTTCAAATCAAGCAAATTCTGAATTAGTAAATCTAAATGTATACCAGAGTAAGTGGAAAGTGATATAATAATTTAAACATAAGGTTACCCTTGGACTGAAGAGGAATGAGTGTTTTTAGAGACATTTCGTGGTCGTCAAGATTAGTCTGAAAAAAATTTGTTGGTGTGTGTGGTGTTGTGTGTGTGTGTGTGTGTTTTTGGTGGTGGTGGGGTGTGCGTTCGGCGTGCGTGCGTGCGTGCGTGCGTGCGTGCGTGCGTGCGTGCGTGCGTGCGTGCGTGCGCGTGCGTTTGCGTGCGTTTGCGTGGCGTGCGTGCGTGCGTGCGTGCGTGCGTTGCGCGTGCGTGCGGGTGCGTTTGGTGCGTGCGTGTGCGTGCGTGCGTCGTGCGTGCGTGCGGTGCGTGCGTGCGTGCGGGTGCGTGGGCGTGGCGGTGCGTGCCCGGGTGCGGTTGCGGTGCGTGCGTGCGGTGCGGTGCGGTGCTGGTGCGTCCCGTGGTGCGTGCTGTGTGTGTGTGTGTGTGTTTTGGTGTGGTGTGGTGTGGTGTGGTTTTGTTGGTGTGGTGTGCGTGTGGTGTTTGCGTGTTTCGTGTGCGGGTGTGCGTGGTGCGTGGTCGTGGTGGCGTGAGCTTGTGCCGGTGGGCGTGCGGTGCGCGTTGCGGTTTGGTGTGCGTCCGTGTGCGGTGTGGCGTGTGCGTGTGCGTGGTGCGTGGTGCGTTGCGTGTGCGGCTGGCGTGTGCGTGGTGCGGTGTGCGTGTGGCGGTGTGCGTGTGGCGGTGTGCGTGTGCGTGTGCGGTGTGCGTTTGTACCCGTGTTGGCGGTGTGCGTGTGGTGTGTGGTTGTGTGTTTGTGTGGTGTGTGTGTGTGTTGTGTGTGTGTGGGTGTGTGTGTTGTTTTGTGTGTTGTGTGTGTGTTGTTGTGTTTTTGTGTCTGTTTTGTCGTGATTTCTGTCGTTATGCGTGGGCGTAAGTGCGTGATGCGTGAGTGACGTGCGTGCGTGCGTGCTGCGTGGTTGCGTGTGCCTTGTGCGTGTGTGCGTGTGCGTGTGTTGCGTGGTGCGTGGTGCGTGTGCGTGCGTGGTGCTGGTGCGTGCGTGTGCGTGTGGGCGTGTTTCGTGTGGCGTGTGCGTGTGGTGGTTTGTGCGTGTGTGCGTGTGTGGGTGTGCGTGCGTGTGTGCGTGTGGTGGTTGCGTTTCGTGTGGTGTGTGGCGTGTGGTGTGTGTGGTGTGTGCGTGGCGGGCGGCGTGTGCGTGTATGCGTGGTGCGGCTGTGGGGTGTGGTGTGGGGTTGTGGTGTGGGTGGTGTGTTGTGGTGTGTGCGTGTGGTTGTGTGTGTTGGTTGCTTGTTGTGTATGTGTTGTGTGTGTGGTATGATTTGGTGGTGGGTGTGGTTGGTGGTGGTGGTGTGGTATGGTGTCTTGTGGTGTCTTGGTGTTCTGTCGTGTGCGTGGGTGCGTGTGTGCGTGGGTCGTGGAGGTTGCGTGAGTGCGGGTGCGTGAGGCATGAGGCGGCGTGGTGCGTCATGCGTGTATGCGTGTGCGTGGTTCGGTGCGCGTGTGCTGTTGGTGTGTGCGTGTCGTGTGGTGTGCGGTGTGCGTGTGCGTGGTGCGTGTTGCGTGTGGTTGCGTGGCGTGTGGGCATGAGGTTGCGTGTGCGCGGTTGCGTGCGTGTGGGCGTTTGCGTGTTGCGGTGTGCGTGTGTCCTTTGTGCGTTGTGCGTGTGTGCGTGTGTGGTGTGGTGTGCGTGGTGGTGCGTGGTGCGTGGTGTTGCGTGGTGCGTGGTGAGGCGGGTGCGGTGCGTGGTGCTGCCGTTGCGTGTGCGTTGTTGGGTGTGTGTGGTGCGGTGTGCGTGGTGTGCGGTGTGCGGTTCGTGTGCGTTTTGTGCGTGGTGTGGGTGGTGGTGGTGGTGTTGCGTTGGTGTGGTGTGGTGTGTGGGTGGTGGTGCGTGTGTGGAGTGTGGTGTGGTGTGTCTGTGTGGCTATTGGGTCCTGGTGTGGGTATGTCTGTGGTGTGGTGGTGCGTGGTGCGTGGTGCGTGCGTTAGTGCGTGGGTGCGGTGGTGGTGGTTGGTGGTGGTGGTGTGGTGGTGGTGGTGCGTGTGTGGGGTGTGGTGGTGCGTGTGTTGCGTGATTTTGGTGTTGTGGTGTGCGGGTGTGTGCGTGGGTGGTGCGTGTGGTGGTGCTGAGTGGCGTGGTGCGTGGATGCGGTTGGGGTGCGTGGTGCGTGGTGCGTGGGTGCGGTGCGTGTGGTGCGGTGTGCGTGGTGCGTGATGCGTGGAGTGCGTGGTGGTGGTGCGTGGTGTGGTGGTGGTGCGTGGTGCGTGGTGCGTGTTGCGTGTGCGTGTGTTCGTGTGGCGTGGGTGTGGTGGTGTGCGTGTGGTGCGGTGTGGTGGTCGTGTGCGTGGTGTGCGTGTGGGCGCGCGTGTGCGCGTGGTGCGATTGAATGCGCGGTTGCGCGCGGGGCGCGTTTGCGCGGTGGTGCGCGCGCGTGTGTGCGGTGGCGTGGCGTGTGGGTTGGTGCGTGTGCGGCGGTGCGTGAGGTGTGTTGGTGTGGTGTGTGTGTGCGTGTGCGTGTGTTGTGGTGTGTGTGTGGTGTGTGTGTGTGCGTGTGTGTGCGTGGTTCGTGGTCGGCGTGGTGCGTGGGCTGGTGCGTGAGTGCGTGAGGCGTAGTGCAAGTGCGTGCGTGCCTGCGTGGTGCGTGGTGCGTGTGGCGTGTCTGGTGCGGCGTTGTGTGCGTTGCGTGGTGGGTGCGGTGTGCGTGTGGGTGCGTGTGCTGATGCGTGGTGCGTGGTGCGTTGTGCGGGTGCGTGGTGCGTGCGTGCGTGGTGGTGTGTGTGGTGTGCGTGGTGCGGTGCGTGTGCGTGTGTGCGGTGCGTGCGGTGTGCGTGTGTGCGTGGTGCGTGTGTGGTGGTCCCTGTGGGCGTGTGCGGTAGGGTGTGGTGTGGGTTGGTGTGGTGTGTTGTGTGTGTGTGTGTGTGGTGTGGGTTTGTGGTGTGCGTGTTTGCGTGTACGTGCGGGTGTGCGTGTGCGTGTTTGGTGGTGTGGTGGTGGTGTTGGTGGTGTGGTGTGTGTGGTGGGTGTGGTGTGGTGTGTGTGTGCGTTGTGGTGTGGTGTGGTGTGCGTGTGTGCTGCGTGGTGTCGTGTGCGTGTGGTGTGCGTGGTGCTGAGTGCGTGGTGCTGCGTGGCGTGAAGTGCGTGATGCTGTGTGCGGTCGTTGGTGCGTGTGCGTGTTGCGTGTGGCGTGTGTGGTGTGCGGTTTGCGGTGGTGTGCGTGTGCGGGTGGTGTGCGTGTGTGCGTGTGCGTGTGTGCGTGGTGCGGTGGTGCGTGGTGCGTGTGCGTGGTGCGTGGTGCGGGTGGTGCTGAGTGGTGCGGCTGCGTGGTGAATGCGGTATGGCGTGTGCGTGTGTTGTGTGGTGTGGTTGTGTGTGTGGTGTGTGGTTGTGGTGTGGTGTGGGGTGTGGTGTGTCGTGTGCGTTGTGCTTGTGTGCTTGTGCGTGGTGCGTGGTGCATGGTGGGTAGGCGTGGTGCGGAATGCGTATGCGGGCGGCGTGGTGCGTGGGCGTGTTGCGCGGGCGTGTGTGGTGTTGCGGTGTGGCGTGGTGGCTTGTGGCGTGTGGCGTTGTTGGTGCGTGTGCGTGTGTGCGTGTGCGTGGTGTTGGTGTGTGTGTTGGGGTGTGGGTGTGGTGTGTGGCGGTGTGTGGTGGGGTGTGTGGTGTGGGTGTGGTGTGGCGGTGTGGCGTGTGCTTTGTGGCGGTGTGTGCGTGGAACGTGGTGCTTGTGCGTGGTCGTGGTGCGTGTGGTTGAGAGTTTGCGGAACGGGTGGAAGCATGTACGAATTCGTTATGGCGGTATTGTCCCTTTGTACAAATTTTGGGCGAAAAGTACCATTGCAAACCCGAATGTTTAAAGTATGTGGTTTAGTCTAAATTGTCTTGGCAATGGAAATTTAAGGTGGGTGTGCAAAAGAGAAACGTCTAGGCTTTGGAAATGGGTTTTTGGTTTGCCTTGGTAGGTCCAATGTTAACTAATTTTTTGTTTGGTTCGTTTTGGTTGGTCTTTGTGGGGACGTTTGGTTTCTGTTCATTTGGTGTTGCTGTGGTTTTAAATTTCGTGAAAGGCGGTATAATTGTGCTAGGTATATTTGGTGTTTTGTTTTGTTGTTGTGGTGTTTTTTGATTTGTGTTGTTACTTTTAAATTTTGTTGCCTTAATGGCTTTTGCAATAATTAAATTGTTATTTCAAGTCTGAATTTAATTACGGAAACCTAAATCGTTCAAACGGTTGGCCGTTGTGGTGGTACGTTTTTTATTTGGTTGGGCTGGGTTGGGTTTGCTTTCATGGGGCGGTTGCTACTCTTTTGGCGTGGTGGTTTGGTTAATTACAATTGTGGGGAACCCCTAAAACCCTTTATTCTTTCGTTTGCACGGTCTTTAAATTTTCCCGGGTTAAATTTTCCAAAACCTTTGGTTGTGCGGTAAAATTTATTCTTGAGTTTGGCGTTTGGTTCCCTTTCCCTGTGTCCCCTTGTGGTTTTTTGGTTTGGTTTCCCTGTGCCCTTTAAACCTTGCCGGCTTTAAAAATTGCAATCTAAGGCAAATTACGGTCTTAAATTTTGGGTGTTGGTGGGGTGGGTTTGTTTTGTTTGTGTTTTAATAAGTTTTCTTAAATTCTATTTGGAAATTTTGGTTCTTATTTAACCTGAAAAATCTTAAACGTTCTAAGGGTAATTTAAATGGATCATAACTCGTGCCTGGTTGGTTTGAGGGAAAATGCGTTTCTTTCGGTTCTTTCCTTCCAATTTCTTTTTTGGTTTTGGGCTTGGGTGGTCCTTGGCCTTTTCTTTCCCGTTCGTTCCCATCCCCTTCCCCCTTTTCCCGTTTCTAAATTCGGTGGCCCCTGTCGCTTTTTTGGCGTTTCCGGCTTAATGGCCCGTGCAAATGGTCCTTTGCGCAATGCTCGTTTTTAAAGGTTTAAGGCTTAGAATTAATTTCCACCTTAATTTTATAAAATATCTTACATTTGAATTGGAAATTTCCAGGAAAAATCCGTTAACAAACCGGTTTAATTAAAAGGGTTGACTGTTTTTAGTTAAATTTAAAAACATTCCAAAGAAAGAAAAAATTTTAAGGAAATTCCAAAAAAAAGCCCAAACGTTAAAACCAAAAAATGGGGAGTTTTAATTAAAAAACCAAAGTGGGTCAAAAAATTTCAACAGAAACTTTTTTTCTGGTTTTAATGTTAATTCCGGGAAAATAACCCTTTAAAAAAGAAACAAAATTTGGTTTAACTTTTAATTACACCTTGTTAGAATTTTCTAAAGTGGTTTTAAATAAACCCCGTTGAAACAAATGTTGCCGTTTCCCAGGTTTCCTACCCTTAAAAGTTTAATTTAACCTTTATAAAATCTTAGAAACAAAAAAAAATCCGAAAATTATCTTGACTTTTAATAAAATAATTTAAACCAAACCAAATTAACCGCACAGGTTTCCGCAATAAAAAAGATTAGAATTAATTTTAAGTTTTATTATTTAAAATTTTCTCAAACCTAAATTGTAAACACCGTTAAAGTTTGGTTGGTACCTTTTCATTTGAACGGTGGCCTATTGAAGGTAATGTTTTTGAACATAAAAGGAAATTTTAAATTAAAATTAACGGAGTTTTGGCAATTGGTTCAACCCTTAAATTTATACCTAAAAATTTGGTGGGAAAAAACCACCAATAAAACCAAACTTTTCAATTAAAAAAGTAATTCCGTACATTTAAATCAAATTTAATCAAAAAAAACCAACAAAATTAAATAATAACAAAAAATTTTAGGTTAAAGTGCGTAAAAAATTAAACATTAAGGAAAAATAAATAAAAAGTTTATTTAAAATAAACCACAATAAAAAATGTTGTCAAATTCCAAATTGTTTGTTAATAAATAATAGGTAAAAATTTTAAAATACCAAAAAATGGTTTGGTTTAAACCTCCCTGCCGGTTTCTTTAAGAAAATAAAGCAAATTTAAAACAATAAGGCAAATTTCGTTTAAAATAAAAGTTAAAAAAAATGCAACATTTTGATTACTTGTTAAAAAACAATTTAAAGATAGGTTTTCCTTGGATTAAACCACTTATTAGAAAGATGGAAAACAGTTGATATTTTACCTTGCAAGCGGATACCATCAAATCCAAATCGTACAGATGTCAACACCAAAAACTATATTCATGACACCTGATGGTTGTTACAAATACATGAGAAACTAATTTGGTTCTTGCAATATCCCTGCGATTCTGCTACAAACTGTCAATAAACTACTTGGAAGGTTCTCAAAGGCACTACTTTACGTAGATGACATGTTAAAACCTTCAGATGGTTTTCTAATTGGATTTTCAAATTTACAATAATTGTTAATAAATGCAAGGGCAACACTAATACCGTTGAAATGTCAGTTCTTTGAGAAAAGCACAGTATTTGGGACATGGAGACGTTTCAAAATGTAAAAACAAAGTTGAAATCTCCTCCCTTGCTGCCATCGAATGTACGATCCACAACTAAATATCGAGGTGCATTTTAAAGCTTTTAAAAATATGGGTTTTCGTAAATTTTCTATCAATATTAACCGAATGGATCTTTCAGGCCAGTTACGTATTACTCAATGAAAACCACGAAAGAGAGGTAGCAGTTTAACCCGCACGAGCTCAAAGCTATAGCTGGAGTGTGTTTTCTTAAAGCGTTCGAAAAATACATAATTCGTGTCTAGGCTGCGTAAAAATGAGGGCAAGTTTGTTAAAGACGTATCAGCTCCCAGTTGCTAGATAGTAGTTCAGTAGGTATTCAAGAAGGATACAGTGTTGGTGTTGTATATTGACCTGGACAGAAGTTAATGCACGCTAACAGGCTAAACCAAAATTTACTGATAAGCGATATATTGTAGTGCAATCATAATGATTGGGTCTTGAGCTCCCTATTATCGAATGAAAGATGCAAGTTTTTGTAGGAGGTACTGCTAAATAATGCAGTAGATACTGAGGACAAAAACATACAGACGTTTTAGTCTAGTTAATGAGGGAGGGTATCGAAATATATTACTCTACAACAGTTTTCTGTAGTATTATCAAGAAGAGTGATATACGATAGAGGAAGTTGATACTCCAGTAAATAATTCGAAATTTTTTTAAGGAAAATAGATATTAAGCAAGTCTTAAGTGCAACTGCCAAGCGTACGGACAAGATTGGCAATACCATCGTACTGCACTTGGCCAACTTGCTATATTTACAGGCAATGAAGATAGGTGGGATGAACACGATCCAACATTCTGTAAGACTTTTTCAGTTCCCATACGAGAACTACTTCTTGATACGTTTCAAAGTGTGTTGCAAATATGGTTATGGGTAACGAGGTAGCCCTTGGGGTCTTCTGTATGGTTTGATTACGAATATGTTTTATCAAAACACTGTTTATTATAGTTTGGTGATCCACGGGGACATGGACAAAGGCCGACTGTCAAGAAATAACTAGAAGATGATATTACTGCAATACGCCCTTTATTAGTCCCTAATTTATTTGTTGCAATTAAATTATTAGGTGCGATATTTATGACACGTATCTTACGCATAGTCACAAAGTGGTAATGTAAATGAATCACCGAAGGAATATCTATTAGTCAGTTATCGTTTTAAGGTTTTCTAGTAAAGATAACTTTTATCTATTAATGTGGTAAACTGTAATTTATCAAATAAATTCAGCATCATTAATAGTATATGAAAGCCAAGAATTCATTTTGAAAACAAATCATTAGCTATCAAAACTATTACTATACCTTTTAGACAGATTTGAATAATAAAAAAACGTATCCTTAGGTTTGTAACAAATGTCTAACATTCTAAAAGAATGAAAGTAGAGCAAGCCGCCTCTTTAAGAATACTAAACAATGATTTACTGTGTTATTTTATTACGTTGTTTGTATAACGTTTCTTAGGAGACGGATTAGAAACTACATATTGATCAACGAGTTTCAATAAAATACACAAATCAAGAGAAAAGGGAATTCGGCAATTTTTTTATAATGAATGCTGTTTTTTAAGTAGTAATACTTCACTAAGTTTTCAGATAACTTCATCATCACGTCAAAATTTGTAGAGAGCAGTAAACAAATGATCCTCATCTTAATAATTTACATGAGTGACAGGCGTTTACAAGTCTGGTGCAGTAGATAATGGTTAGGAAGTAAAGCTATTAAAATAAAAGTTTAATTCAGTTTTCCATCTTAATCAAGTTTTATACTGTAATAAATTTGCATCTAAAAAGAGAGAAAATTAATTGTTAATTTAAAAGAATCTTAAAATGTTAAACTTGATAAGATTTCTACTGTATAAATATTGAGTTATTCATAAATTTAATGGGTTAAATTAAAAAGATCAATTTAGAAGAACTAAGTCTCTTCTGGCGTTCAAACGTGACTAGCATGAAACTTGTTGCATCAGTTTAATTAAAACACCAAAAATATAAGTTTTAGAACCCACGCACACCACCATTTATATTCATGAGTATACTATGCAAATAACAATATTTACAAATGAAGATTTCCTAGCATAAACAGCTTATCATAACGTAGCATTTAGTGTCTGGAAAGAAATGACAACAAAAATAAATTGAAGCAAGCCTATTAAGGTTTAATAGACCAAAACATTGATAAAACATTTTTTTTCTGAATTAGTTCTTACTCTAATTTTCACCAGGTAATAGTTTCTATACTTGAGCATTACTATCCTTGACACCATACATAACCCAATGTCAGACTTCACCATGTTGCTATTTATTAACCCTCCTATTGTGTCAACATTTTGGTTTCACTTATTGTGTTCGGGTCATTATGACCCGGGAGTCTACAGTTGTTGTTAAATTGATAATAATAAGAAATAAGATGTAGTATTTATTATTTATTACAATTTAATAACGTTATTTTACTTTTATTGCATAATATTATAAATGCTATGTAAAGAACATCTGAAAAACGTAGTAGTTAGGTATCATTTATTTGTTACAGTCTTGATAGTAGTAATATACATGAGCTTTACATAGCTATTTTGAGCAATTACAACATGCCATATTAGTTTTATTATCATTTGAAGAGGGACAAAAATTACATCTTGTACGCTTGGTTGTAGTTTATTGTTCCCTTGCTTCGGCATTACTAATTGAAGAACGTGACTTTATAACCATTTCAGCTGCAGGAATACTTCGAGGGAGACGTTTTCTTTTTGCAATGATGGAGTGATCAAGGATTACCCAGTTCCAAGAAATAATCGCCGTTTTGTAAGTTTTCCAGCATTCCAGGTTGGAGTTACCACCACAGAACATAAGGGAAGATGAAACGCCCATGATATTGTAAAGATAGTCATTGACCACCTTTTAGTTTGCCTTTGCATGTTATGTTATTATTAACGTCTCTACAGCACCTTTAGTTTGTTGTAAAAAATCAGGGTTTTTATGACCTTGGTTACCCACTCCGTTATCATGGTGCATGGTGCTCGAGCGTAACATTTTATTCCGTTTCGAAATAGGAAACTATCGACGTGTCCTTGGTAAAGTAAAATTTTGAAGAAAGAACTTATTTCCGTTGCAGACTAATGCGGCTGGCAATTCAGGCTTATTTTTGCGAATAGTACCAAGCATTATTTTTTTCTCAATTTGCCCCAGATCGGGAAAAAATATCACGTTACGTTTGAGCTTTTAAAAAGGATCTAGCATAACTTTTACCTTGACTTTTCTGAGGTTCACCTTTTTTTCCCGAGGTAAAGTTGTTTATATGCATAAAGTTACAGAATCATAAATTCCAAATCTTGACCCCGTATTTAGCAGGTTTATTCGCGATTCGAAAAAGGACAACGGCCCAAAAAGGTACCAGTTGCTCATCTACTGTTACATTTTGTGAACATTATAGAGCTTATTTGCAAACCACTCATCCCACAAGTCCTGTAGAATAATTTATCAGTTCGGGTCGTTGGCTTAGTTACACCTCTCACACATTTTCAATAACAAATTAAATTGTTAGGTATTTTTATTAGAGAAAGCATCAAGTTTGATATTGACTACGAAACTAACACAAGATGATCACTTGCATTTATACGCAACAGACAAGTCTCAGGAAATAAACTTTACCGGTACGCAAAAAAATGCAATATGCGCAGTATCGAATAATAGGCAATATTATTTTATTTATATTTAAACTAATAGAATACATTCGTCTTGATAATCTTTTTTAATTTACCAAAATTGTCATAGACCCAAACACAATGAGTGTAACAATGCATTAACGAAATTTTATAATTTTTAATATCAATCTAGGTACACCAATTAGAGTAATGAAATAATAGTCGCAGCGGCCACGAAATATTTAAATAAATTAAGAATTTAAAAGAAGAAATATATATATATATATATATATATATATATATATATATATATATATATAAATTTTGTTTTAAAAATTTCAATTTTAGAGTAAAATTAAAATAAGAAAAATTTCTATAAAATGGAAAAATTAAAATTACATTGGGTTCGAATTAAACGTTTTTTAAAAGTTATTTAAAAGATAAAAAGTTTTGAATTACAAATTTTACGAAAATGGGAAATTTTGATTAAAAATGGCCCAGGGGTAAAATTTTAAGCAAAAATTTTTAAGGAATTTTTTTAAAAAAAATTTGGGTTTTACGAAAAATGTCGTCTTTCAAGTCGATACAACGGTTTTGTGTAAAATGAGTTAAAATTTCATTTTTGATAAAATTACTGTTATTTTGGAATAATTCACCGATATCGAATTTTTATAAACTGTCCAAAATTTATGAATTTAAAAAATTGCAAAAGGTCAAAATTTTTGGGACTTTATTTTTATCAAAAACGCAATTCGAATAACGAAAAATGCTGGCTAAATTATTGTTCCTTTAATTTCCTCTTTATCTTTTATCGTTTTTGAAATAACTGAATAAAATCAGTTTATGAACCCCCCTTTTAACTTTTAAGTGCGGCACATATTTATATGAACATTTTGTTTATTTTAATGAGTTCTTGCAGTAAAATTTTGGAAACCCTATTGAAAATTATATATATATATATATATATTATATATATATATATATATATATATATTATTATTAATAATAGTCGTCAACGCAAAAATGTTTTAAGTCCGTTATTCCGAGGAATCTAGTTCACGTCATTTGCAGTTCCCATGAATTTCAAATACGTTGGTTTTCTAAACCGATCCGATCTTTTTTTCGTAATGTTACACTTTCTTTTTAAAATAGTCTTTACGTTGTTTTGCAAAACTCTGCAATTTTGTTCGTTTCCTTTGATGTACGGTGATAGGCGTTAGATGTGGTAATTCTGTTTTCGACTGTTCCCTTGATGGTTTTTCGTTTTATATCGTGATTTTAAAAATTTTGATTAGAGAATTTCCAATTTTCTTTTAAGATTTTCTTTGTCTGAACTTTGAAATATGACGCAAAAGTTGGAGTGATCGTTGAAAAAAAATGTTTAAACATAATTAAACCCCAGTAATTTAAATGGGTGGAATTTACAAAAAATTATCCTCATTTGCATTATCGGTAAATGGAGAAAGTGCAGGTTAGAACTTAATGATGGAGAACGTGTTGAACGTATGTAATCCAAACGATAGAGTGGTGATATTGGGAAATATGAATGGATGGGTAGGTATAGAGATAGAACATCTGAACGCGTCCTAGGGAAGTTCAGACACCAAAGATTCAATGAGAATGGTGAACGCCTGGTAAATATCTGTATGGAGCGAAATCTGTTTGTATTTAATACGTGGTTTCAGCTTAAAAATGCGACAATGCAGCATAGCGATTTCATTGGTAATTTTTGTATATTCAATTATTAGCTCCCGTAATTATTTTAGAGAAAAACTGTAAATGCGTAGAGAGAAAAATACTGCATCTGTATACTATTAATTATAATTTTCGGTTTTTTAAACCGTAAAAATCGATAAAATAAAAAATTACATTTTCAGTTAGCCAACGTTGGACTGAAATTTTATTATAAAGTGGGCTATTGTTAGCAATAAATGGTGCTTTATTTGACCATTAGTTACTATTTGTTCATTTTTCTGAATTTATATTAAGTTTGTATCTGTTTTGTTATCGTACTATACATATTAAATTCGCGTTCAATTCAACTTCTTTGATTATTCGGGTTCCGGAAGCATCTGCAGACGCAGCATTTTATTCTCCTCTTAAAACCCATTATTAGCTAGCTTAGCCATCTTACAGTGTCTACTTTTTCTTGCGTCGGATATGCTTTGGCCGAAACAGAATTACACGTAAAAATCAGTCGACGTCAACCAACAATAACAAATGATGCAAATGCGCATGTTGTTTGTATATAATTCCAAAGCATCGCCGATTTTTAATAAAATGTAATTTTTTATTTTGTCGATTTTTACGGCTTAAAAAAACGGAAAATTATAATTAATAGTTATTAATAATAGTTAATAATTAATACACATGCAGTATTTTTTCTCTACAAAAAACGTATTTACACTTTTACTGCCAAATAATTAGGGCAGCTACTAATTGAGTATACCAAAAATTACCATTGAAATCGCTATGCTGCGACCCGCAAGGCACCACGCTGAATATGGCGAAGAGGTGAATCTAAAAATTGTATTGCCTTTATTAGTGTGTGATGAACGACTTGCAAATCTGGTGAGAGGTACGAAAGCAATGGGCGGATCGGAGTGTTGATTGGATCAGTTTTTGGTTGTATCGCGAGTGTGTTTAGGGCAAAAGTGGGTATAGAGAAGGAAAGCAAACCAAGTGCGAACTTCCAGAATTAGGTCAGATAAACTAGTAGATAATGGTGCTAGAATGAAATATGAAAATGCTATGATTAACGAATTGAATGTGACTGAAGCAGTGTGGAACGAACAAATAAAAGACCATGTCGTTGAAAGTGCATGGATAAGCTTGTGCCCAGCAGATATGTGGAAGAGCGACTATATGTAGTCAGAAAAAATGTGCTTGGTAGAATGAATCGGTAAAAAAGGCAGTATGTAAGAAAAAAGACGCGTACATGGCAATGATTGCTGCAAAAAAAATGAGTCTGAGAAAAAGTGATTGTATTAGGTGTACAGATTAAGAAACAATGAAGCTAAAGTAGCCAGTGAGAGCAAGTAAAGGATTAGGATCGCTGAGGAGGGAGAGAATATTCAGAATAATTGAGGAAGTCAAAAAGCTGTTTTGGGAATGGGTCAAAAATACAAAGCGTTATCCAAAACAGAACGTTACAGGAGTGATGAATAGGAGCAACGAAATAGTATAGAACGATTGTTAAGTGAGGAAATACGGGCAAGAATAATTTAATAAGGAGAATGTAGAAGGAATAGTGAATGAACCTGAGGATATTGGATTAAATGAGAAAACAGTTAACAAAGTTGAAAAACGGTAAAGGAGCAGGTGTGGATGAAATCACTTGTGAAATGCTAAAATATGGAGGTAGAAAGCTTGTGCGAAGATTGAGTGAATTATTCAACGCATGTCTTAAGGTGGAAAAGTGCCCAGTGATTGCGATCATTGTACCACTGCATAAGGGTAAGGGTAACCAGAGTGATTGCAAAAACTATAAAGGAATAAGTCTGGTTAGTGTACCTGGTAAAGTATTTGGAAAAGTACTAATTGATAGAGTACGTAAAACCACCCAAACTAAGATTTGGGATGTGCAGGGTGGCTTCATGCCAGGCAGAGGATGTGTTGCTCAGGTGGTTGCTCTCCAGCAGGTGATTAAAGTGTTTTAGTGTAAAAAGGGGGCTGTATTGTGCGTTTGTAGATCTGGAGAAGGTATATGACCGAGTGAATAGGGAAAAGCTGTGAAAAATATTAAATGAATAAGTAAAAGTCCGATAAACTGAATAAGGACGTATATAGCGGTAGCCGGTCATGTGTTAGGGTGAGTGGAGGTGTGAGTGAATACTTCAGTAGAGAGCAAAGCATGCAGCAATGCTGTGCGATGTCACCGTGGTTGTTCAATTTGTACATGGATCAATGTGTTAGACAAGCAACTATCGATCGAAACGGTGTAATGGTTGGTGACGTAAACATAAGAGTTCTGGTGTATCTATATGACACAGTTCTATTAAGTGAGAATGCGGATGAGCTGTAAACATCTCTGAGTAAGTTTGATATAGTCTGTGAGGGAATAAACCTCACGGTAAACGTTAACAAAACAAAGATTGTGGTGTTCAATGGGGATGGTGAAATGGAGAGTACAGTATTTACCCTGCATGATGAAATTGTGGAACAAGTGAGCCAGTTGGTATATCCGGGTAGAATGTTCACTGCAGATGGTACAATGGATGGCGAGATTGGACGACAGATCAACGCTGGAAGGAAGGTGGTTGGAAGTATATGGAGGTTGAAGAACGATAGAATGGGCGTAGGTTCGTAACGAGCAATCCATAATGGCGCGTTTGTCCCGTCAGTGGTGTATGGAAGTGAGACATGGGAAGAGGAAGAATGAGCATATAATGAAGGAGTGGGGCAAATAAAAGACGATGATTGATAAGTGTAAATTCATTCGAGGTTGAGATCTCGATCCGAAAAGGTCAACTTTAGATAATACTAGCCAGTCTATTTGAAAAAAAAAGATATCGTCGTTTTCACGATGATGGAGCCGGGCTACAACAGGCGCCGCTACCAGCAGTTCCTAGAGGAGATGGTATCTGTCACCAACGACGGCCCAGGAGTTCCAGATACCGCCAGCGATACCGTCACTGCTCGATCTACTGTTCGAGAGAGCGAGCAGCGACGCGCCACCTGTCGCCACCGCACAGAAGAGAGAGGAGGGGGCAAAAGAAGACGCGTACCGCCACCGTTAGATGGCATCACCCCCCTAGAAGACACGCCGTCCACCTCCGCAGCCGCAAACGACAACACCGAAGAAGAGGCCCGCCACGGATTTACCAGCCTCGACGACTCCGTCCGTGCTGCAAAACAAGAAGCCGAAGAAGACCCCGAAGGTTCGCTCCTCTACGCCGCCGCCCACGGGCAACGGATTCCAGGTCCTGAACCCTACACCAACAGCCCTGCAGCAATGGAGCAGACGACACAAGAGGACACCAGGGAGAAGGTGCCTCCGGTAATCCTTCGTCACAAGGAGAACTGGATCTCGCTCTTTCGAGAAATGGACCGACAGCGGATCGCCTTCACGAGGGCCAAGGCCTTTATCGAGGGAATCCGGATTCAGCCTGCCTCAATCCAGGACCGAGGCAGGCTGATTAGGTATATGGATAGGTGTCGTACTCCGTATCACACCTCCCAGGCAAAGAGCGAGGTGGCGATACGCGGCGTGCCCGTAGAGCTCTCCGAGGTCGACGTTAGCTCAGAGCTAAAAACGCAAGGTATCAATGCTCTCTCTGTTTTTAGGATGAAGCAGCGAGGACGCCCGATTCCCCTCGTAATGGTGGAGTTGCCGTCCGAGCACGACAGGAAGAAGATCCGGGAGGTGCAGCAAGACGCCCGCCTACGGGTCACCGTCGAGGATTTGCGGCGGAAATCCGACATTGGGCAGTGTCACCGGTGTCAAGGTTTCCGTTCAGTGTTGCTGCAGGGCGGCAGCACGCTGTCAAGTGCGCCGGCGATCACCACAGCAGTGAATGCACAAAACCCCGTACAGACCGGACAAAGTGTGTTAACTGCGGTGGGGACCACCCCGCCAGCTACAGGGGATGCCCGAAGTTCCCTCGACCTCCGCAACGGAAGAAGACGGAAGGACATCAGAGACCGAAGAGGACACCGCTGACGGCGGCGCCTTCTTCAACTCGGACCGGCGTCAGATACGCCCGAGCGACAGCAGGCAAGGTTGAGAAGGCGGAAGTACTGAGAACGTCTCCCGCTGCAGTCGTTACCCCGCCTGCCCAACCCGCCTTAGGGTTCGACGCCATATTGGGCCTCATCGGAGGTCTCGATGTGGAGAAGGCCCTACCTGTCATCCGTAAGGTGGCAGCGGCGCTCATTCAATCGCAAACTGCGATGGACCTGTGGGGAGTGATCCTCTCTCACGGTTCAGAGGTGGTTGCCCTTTTCGGGTAATCATACAAAAGTTCGGAGCGAAGTCTGGTGTCCCAGATAAGTATACAGTATCGACAATTTAATCTATTCTGTTCTGTTAAAACCGACAATGTTTCACACAACTATCACATGTTTCTATTTATTTCAGATACGCAGGACATCAGCAACCAGCAACCAGCCACAACCGAGCGACAACAGGACAGTCCACACAACATACTCCAACATCACCACATCTCCACAACTCATCATACACATTTATTATTATGTTTAGTTTTAAGTGTGATATGTATTATAAAATTAATTGTTAATTTTTAAAATTTTTAATAAACTTTGTTGAAATTAAAATTGAAATGGAAGTGTAAAGATAGTACGCTACATTGGTTTGGTCACATCGGAAGAACAACAAGAGTGTTGTATTTTAAGTTTCCACGAGTGTTGCATTCATTTACATTATTAATTCCATTCTTCTCGGGTTTATCTCCTCCTGTATCCTCATACCAACTTGTATTATTACGACGAGATTTCGACAAAATCATATTTGCCATCCTCAGGTCGCTAGTAATTTCCCATAATACGTTTGAAACTGCCGGATTCAGTCAGACGACGATGAATGTTTTTGAATATGAAGAGATAAAAAAATTGTATTTCTAATGGCTTAAACCGAAAAAGATACAAGATTTTTGAAAACTCAGTGGCGCATATTTTTTGTCAACATTATTTGTGAGACTACCCCCCGGTACGATACCCAAAAGCCGTTTTTGGGTATCCAAGTTCCTGATTTATAACTTGGTAGGAATAAATGTAACACGTACTTAACTCTAAATTAATTGCCGTTACTTGACAGTGTAGACATCTTTAATGTCAGTGAAAAATTGTGCACGACTTATTTTATCACGTATTTAATACTTACGGTAAACGATATAGTCACTATACCACGGGTACTTAAACATTTAAGGGTCAGTTTAGCTTACAGTAAGTTAAGAATATTATGTGCACAAGCAAGAGGGTAGTATATAGCGTTGAGTCTAGAGTTAGTTAAAAAAACAAAAACATATTGCAACGTTGATGCGAAATACAAATTAGGTGTTTTGAGTTTCGTACTGGGTCAAAGTGGTTCGGTAGAAACGCGTCTAGAATCTAAAAAGAGTGATAGAGGTTTGTATATAAAAGACGGATTTGAGGAATTTAATCAAAAATCAAACACTATAATTTAAAAAATATTCCGTGATTTTATTAATTGAAGTAACCAAATTCCAGCTACCTCAAAGCGTTGTAAGGATTTCGTATAATTATCTCTTTAAATTATTTGAAAATGTAGACTTTCTCGATTTGGACTCACAAATACAAATACTTATTTGTCGTCAGTAGTAATGACATAATTAAAAAATTTAATTAAAGTGTCAAAAAAAAAACGATAATGTAAGAAAACGCAATGAAAAATCTTGCTATGCTATTTAAATATATTTGAAAACCAAATTTTATTTTACTGAAGGTTAGCTAGAACTTTAAAAAATTAAATATTATTATATCGCCTTGTAAGTGCTAAATCAGAACACCCTCTAACGGAAAAAAACTACCAAAAAAAATACAAGCAGATAACAAATTTAGCAAAACTTAATCATATTATGATATCCGTGCAAAGTTCATAACTAAAAAGTTAACATAACAATTAAAGATATAGTTAAATCATAACAAATCTAACAAAGAAATGATTTTCGCCACTAATTAACAACCACGTACACTTATTTGTGTTTTAATTTGCACGTGTTAAATCATTTCAATGCTGTGATGAATTAAAATTTAATTACTTCAAGGTAAAATAAAATTATACGTAGTTTGCATATATGGCTTTCAAACATATTTAGATAATCTGGCAGACTTTTTCATTGCATTTTCATGTTTACCAACTTACTACGGCGATAACTCTATTTGTTAACGAAACATAAATTTATATAATAAAACAAAATACATTAAAACCTAAATAAAAATAAGTATTTGTAATTTTGAAATATTTCTACAGTGTGTCATAAGGTGGTTTATATTATGGAAATTATACAGTTTAACAGTTAGTTGGTTTGATTTTGCGTAAATTTTATAGTTGGTTTAGAACTCGCATTTTGAATTTTGCATTACTCCTCTTGACGTTTTAAGAGTTACATTTGGTTTGCTAATCTAAATTATTAAATTTCACCTTCCAGTTTAAAAAATTTGTGGTGAATTTTAAGTTTACACAGGCATGGCTAATTTAAATTCGATACTTTAGAAATCAAGGAAGTCAGCTGTAGTCGATCTACATACTTGTTGTTGGACAATTTTATTCAATATTTAGGTTTTTATTAGGTAGAATTTATACATTTATTTAGCGTTTCAATGCTTTAATATTCAGCCGTCATTGGTTCAGTTCAGAGCAGATTATTAAGAAAGATTCAGATGAATTTAAAAGCAATTTTGATGCCGACATTTTTAGCAAATAACATTATTTGTTCAGATTTATTCAAAAGTTTTACAGAACTTGAATTGAAAATAAAAACACAACTATAGGCATAGTACTATTAGCTTTTAGAGTTTACCTTCTATGTTCTTTTGTTTCTGAAGTATTACGATTTTTGGATCCAGTATGAGGATAGAGACACAGTCATATACGATGGTAAGGTAAAACTACAGTATTTTCCCTTTATTAAACTGTCCTCTTACTGTGTAATTTAGGTCATTTTGTCCAGATTTAAAGCTAGACTGGTGCCAGAATCTATTTTGAGGATTATAATCCTTGTCACGTGTGGTTGAATTTGACTTAGATTTCTTTTTGGGTATTAATATACTTGGATATCATATATATTATATATATATATATATATATATATATATATATATATATAAATATATCAGTTTTAAAGTGTAGGTATCCTAATTTCGTTAAAAGAAATGGAAGCGTTTCGAAAATTAAATTGTTTTGTTGGAAAAAATTTAGGAAACAGTATTAAGTGTTTTTCGGGTTAAGTTTATTGAGTTATCGCACTGAATGTTATGGCTCTCGCAAAGCGGTTAATGTGTTCCAGGTATTTAATAACGTACAAGTTTGTTTTTAAGTAGTGTTATGGTAAAGGGCATTGAAGACTTAGTTGAACCATTCAGACTTGCGTTATTGAGTAAAGGATGTTGGTTGTCTTAATTCTAGTTCTCGGGTTTTGGTTGGTTCTCACAAAAGCGTTTATTTTGCAATTTTTTATGGGACATTTTTTATGGGTAATGGTAAAGATAACGTGAACTTACACTGAAAATCTGTGCAAGTTAAGGTGATTACTTTTTTGTGATTTCGTTAAAAGCTGTATAACTGTATTTAAGTACGCAGCTGCACTGTACCGCATAAATGCCAGCAGATACAATTACCGAAATGTATTCACCCTGTGTTTTGTAATCTTTATGTTATTGTGTTAGTATTGTTTTTTATTGTACACCGATAGTTACATTTTAAGACTTGCCGAATTTATGTTTCCTACGTGTTCATTATGATAATCAAAATTAACATTTAAGATTATTTGATTTTGGAATTTTGAACTTTCATGGTTCAAACAATTAATTACATTTGTTATTGAAATTTTAAGCACGAAGGATTACGTATTACTTTCTTGGGAAAGCCAATTTGTTACAAAAATAATATTTTTTTATTATTGTAATGTATAGTAGTAATGGAATTTAATTTAAGCGTATCATTTCATTATTGTATGCAATGTTATATGTGATTGTCGCCCTACCTCACAGCACCATCATTATTTACGGTTTATATAAATTGTAGGCAACAATAGCTTTTATTATTTTCTTGTTGCTAATTGTTTTAATAGTAATTTTTTAAATTATACACGGCCTTGCAGTAACGATGATTTCTTTATTGATGTTTATGATTTGGACAAAATGTAACTTTGATTAATCAATGAGAGATTCCATTGTTTTGTTCTTTTTTGTTATTTTTTTATAAGATTAGGGTTTTTGGAAATAGAATTTCATTTTTAAAGCTAACGTAAAGTAAAATTGAAGCAAATAAGATTGATGACCTTTACAATCGGTCTTGCAGCACGATATATTGTTTTGGTTGCGTGAAAATGAGTTATCATTCTCACGCGAAGCTAACCAGGTCATAATTTTAGTTAATATTTTCGCAACTTAATTTTTTTTCTATTAGTGAGTAATTATTCCAACCTTTCTTTGCCTTAAGCTCCTTAGGGAGTATTTTATGTATGTACGTAGTTGTTTAGAAATTGATGTAACTCTACTGCACCTAGCCCATTCGAATGCATAGCATTTATCTCGGAAAAAAAATAAAAATTTGAGAGCATGAACTTACCGATTCAAGGCTTTAAATGTTTTCCACTTCACACATGCACCCCTCTGAGCTACGAGGAAATACTGATAACAGGTAAACGGGCGGAAAGAGATAAAATGAAAACTTATATTATTTGTGTTGGCAGTAACGTGAACGTTTACCATAAAAAGTTAACAATTAATTTCTATTGTTAGTATTGTGCAAAATATATTATATTCACTACATAAGTAATCTCCCCTTCCTGTGATACTCCCGCATTAAGACACTGCTTTATTTCCTTAATATACAAATTTTTATTATAATTTCTTTCATGTTTTTTCTACACCTCATATTCCTAGTAAGCATCAAATCGACATAATTAAAACCTGAATTACATTTATTTGAAGTATAAATTGCGTTAAATGTTACTTTATCGAGTTATCCAGTTATATAGTTTATTGCGTCCTGATGGAAACTCTCTTAATATTGAAAAGTTCTATAAGCTTAAATTGTAATATTGCAATGAACTTATGTCAGGACAGCCCGACTGTATTATACTTTGCTGTTTTAAACAAGAATACCGCCGCAACCCTTTTTTAATAAATTAATTGCTGATTACTTATAGCTTCTACTTTAAATAGTAATTTTTAGTATAATTGTAAATAATTGTAAATGAATGAAAATGAATGAACAGCAGCCGTAAAGCAGAATTTTTCGTAAACCAAATTAGTTATATGAATAAATTATACTTATGATTTTACAACCTTTATGTACACATAATAACATTAATTAGTATCCGAGCTGGAGCCATAAAATTAGAAAATCAGAGAAACAATTGCTATGATACCTTAGAGATGTGCCAACTCACAAAATAATTATAGTTAACGGGAGATTGGGTAAGCGTTTATTCGACAGCTAATAAACGTAAAGCTTGGTTAAGTGTACCACAACAACCAGACATCTTGGCTATAGCTATAACTAAAAATTATTTTAATAGAAATACCACTTCATGTATCGAATGAATTGCCGTATAAGGAAAATTCTAAATTTATCTGGACCCGCATTGCACGCTTGACTAAATCTTTTAAAACAATTACTACCGAATAATTATTTCCAGCCGGGCGACTTTATTTAATTATTTTAAAAGTGATCAGGTCAATTAATTATAATTTACGGATTAGTTCAGTCATATCAGAATACTGTACTAATTAAATTAAATTTAATGAGACACATCTGGTTGTAATAGAAAAATGAGGTAATTTAAAAATAAGTGCAGTGCTTTAAATGCTCAATGAATGTAATATTTAAAGCACTTTACATTAATTTTTTCTTTTACTTTAAGTAATTTAGATAATGTAAATACCTGATTCATGTAGGAACGAACGAATTCCATAGATTGCTCCAGAGCATACGTGTCGCTGCTGCAAGAGTCAATTATTAACGCGCCTAATGTTATATTGGGTAATAAATTGGCACTATTATTTATTTCGTCAATAGCGTAAAGCATCGCTTCCAGTCTTTGCATACCCTTCTCTTCCTTAACAGCTCCGCAAGGAAAATCGGGTCTTCCGCTAATTTGTTCATGTAATGGGAAAATGCCTCCCAAAATGATATCACCGTTTATACGAATTAACTTTCGGTCGTTTTCCGATTCCGCAACAGTTAGTATTAGCAGCTCCGACAGCTGCAGAATCAGCTGCAAACCCGCTAGAGTCCTCATGAACGCGATTTCCTGTTCCAAACGATCACTAATCGAGATACCGATTTAAAATTAAATTTGATTTTAATTAGGTTTTAATTAAACATGAGAAAATTTCCTCGAAAATATAAACATGCAGTAGCCCTACATAACGGGTCTCCGTACTTTAATTTCCCATTTACAGTTATTTCTGAACTTGTACGAAATTGAATGTAATAGCATTAAGATTGACGATAAAACGGAGCTGATATTAAGGTTCGCCGATAAGGAAGTTATGCAGGACTGATTCCCTTTCCGAAGAATTGTATATAATATAGGGGCTGTCCTGGCACCTGCGTGAAGCGAACTCTGTTGTCATAGAGATGAGGCGAGATCTGTGACGCCAGCTACCGTCGCCACCCGGGTGTATATGAGCCTCGTTCGCTAAACTGATTCGAATACCTCAAGCACATGGTCAGGACCCACGTGAACATATAGCACTTTCTGTATCAAAACAATGATAAGACTTAACAATCTTTTGGCGCATCCATAATAAAAGCTTTTCCTTCTCCTTGTTTACAAACAAAGAAACAAATTTGTAAATGCCGGATTTCCGTTTTGACAACACATTTCCTTATTGAAACTAAATGAAAATTAATGAATAATTAAATTTTGTTTTAACCCTATTGGATCGTTTTAAACAAGTGCACATTATGGAATACTCCATAACTACCATTTTACAGATTCCGCTTCTTCTTTCACCACTTTTTCCCTTCTAACCTCTGGATTTGCTTTCAGCGATTAAGCGAATTTGCTGTACACTTTGCATTCCATTTTTTTAATCCCTACTTCATTTTCATTTACATTTATTTTTTGGACAAAAATTATAACCGTTAGTTTATTGACGGTGAATGTTTTTATCAAAATAACTTGTTTACTAATATTACACCTACGTAATTAAAATAACTTCACGTATTTATATGCCGCTATTTATCCCGGTGATTTAAGGATTTTAACCGAATTAAACGTCTGTAACGTTTCACCTTAATTTCGGTACCAATTTTAAACACAAATTGTGCTTTATTTTTAATTTTACTTTGCTACTAAAAAAAGCGTTGTTATTAAAAATATAATGCTGTTATTTGTTACTGTAACAATACTAGAGACTTTACATCCATCCTGTGTGTTTCATAAATTTGTTGCTGCATCAAATGCGTACTAATATCTCATAACCTATGACAATCAGAAAGGTAACTTTAACCCCGTGCACGTCAGTTCCTCCAGTAAACAAATAAATATGTTTGTTTATAGCCTCCATTGTGTTAAGGATTATAACTGTCTGTCTTAGATCCTTAAGGTTTTACTCACAAATATAGTATCACATTTTTGCTTAAGATGATTATTCTCATCAATCTTACATACGTACATTTTCTCGGTTTCCCACAAATGTGTTTCAACAACTACGTCCAGTTTTGTGGACATAACCAACTAGCTTTGACTTAGAATTTTGGGGTTTTTGGATCTTATAATTTTTATAATGTTTGCAGTGTTTGCAGCTGGTTTCGAGCGATCGCATTTAGCGTAGAGAATCTAATAGGTATTGTCACCCACATGCTGAAGATGCAAGAAGTGCAAGAAACGGTAGACAATCTATAAAATTGGAAACTTTAATAAATACTCGTACAGAGTGTTATAAAAATCAACATAACGTATATGAACGATATTTGTGGAGCTAAGCGCATCTGAATAAGTAGTGCTTTGTGGTGGACTAAACACAGTTGCTCTTTTGTTTACAATAAAAACGAGACCTCTATTGATTTTTGCGACTAAATTGCTGAAGGCGGAGTCAGCTCTTAGAAGAAGGCTCACCGTTCGTGAGGTACGTTTCATTTACTTATGCACGAAACCATAAATAAATTATTATTTCCGTGAACAATATTTAATGTGTGCATGAGCGTGTACACATATACGTCCGCATGGGTGTGCGCGTTTGTATGGGTGTGCACGTGTGTGCGTGTGCGTGTGCGTGTGTGTGCGTGTGCGTGTACGTGTGCGTGTGTGTGTGCGTGTGCGTGTGCGTGTGCGTGTGCGTGTGCGTGTGCGTGTGCGTGTGCGTGTGCGTGGCGTGTGCGTGTGCGTGCGTGTGCTAGTGTGCGTGACGTGTGCGTGGCGTGTGCGTGTGTCGTGTGTGTGGTGCGTGTGCGTGTGTGCGTGTGCGTGTGCGTGTGCGTGTGCGTGTGCGTATGCGTGTGCACGTGCATGAGCATGTGTGTGTGTGGTGTGCGTGTGCAGTGTGCGTGTCCGTGTGCGTGTGCGTGTGAGTAGATATACTAGGCTGGTTCTGGATCACTTTTGAAAATAATTATAATACACCTTCCCGTACAAATTGTCCACATCAAGGTCAATGGGTTTCAAGGTCAAGGTCATCGTACACATTGCCTGCATCGAAGTATATTCCTCAAGGTTAAGGTCTAGATTGTCTACGTCTACGTACAAGGTTTTCATGGTCAAGACCATTGAAGCTCATACAGATTCTCGCATCAACGTCAATAGTTTTCGTACACATTGCATACATCAAAGTATATCCCTCAAGGTCATCACATTTTCGACGTCTAGGTACATAGTTTTTTAAGGTCATCATACACATTGCCTGCATCAAAGTATATTCCTCAAGGTCACTAAGGTAACTAGAAGTGATAAAGGCACTAGAAAAGTTACTAGATTGGTTTTCAAGGTCATTGACGCTCCCATACAGATTGTTTCCTTTAAGGTCACGTGGCAGGAAATGGTTAAAGTCGCTCTCATTGTCTATCTTAAAGTTTATTTGCACGTACGCACACCCCGCATCAAGGTCATCGTACACAATACCTGCATCGAAGTATATTCCTCAAGGTCATCACATTGTCTACGTCTAAGTACATGATTTTCAAGGTCGATCACATTGCCTACCTCAAGGTCATTGTAAAAATTACCTGCGTACACGGTCACTTTGCCTATGTCAAGGTTTTCAAAGGACCCACGCTGCCTCTGTATATTTTTCAAGGTATAGGAACCTACATTCCCTAGTAACCAGATTTGAAAAAGTCACTAGGAAAGGCACCAGATTGGTTTTCAAGGTCACATACACATTTCAAACATCAAAGGCAATTAGGATTTTCAAGGTCAAGGCCGCTCAAATTTCATATTCTGCAAGGTCATCCTTGCACGTACGCACGCCCCGCTTCAAGGTCGAAGCGCCCATGTACATGGTTTTCAGGGTCATCATACACATTGCCCTCATCAAAGTATATTCCTGAAGGTCATTGAAGTAACTAGGTTTGAAAAAGGCAGTAGAAGTTACCAGATTGGTTTTCAAGACGATGCTCCCGTACAGATTGTCCGCTTCAAGGTCAGGTGGTAGTAAATGGTCACTCTCATTGTCAGTGTTCTTAACGTACACACCCCACTTTAAGGTCTTCTTAGGATTTCAAGGTTACGTGATCAACCCTCTCGTTGGTCAAAGTCGCCCACAATTGAGGGTATGTAGGCGGATGCACCGATAAATCAAGGTCGATTCTAAATCAAATTTTAATTCTTTCCTAGGTCACACCCACCATCCATACTAGAAAGTTCATTGACGCCTATCTTAAGCCCTGAGGTGTTCTCAAGGGGTATCATACAGATTGTTGTCTAAGCTAAGCATGTTTCAAAGTCATCAAGCAATTTTTGGAAGTTTACTTTATAAGGTCACACCCCCCAGCAAAGTGCACTGACCTCAAATGGTTCCGTTCCCCAAATGCAGATCAACGCTTCCCAAAAACAGGTAACCGTTTCCCAAATACGGGTGGCCGTTTTCCAAAATAGGGGAGCCGTTTCCCAAAACAGATACCTGTTTCGCAACACAGGTAGTCGTTTCCCCCCGTTTCAATGTCACATCTCTGAGAAAAGAACAAAGGCGATCCATTGTTCCGACCGAGTTAGTCATAATTGCTAAAAATTGATTGTTATCTAGATACCCCCACCATTTCAGGGTCAATTCTGAGAAATCAATTTTGAGGAACAAAGGCAATCCATTATTCAAGCCGACGCTTCAAGGTCAAAGTTGTTTTGCTCAAGGCCATCATACACATTGCCTAGGCATATTCATCAAGGTCACACAGGGTTTCTTGGCTGAGCTAAGGTGTTAATCCTTATAAATCAGTTCTCAAGGTCAGAAGTATTAAATAGACTTTTTAAGGCGTGGGGGATTCTACTTTTCAAGGTCACCCTAGCAATTCTTGGCTGAGGCAAGACGTTAATTCTCAAGGTAATAAAAAGATTATGCTTACACTATGTAGATTCATAATACTACTGTCTTAAACCACCAGGATGAAGTAGTTTTCCTAAGAACCGGATCCGGTTCTCAAAGACAGATAGCCCTTTCCCAAAACAGGGGGGCCGTTTCACAAAACAGGGGTCTGTTACCCAACACAGGTAGCCGCTTCCCTCATCATTTCACGGTCACACCTCTGAGAAAAGAATAAAGGCGATCCATTGTTCTTGCAGAGTCAGAGTCATAATTTCTAGAAATCACCTGTAGGGCTATCACATAGATTGTCAATGGCTAAAATGTACTGGTATCAATTTTTAAGGTCCTAAAAAATCAACCTGCAGGGGTATCCCAATATATAGCCGGTAAAGGTATATAGGAGGATGCTCTTCAAGGTGACGTATACTATAGAATCCACTTTCTCGTTTTCAAAACCATTGCGTACACACATTGCGTGCGTATATTCTTCAAGACCACGTATAGTGAGTCACTTAATAATTTATTAAGAAAAACCCGCAAGTGCATCAGGTCAAGGCCATCATACACGTTCCCTACATATATCCCTCAAGGTCACACAGCAATTCTTGGCTGAGCTAAGATGTTAATTCTTATCAATCAATTCTCAGGGATATTAAATAGACCTTTCAAGGCGTGGGGGATTCTACCTTTCAGAGTCACCCAATCAATTCTTGGCTGATTCAAGAAGTTAATTCTAAAGGTTGTTAGACCGATTCTGGACCACTCTGAAGTTAGTTAAGGTCAAAGGGCAGCAGCATCATGGTCAAAGAAGTCTGCACCATTCTGAAGTTAGTCTAGGTCGAATGGCAGCAACATCAAGGTTAAGGAAGTCGGGAGCACTTTGAAGTTAGTCAAGGTCAAATCTAGAAAGAGAAATTAGAAGATTAGTAGCATCAGCGCCAAAGAAGTCAGCTCGATTCTGGACCACATCATACGAATTACTGTGTTGAAGTTAGGTTAGGCTGTTCAAGCAATTTGGTAGAGTCACGGTGTTAGTTCTTAGAAATCAACTTGCAGCTCATAGGTCGATTCTGCAAAAAAATTTATTGCTGGTAAATGTTGTCTCAAAACACAATTATATGTGTTAGATTTAAGGAACTGTATTGTATAATTAAAAAATAAAGACTTTAAGTGTTGTGAATATGGTGTTCTTTTTCAAGCGAAAGAGACCTAGATTTCACGAGCTACCTCCACCATTTACTTTAAATTTCAAGGTCACGGCATATTACAATTCAGAGAAATCTATGTAAGGAGAGTGCAATCATGATGAATAATTTTATGGTAAACCTAGAGTGCTGTGAAGAGCAATTAGATATTAGTTAAAGTTACAAATAGATGTCTGACACTTGCATAAAATAGAAACTTATGCGTCGAATTGTGCGGTTGAATTAAACTACACATGCGTTCTTGTGCATTTAAAATTCTGAAATTGTGTTCCAAGCGATTTTGAAAATTGTGCAGATGTTTTGCGAGTACTCATAAGTAGTTAAAAGTTAGGTACGGGGTCACGCTACAGAGACGATGATTGCAATAGTTGATGTACAGGGATTCAAAACGGCAAAACATGTATTTTCACTCAAAGAGCTAGCAATATACAATGCAAATCAAGCTGCCCATTTTGTGTTCAAACCACCATTTCCTTGGCACGTCTTAGATGTAGAATTTCAATGACAAGCCATCTGGTTAATCAATAATCATCACTGCATCAAATGGCGATCTGGATATCCCTCTGCACATATACTTCGTGAACTAATATCGGTAACAGATGATGTGTACGTTCAAGGGCGAGAAAAAGCCGATTACATTCGAAAAATATTGAGACAGTCAGTTGTAGAAATTGAAGAGCAACCAGCTTTACCCAAAATGAAAACAACTTGTTCCTTTCATACACAAACGACTTATAATTGTGCTTTGACGAATGTACACTGTTTATACAATAACTATGTAAGACAATATCAGTAAAAGGTAGTTGAAATGTGTGTGCTTATAGGGGTTACAAGTAAAGGGAAAAGTTTGTAAAATACATAACAGCAATTTATATATATATATATATATATATATATATATATATATATATATATATATATATAATATTTCACTTCTAGGTTTTAGTGTAGCCAGCATTGCTGAGTTTTTGCTTGCTCAGTGTAATGTCTTCTAGTTGGCTGAGCTTCAGCTAAAGCAACAGTTAAATACTAAATTGAACCAACACTCACTATTCAATAGTCCACAAGAATAGCTTTTAACCACTGCACATTTGTTTTAAAGTCAATCAGTGAAGGACTTGTTCTCCCATGTTGCAATTGTGGTTGTGCGTTTGATGTGTTTGCATGTAATACTAGAAAAGAGTAATAAATAATTAATAATGTGTGAGGCAAGAAATCAGTAAATACTCACTTCTAAAATATGAGCGCTTACTAGCAGAGGTGGTTACTGATGTGGGCAACTGTTGTAATACTAGAATAGATTAAGTAAATACATATAATGTGAGGACCAAAGCAGTATATACTCACTTCTCAAAATATCGAAATGTAAACTCACAACCTTGGATCGCTATTCTATAGTAATCACTGGATGTAGATGGTGATTCTGGTGCTGTTGTATTGCCCAAAATATTTTCCAATATCGTCACTTTCTTCTTCCTCAGTGATAATCGTAATCGTTTATTAGGTGCCATTCTGAGCAACACGTTGAATGAGCATTCGCATTAAACATAACATTATGTACATATAATTCTGGTAACGTTAACAGAAAATCACTACCAATACATCACCTGTATGAATTCAAGCTTATTATATCTTAAAACAATGAAAACACATTTTACGCCTACTACAATAAAAACCATTCATTTATATAGAACAATCCGTTTCTTTGTCTAGAGATCTGCATACATTAAAACCAATAAATCTATAAGTAAATCGATTTCTATTTTAAGATCATTTACAACTTTATATAAAATTTTATTTATTTAATTGACGAAACATTGGGCATAGTACATCAAATTTACATTGTTAACTCCATTTCTTGCTGCAATTTATATAGCTGTCATTGTTTGCTCTTAAGTCCAAGGATATTCAATTTAAAAAAAAAAATTTATGTTGTTTTACCCAAACAAATTTTAAAGTCCAAATTTAATTAGGTTTTAAAAATTTAATTTTAATTTTTTTTAAAATCAATTTAAATCTTTTATACAAAGGGTCATTGTATTTTTTCATTATAACGCTTTACTAATAAAATATTTTAGTTCACATTGAAAATGTCATTTAATGATTAAAACAATACGTTTTTTGCCGGATCTCTATTTAAAACCAATAAATATGTATAAATTTTTTTTTATTTATTTATTTTAGATTTAGAACTTTATGTAGACGTTTAAATTTAAATCATACATTGTTAACTCCTTTCTATACGGCAATTTATATAACTGTCATTGTTTGTTCTTTTCTAATAAATTGAATTTTTTTTTATATTACCCAAAAACCAAACTTTTTAAACTTATTTTATTTTTCTTTAACTTATAAAAAAGCAACAAATCTTTTTAATTATAAGTTCCGTATAAACTTTTGCACTTTTGACCTTTACTACATACCTATTTTTAATATTTATTGCTATGCTTCATCATTTTCTGTTTTATTATATAACACTCCAAATTGAGTTTTACTTGCTTTATTAACGTAATCCTCACTCTTCCCTTACTGCTTTCTTCCAGCTTTTCAGACCCACAAAAGTCATTCTCATCGAAATCTGTTTAGAATTTGCTAAAAAACTACCCTGGACGATAACTCTGTTGACTTATTTCAGCATTTTTTGGAAAAGCTACCCAAAAGTAGGTGATTTAAGGGATTATTCAGCTTTTATAAACACTTTTATCTGTACCTTGACCTATTTCAGATTTCTAAAAAAAGTTGTCAGTTTAGCCACTTTAATCTTTTTAAAAACAACAACCTTCCAGGGTTGATTTTTAAGAATATGACATCCTTCGAACCAATAAACTTTAATCAGATCAATAAATTTATGCACGGTCTGGTTCAATTTGGTGATTGGAAACGACTACTGCTTCTGGGTTAGGGAAACGATATCTGTATTTGGAAACGGTTATCTGTCCTGAAACAATGCTGGTGGTTAAAGAAACTGTAAGCCCAAATACAGGAACCTTGAATATTTAGCATAGACAACAACCCTCTTGTTTCCAGAACTGATTCTATTGTTAAAGTAATAGGAACGCTTATTTTATTTCCAAGAATTTTACCCCAAGGAATGCTAAAATTTGACTTGATTCCTTAAATTTTTTAGATGGATATATAACCATAGAAATAGTTTGCATCAAAATTTTTACATGAAATAATACATTAAAATAATATAAATTTGCATTTTATTGTAAATATTAAAACTTTTCCCTTTACTTGTAATATAAGCACACATTTCATAAACTTTTCTGATATTTTTACATAGTTATTGTATAAAAAGTGTACAAAAAACAATATTTTAATGAAAAAACAATTGTTTTATTAAAATATTTTTCCCTTTTTACTGATATTGTCTTACATATTTTGTATAAAAAGTGTACATTTTCGCCTTACAATTTTTGTATGAAAGAAACAAGTTGTTTTCATTTTGGGTAAATGGTTGCTCTTCAATTTCTATAACTGACTGTTTATTTTTCGAATGTAATCGGTTTTTTCTCGCCCTTTAACGTAAATAGATTTGTATTGAAATTCTACATCTAAGACGTGCCAAGGAAATGGTGGTTTGAAAAAATGGGCAGCTTGATTTCCATTTATATTGCTAGCTCTTTGGGTGTAAATACATGTTTTGCCGTTTTGAATCCCTGTACATCAACTATTACAATCATCGTTCTTAGTGACCCCGTACCAACTTTAACTACTTATGAGTACTGAAAACATATGCACAATTTTCAAAATCAAACCAATTTCAGAATTTTAAATGCACAAGAACGCATTGTAGTTTAATTAAACCGCACAATTCGACATAAGTTTTTTTTATGCAAGTGTCAGACATCTATTTATAACTTTAACTAAATCTTTTCTTCACAGCACTTTAGGTTTACCGTAAAATTATTCATCCTTATATAGATGCCAGTTGCATTAGGGGTTAAAATATGGATAAGATCGGACAGGATCCGGATTGGGACCTTGAAAATTTTTTAGATTTTCTGAATTGTAATATGGCGTGACCTTGAAATTTAAAGCAAATGGTGGAGGTAGTTGGTGAAATCTCTTTTTTTGAACCATATTCCAACACAAAGTCTTTATTTTTAATTATACAATACAGTTCCTTAATCTAATACATATAATTTGGAAACATTTACCAGCAATAAATTTTTTTCAGAATCGACCTATGGCTGCAAGTTATTTCTAAGAACTAACAGTGCTTCATAACCTAACTTCAACACAGAAATTGTATAATGTGGTCCAGAATCGAGCTGACCTTTGGCGTTGATGCTCATTCTATAGATTTGACCTTGTTAACTTCAAAGTCTTCCAGACTTTTGACCTTGATGCTGCTGTTTGACCAAAACTAATTTGGTGGTCCAGAATCGGTTAAGACCTTTTAAATTAACGTCTTGAATCAGCCAAGAATTGCTTGGGTGACCCTGAAAGGTAGAATCCCTCACGCATTGAAAGGTCTATTTAATATCCCTGAGAATTGATTTATAAGAATTAACACTTTAGCTCAGTCAAGAATTGCTGTGTGACCTTGAGTGATATATGTAGGCAAGGTGTATGATGGCCTTGACCTAATGAACTTGCGGGTTTTTCTTAATGAATTACTAAGTGATTCACTATACGTGGTCTTGAAGAATATACGCATGCAATATGTGTACGCAATGGTCTTGAAAACGAGAAAGTGGATCCTATACTATACGTGACCTTGAAGAGCATCCTCCTATATACCTTTACCGGCTATATATCGGGACACCCCGGCAGGTTGATTTTTTAGAACATTGAAAATTGATACCAATACATTTTAGCCATTGACAATCTATGTGATAGTCCTACAGGTGATTTCTAGGAATTACGATCCGGACTCAGCCAGAACAATGGATCGCCTTTGTTATTTTCTCAGAGGTGTGACCGTGAAATGATGAGGAAACAGGGCTACCTGTGTTGGGTAACAGATTTTTTGGGATTATTCTGTCTTGAGACCGGATCCGGTTCTTAGGAAATTGGTGGTTTAGGACAGTAGTATTGAATCCATATAAGCATAATCTTTATTACTATTTAGCCAATACAAGAACTTGATTCACATTTTAGCATAGACAACGACAACCTGTATGATATGACCTTGAGAATTAACGTTTGAGCCAAGAACGCTTGGGTGACCCTGAAAGGTCGAATCCTCCACAATTGAAAAGTCTATTTACTCTGACCTTGAAAATTGATTTATAAGAATTACACCTTAGCTCAGCCAGAAAATGCACGACCTTGATAATACACGTAGGCAATGTGTATTATGGCCACAAACAACTTTGAGCTTGAAGCGTCAGTTTGAATAATGGATCGTTTTGTTCCTGAAAATTGATTTCAGAATTGGGGTGAAATGTAGGTATAACAACAATCTGTTTTAGAATTATGACTTAGCCAAAACAATGGATCGCCTTTGTTCTTTATTAGAGGTGTGACCTTGAAATTGTAAGCATAGACTTTGAAGTTTGAACAATGGATCGTCTTTGTTTGAAATTGATTTCTCAGAATTGAGCCTGAAATGGTGGGTAGATAGATAACAATCTATTTTTAGAAATTATGACTAACTCAGAACAATGGATCGCCTTTGTTTTTTTTCTCAGATGTGACATTGAAAACGGGGGGAATACCTGTGCGAAACAGCTATCTGTTTTGGGAAACGGTTATCTGTATTTGGGAACGGAACTTTGAGGCCTGTGACTTTTTGGGGACGTGATTTTACAGTAAACTTCCAAGAATTGCTTGATAACCTTCAAACATGCTTAGCATAGACAACAATCTGTACGATACCTCAGAGCTTGAGGTCAATGAACTTTCTGGAATTGGGGGCGTGACCGTGAAAATTTTTGTCAAATTAATACCCAGCCAGAGAATTGATTGGTGACCTTAACCATTTCCTGACCTTGAAGACTGATGTAGGGAACGTGTCCTTGAAAAACCTTGTACTACTGAGGTAGGCAATTTGATGACTTTAAAACCACGTTATAGACAATGTGATGACCTTGAGGAATATATTTCGATGCAGGTAATTTGAACGATGCCCTTGAAAACCATTAACTTGTATGCGCACAATCTGCTTCAATGACCTTTAAAATCAATCTAGTAACCTTTCTAGTGACTTTTTTCAAATCTAGTTCCTTCAATGACCTTGTGGAATATACTTCCATGCATGGAGTGTGTGACCTTGAAGCGAGGGGCGCGTACGTGCTAGGACGACCTTGAAGATAAGCAATGTGAGCCCCTATCAATTCCAGGCAGTACATTGACGTCTGTCCCAAGCCCTGAGGTGTTCTCAAGTTGTATACAGATTGTTGTCTATGATAAGCATGTTTCAAGGTCATCCAGCAATTCTGGAAAGTTTACTTTGGAAGGGCACGCCCCCCAGCAAAGTGCACTGACCTCAGGTGGCTCCGTTCACCAAATACAGATAGACGTTTCCCAAAAGCAGGTAGCCGTTTCCCAAATACAGGTGCTAACAGAGCCGTTTCCTAAAACAGATAGCTGTTTCGCAACACAGGTTTCCGTTTCCCCCAGTTCAAGGTCACGCCACTAAGACAAGAACAAAGGCATTCCATTTTTCTGGCCGAGTTAGGGTCATAATTCCTAAAGATAGTTAATTATCTAGCTACCCCCACCATTTCAGGCTCAATTGTGAGAAATAAACTTTCAAGAACAAAGGCGACCCATTGTTCAAGCCGACGCTTCAAAGTCTATGCTTACAAATTACAAGGTCACACCTCTGATAAAAGAACAAAGGTGATACATTGTTCTGGCCGAGTTATAATTCCCAAAAATGGATGGTTATCTAGATAACCCCCACCTTTTTTAGGGCCATTGTAAGAGATGATAGAAGTTACTAGATTGGTTCAAGATCATTGATGCTTACAGATTTTAAGGTCACGTGGTAGGAAATGGACCTCATTGTCAATGTTCTTAACGTACACAAACCCCACTTTAAGGTCTTCTTAGTATTTCAAGATTGCGTGATCAACCTTCTCGTTTGTTAAGGTCACACACAATTGAGGATTTGTAGGAGGATGAATCAAGAAATCAAGGTCGATTCTAAATGAAATTTTGATTCTTTTCAGTCATGCCATCAATTCTAGGAAGTTCATTGACTGAAAGCTGAGGTGTTCTCTGGGTAACAGATGTTTATGCTAACAATGTTTCAAGGTCATCACAATTCTTGAAGCTTACTTTGCAAGGTCACGCCCCCAGCAAAGTGCAATGACCTCAAATGTTTCCGTTCAAATACAGATGGACGTTTCCAAAAGCAGCCTTTTCCAAAATTGAACTGTTTCCAAAACGGATAGCTGTTTCAAACCCAGGTAGCTTTGCTCAATGTCACATCTGAAAAGAACAATGCGATCCATTGTTCCGATCGAGTTAGTCATATTTCTAAAAATAGATTGTTATCTAGCTACCCCCACCATATCAGGCTCAATTCTGATAAATCAATTTTCAAGAACAAAGGCGTTGCATTGTTCAGTCGACGCTTCAAGGTCAAAGTTGTTTTGCTCAAGGCCATCATACACGTTGGTCACACAGCAATTCTTGGCTGAGCTAAGGTGTTAATTTTATAACTTTCTCAGATTAAATAGACCATGGAGGATTCTACCTTTAGTCACAAATTCTTGGCTGAGCAAGACTTTAATTCTGATGTCGTATCGTACAGGTTGTCGTTGTCATGCTAAATGTGAGTCAAAGTTCTTGTATTGGTAAAAATCATAATAAAGATTATGCTTACAATATATGGATTCATAATTGCTGTCCTAAACCACCAGGATGACATTTGGAACCAATCCAGTTCAAAGACAGATATCCATTTCCCAAAAGAGCTGTTTCAGAACAGGATCTGTTACCCAACACAGGTAACCGTTTTCCGCACCATTTCAAGGTTACACTATGAAAAGGAAAAGGCGATCCATTGTTCAAGATTGGCTGTCAGGGTCATAATTCCTAAAAATCACCAGGGGCTATCAACAGATTGTCAATGGTTAAAATGTATTGGTATCAATTTTGAAGGTGATAAGTCCAAATCAACCTGTATATCTAATACATGGCCGGTAAAGGTATAGAGGATGCCTTCAAGATCACGTACACTATAGGATCCACTTTATTTCAAGGTCATTGACAATATTGCGTATATATTCTTCAATGTCACGTATATTGATCACGTATTAATTTATTAAGGAAACCCTAAGTAAAGGTCACGTACACTTTGTGTGTGTGTGCACGCGAATTTGTCAAGGTCAAGGTCATGTCCCATTCAAAGGAGCGAGATATGTCAAATCAAATTGTTTGGTCGGTACCAAAATTCCACCCAAAGCAAGACATGTTGTTTACAATATGTAGGTCAAGATTAAATGGTTGTGTTGGAAATTTTTGAGGTATCCACAATTGATTGTCAAGACCATATGTAACCCCAGAGGCTATGATCTTAGAATTATCCGACCTATCCGATCGAAATTTTTCAAGGTCATAAGAAAGTCAATGTGTTGTCAACTATTAAATCAACCTGCAGGACCAATCAAACGGTTCAACGAAAGTTGTTGTTGAAGAATGATGTTGTCCATGCTTAGTTAGACTGTACTGGTTAAATTATAATAATAAAAGAGCATGTAGATTCAGTACAACCAGGAGCTAACAAGAACTGGATCTTTTGCCAAATATGATTTTGACGTTTTTGGTCTTCAAAGACGCTATCCACGTGTCGGTGATTCAGTTTAGGATAGAACCGATCCTGATCCACAGCATACGAATTGAAGGTTAGTTAATCATGCACGTACGTTTTATGTTTATGTTTGCGATGTGTTTTTCAGCCATGTCGTGCGTATGGGGTATGTTATAACAAAGATAGAATGTGTGGAAACATGAAGGTTGTTTAAAGATTCTGCTCAATTCTAACAAGAGAATCCGTTCGAAACAAGATTATCTATGATATATCAGGTTCCTGTATTGACTAAATAGTATGCTTACAGTATCTTACTACCTGCAGGAGGTAGTTTCAAGACAGACAACTTCACAAAGATAGTCGTTTCCTACAGAAAACAATTAAACCAGGCCGTGCAGGGGTAAAGTTTATTGATCTGAGTGCTTTAAGTTTAATCTTGGAGGATGTCATATTCTTAAAAATCAACTCAGGAAGATTGTTGTTTATGCTAAAAGGTTAAGTAGTGTCTAAATTGAGTCAATTTTTGCAATTCTTAGAAATATGAAAGTACAGAGATTTTATAGACAGTTTTATATTACAGAAAAGCTAATAATCCGCTTAAATCACCTATTTTAGAGGTAGCTTTCCAATAGATGCTAATAAGTCACAGATCGTTCGTAAGTTTTTAGCAAATTTAAACTGTTTTCGATGAGAATTACTTTTTGTAGGTCTGAAAAGCTGACAGAAGGTAAGTGCAGGAGTGAGCGATTGGAGACGTTAATAAAGCCAATAAACGGATTTAATGGTACAGTAAGCATACAGGTAAGTATGGTGAACGTATAGTGTTAGAAACGGAGGAGTTTAAATTACTCAGCACTTTTACGAGTATTTCAAAGAAGATTTAAAACGCTAAAATACAGAGGATGTTCTGGTAGTTTGAGTGCAGTCAGAAACCAACAGACATAGTAGTGTCCCCAACCATATGTAAACATGCTTTAACTAGAATCATTTTAGAGTACAAAGAGTTTATTGCTGACAAATGTCAAAAAGCTTCTGTAGTACTAGTTTTCGGTATTCTGTCCTCGTGCAGTCAACCCATCAAGGTTAAACGGTTCCTTATTGGCTCTGCATATCTATGTTTAGGCGTAACTTTTTTGACAAACGTCTAGTCATTAGTACAGAATACTACCGTCCAGATTTTATCCGATATCAACCTTTTTTCCACCAGATGGGAAGGTGATACATATTATGTACTTAAGCTATCGAAACACTGAACTAGGAAATATGGTTTGATAGTAATTAGTTTTAGGACATCTTATGTAAGGATTTTCAGGGAACCAATGCATGGTCTCGTTAAAACAACTAATGTAATCTCCATATGAAATAGAACTCCAAGCTGACGTGTTGAACCGGCTTTAAAGAAGGAAATTGGACAATATAAGTATAAAAGAAGAGTACAGATTTATTGAAAAGAACAAACAGTGACAGAGTTTAATAAATTGGTATATGACATTTATGCTAACCTCTAAAATTCTGTTATTATTGAAGTTATAATGAAAAAATAAATGACTTTTAATTTTTATAAAGTAAATTAATCTTTTACGTTCTTCGTTCATTTTAGTAAAATATAAGAAATTTTGATTATTAATCATTTACAAGTTGTGGTGGGCAACTTAATTTGCATTTCGGTGTAACTTAAGTTGATGTTTTCAAAGGTTTATATCCATTCTGTAGAAGTATTTTAATATTTTAGTATAGCACATCACTGCCTTCCTAAGCGTCCTTTTGGCATTGCTTGATGTACGCTGTTTTAGCATTGCTGATGTATTTTATTTCATGAGGTTTATTTTGGTTTCCATAATTTTGTGTAAAGTGCCAGATTTAATGGCACTTTTTTTTACACTTTTCCTATTTTTATTTTAATTATATCTACTTTTACTTTTAACTTTAATTTTAATTTACGTTTAATTTTATGATCGCATTTTGCATTTAATGCAGATCTAAATCACACTCTTATTTGCCTTCAAGAAATAATTTTGGATTATTCAAATTTCTAGAATATAAATTTGTAAGAAGTAATTTCAACTTTGGTAATTTACAACGTAAACATTGAAAATGATATATTGTAACATTGAACGAAGATTACATCATCTTTGGTTTGCATTTCTGCATTCTTCAATAATCAGAGTTTCTCAAGAGGTTATACAAAATTTGTAACAGGTATTTAACCTTAATGATTTCTTAGTATAAGGCTATTTTTTGGTTTATTTATAATACCAAATTTAATGCCTAATAAACATAATTTGTATATCTTTTTTATTTTGACATTTTGATTTTTTTATTCTATCCTCGGTTTAGTTATTCGAGCATAACAAAAATAACTCATCCGAGATAATTTTTATTATTGATTTAAGTTACTAAATTGATGTTAAGTGAAAATAACCTAGCAGAAATTTGTAATTAAGCAAATCAAAATCATGAACCTGGCCGATTTAATCTAATTTCTGAGCCAACGGCATTATCTTTTAATGAATGGTAATCTCTAGTTATTTTAATAATTTTGTATATAGAACGCTTTAAAACATTTATTTACACCATTTTTAAATTTTTACACCTATATTATAAATACCATACACATATTATAACTAAAAGATTTAATATTTTTTAAATAGCCTTTTGAAAAATTATTTATTTAAACCTAAATTATTGCGTAGTAATAGTTTCAGAATCATGTTCAGCGACTCATTGTATTTAAATTTGGGCTTTTTTAAACGACTAGCCTTGACTAAGGGCAAACAAATTGACAGTATAAATTGCAGTACATAAATGGAGTAAACAAAAATTTGATGTACTAATGTTTATCAATTACATAAATAAAATTTTATATAAAATATTGGAAATGATCCTAAATTAATAAAAATCGAAGTTATAGATTTATTGGTTTAGGTATGCAGATCCTAGACAAAGAGACATTGTTTTATATCAATAAATCGCATTTATGCATATGTTACTAAGATTTCTTGTTAGCAAAGCGTTATAGTGGTTTTCATTGTTTAGTAACATAAAGGTTTGCTTTCTTATGTTATCTTAAATCTATACATTGTATATGATAACTAGCATGTCAAAATGCGAATGACTTATTTAAACATAGAATTGTAATGTTGCTTAAATAATATTTGTATAAAACGTTTTAATGACTAAATTAATAAAAAAATCGATTTAGTTATAGATTTATTGTTTTGCGAAATTGTAAAGAAATTTGCTTGCTTAATTGTTACATTTTTAATATCACGTTAAGAATGATATTGTATCCCCTTTAAAAAACAAAGAAAGCTCTTATAGCTTACTATTAATAAAAGTCATTTTCAAACAAGCAATTCCTTTGTCTAGCCTTATGTAATTGATAGAACATTAGTACATAATTTACATCGTTTACTCCATTTCTGTACTGCAATTTATATAGTTGCCATTTTTAAGACTAGTCAATTAAGGAATAAAACCGAAATTTTAGGTACAGTCTAATTACGTTTTTCGGGTCGCTGAACATGAATCTGAGCTGTGAAACGTCTGTTTAGTAAATTTTTCAGGTTTTGGGAACTATAATATGCATTTTCAAAAAGACCATGCTTTATGAATAATCAACAAATTTTATAAAATCAAAGTTGTATTTTTCATTATAACACTTCAATAATAATAGAATTTTTTAGAGAGTCATATAAATGAGTAGGTAAGATTGGAGACTTCTGGGACACACACATTTCCAAGGTCCCACATTTCCAAGGTTGCCACAAAACCAAGGTCCCACCGTACCAAGGTAAAAAGCGCAATGTTTGACCTCATATATCATTACCACAAAACCAAGGTCCAAACCCCGCTTTCCTGTTCCACGATTACAAGGCTATCCGTGTGACCTAATTACATATCATTACCACAAAACCAAGGTCACAAACCGCTTTCCTGTTCCACAATTACAAGGCCATCACTGTGACCTACTTTAAAACCCTGCTTGCCTGTTCCACAATTACAAGGCCATCCGTGTGACCTAACGCGTTCATGTTCCACAATAACATCCGTGTGACCTGGTTGCCACTCCACCCACTTGTATGTTTTTGCCCACCCACAAAAGAAAAGAAAACGATATGTTAATATATTTAATTAATGTAGAAACATGTACAAATGTATTACTCAGATATATGATTTTCTTTAGGAATAAAACATTTTGATTTAGTACAAGTGCAGAAGGTCCTCCACTTCCGTTTCAGTACATCTGCGCGGACGTGGTGCGAGGAGCTGAGCATACGTGCAATGTGGTGCCCATCGTAGATGTTCCTGTAACGGATTGACATCTGGCTGCCATCGGTTTATTCTAACCCACACATGAAACATTTAACTGTATCGTCTGAAGGCAGTATGGTACTGACAGGAAATAATTTATTTTATACAATATATACAACATATATATATATATATATATATATATATATATATATATTATATGTACAATATACAATAGATAAAATAGATACAGTAAAAAAGATTACTCGTTCACGTAGCACACCTCATCACACAGTATACATGAGTCATCATCGTACACATCGTATAACTGTGTGAGAGGCGCCCTACACGACGCGCACCAATAATATTCGTGCGACAGGTGGTATCGCACAGTCCAGCGCTCCATATGCATATGATGGTCCACTACGCGGTAATCTCCTGGTTTCACTCGGGCGAAACAGCAATGACACAAATGCATGAAGTCCACCAGATGGTAGCGAACATATATTGATACAATGTGGGCATATGCTGTTACACGGCTTGCCGAAAAGTGCTCGCGTATTACCTTGCTCAATTCGGTATACCACGCTGAATTCCACTGAACCAGTTCATAATTATTTCGTAGCACTTTGGTTATGGAAGCCGGTAGTATTCCTTCCTTTTCAAAATTTACCCAGTTCGGAATTAATTGACATGTCCGTCGCGTACTAATTTGAAATAGGGTTTGTGGTTGGTACACTGTAGGAGTCTTCCAATCGTCTTGCACTGGAGTAACTGACATAGTGAAGATCGGTAACTATGGTATATGTAAAAACCCCTCCCTTTAAGTATACGAATAATACTGAGTGGGGGTATGTAACCTTGTGTAGTGAACTTGTTGTGGCAAAGTGGAACAACCTTGGAAATAAGTATGCCTAGGAATCCTTGAAGTAGTGGTGAATACAAGGTTGGAAAAAACAAAATGAGTAACAGCCTTGAACGAAAAGAAAACCTTGAAAAGGTGTAACCGACAAGACCGCTAAAGCAATGTGTGGTATAATCGTGAAGGTCACGTAAGTAGCCTTGAGGAGGGTACATAGTGGGGAGAGTGTCATATATAAAAGAGAGGGAATGTATGTAAAGCCAGTATCGTATATAATGGATAACATCGTACGTCAAGCCATAGAAAAGGCGAAGATTATCGGTGCTATAAGTTCAAGTAAATATTGCGATATTTTGCTTAATAATGTGCATTATTTCTTAAATAAAAGTAAAACAAAGTTTGTTAGTGTCGGTCTATCACCCAAATTTGGATTTGAGCCAGTCGTAAAACTCGGTGGATCGAAGAGTGGTGGAGTGGTGTTTGACAAGCAGGAATGGCGTATACTTATGGATAATCAAGGGTGATTACTAATTATTTCTACAGTCCTGAAGGAACATGGCTACCTACCAAACTGGGATCGAAGACTGTCTCGTACGAAAATATTAACAAGAAAAAATTATACGCCTCTGTGATAGTGAAGAAGTTGATGTCTATTTAGGATGGGAGTCTATAGAACAGTTATGGAAGCTTTTGAAGATAATATATTACCGATTGGAGTTGGCAGATACTGTGAACTTTCCAGAGTTTTATAAAACCTAATAAAGTCGGCAGCGGCAATTCCTGAATGTAACATTCACCAAGTTATAGGTCCATTGCATGATGTATTTGAGGTCAACATAGCCTGCCTTCTGGAAATGGAAGAATTTGCCAAGGAGAAACTATATATGGATATGGATCTTGCCAAACCTATAACTGAAAGGGGGTAACGCCTTGTAGTCAATAGGGATAGTATTAGATGTTAGTCAATATGTGGATGTGTTATAGTGCGAGTCGTGGCCTAAAGCTGTAGATTGTGTTAGTGCAGTCCAAAGACTAATATGCCAGTTACAATCATTAGAATTCGATGCTGATCATGAAAAAGTGTATGGAATGGGTAGATTTAGTGATGACTATTTAAATAATCTAGTTAATAAGTATGGGGAGGAATACGCCTTTGTGAAAATACTTAACATCGCATGTAGATGATATAGAGTGTATTTGTTGTATAAAGCGATTAATAGAAGACCTTAAAGAAATATCATTGGAGCAATTTATACACGAAATAGAAAGATATTTACCGAATTTTGAGCCATCAGATGACGACTCACCCAGTGAAGAAGGTGTGCATTAATGAGTCCAAAACGTAGTTCACTACATAGTAGTATGGGAGTTGGGCACAGGCATGCGCGAAAAGGAGAATGGGAAAAATAGCTAGAGATTCTGCACGATTTAAAAAAGAATAGATGACTTGGTAATATAATTTCACCAATTCCTCGAAAACAGCATCGTGAGTGTGTGTTTGTCAGACGCTTTAGTAGTATGTAGTGATGTATATGTATAGATAGTATTAATAAAAGTAAAAAAGAGTTTAGAAAATATAATAATTATATATATATATATATATATATATATATATATAATTAAGGTTAATTAGCGTATTACACAATGTCTTTGGTAGAAATCCAGGAGTTGTGAGAAGTATCAAAACCCAACCACTTAACGAGAGCTTTATTCCCTTGACGTCGGATGACACGTTCAACTAGATGAATGTCTGGATGTTTAACACTTTGTAGTTCGGGCTCATAGAACCGACCTTGAATCTCTTCATCTCGACTATCACGTAATGTGGGTGAGTGGGCTTGAACGTTTAACTGTTGATATTCGAAAGACTTCGTAACTCCAATTAGGTGTGTACCCTTAGAGAATATGCTTTTGTTTGCTAATGCGTACATGTTCCCCACTTTAAATTTAGGTGTTTTACGGTCAAGAATTTTTGACATTTTAAATGTTTTGAAATAGATGCACTATTTTTTCCGATACATCTACCGGTTTGTATCCAGTTGTTCTATGCTTTCTTGAATTATACTGGCGACAATGTGCGGTAATATTGATAGCCACTTATAGGATCCTTGCATGCTGAAGGTTTTCCACATTATTGCTTTAAGGGTGATTTACACGTTCGACTATACTACTTTTCAAGGTGGAATAACTACTGTAATGATTGATATTAAATTTTTCATTACTTTTTAATTCAGCATTATAGAACTCAGTTCCCATATCAGTTTGTATATGTGGGTGTCCTTTTCAAACCAGACAAAAGTTTATCCATTACATCCGCGACCAGTTTACCATTCTTGCGTTTGATGGGAAAAGCCCAGACATATTTAGAGAATGCATTTTTATTACTAAAATGTATCGAAATCCTTTATTCATCCGAGCATATGGTATCATTTCCACTAAATCAGCTTGAAATAGATCATTTAAACCTTTTAGTACAACACAACCCGCGGAAAATTTCTTCTTGCAGGTTTGTGCAGTTCTTCACAACATCGGCTTTACTCATTTTTTTTTTGTGCTTTGATTTTACTACGAACTCTACGTTGAATATCGTTGCAGTTGAAAACTTTACAAACGTCGGCATGGTTACCGAATTACATCGTTCCTCTTAAGAGGTTGACCAATTACATCCTTTGCCAGCTCAAATTGTACCATCTATGTTAAGCTCAAGAGTTGGATGACTCCACCTGCAATGTACTATAGTACCGTCGTTACAGGGATAGGTATATTGATCACCTAGCCGGTAGATAAACTAATTGTCTTCTTTGGATTCCAGAAAATGATTGAAAGTTTCATAAGACAGATGCTATGATGAACAATATGTTTCCCAAATTTATCCACTGTTTTGATGATGAAGATGTCCGCCAAATTTATCTATTGGCATCACTGGTGGACATATATACTTTAGTGATAGTCGTGTAACAATGAAAGGAAATGACTATAGTTAGGTTTATAAATTCTGTTACTTTATTATTTTTTTACGTAGTTCATCAATTATATATATTATTTTTGGATTTAGTATTTCCTGCGACATTGATCCTAATAATTTTAACCAATCGACTAACTTATTCATTATTCCACGGTACAAACTCAATAGGTTTATTTTGTATCGAATAGTGCAGTCCACCACCTTTTTGGATATAGAAGTTGTTCGAGATCTGGGGCTGGAGGGCAATAGACGATGTGGCAGAACGTTTTCTAGGTGAAGTAATGGTTTAATGATTTCAAGGTACTTTTACTATTAGTTCCTCGGATTTATCATCAGGGTTATAATTACGTCGGGCAATGCGTACGACGCAAAATGTCATTGTATTGTAGATCCTCTTTTTGTATCCCGTAGGAACTTTTTAAAAAGTAGTTCATATAATCCCGGTGTTCCTCATAGTCTAGGGATGATCCATCGGGAAGAGCGATTCGAAATTTTCTCCAACAAAATCTAGTTCAGCATCGCCTATAAAAATTTCTCTTCTTCAGGAATAAAATGCACACCTAGTTAAGTCATATTCATCTTCGGTATCTCTAAAGATACCTTCGACGTATTTTCGCTAATCCTTTATTGATTAAGTACTCTTCAAAGGCGGGTTGAGATCCAGCAGCTAGTTCCGATTTCAATTGTTGTAAAGTAGGAATTTCCACCTCGTCGTCATGTGTACATCAGCAATTACAGATTCCTGTAGAGGTGGGAATGGTGTCAGGAACAATAGTACCCTCCTTACGTATTCTAGAGGTTTTCGGTGTATAATGTAAAATATTCATTTTCATGTGCAATGGACTCCTTTTTCCGACTTCTGGCGTAAGGGTTCAGCTTTGATGAGAGAACCATCATTTTAGTAATTAATTGTTTTAATGGTTGTGTTTTAAAGTGGCCCCATTGCACGTTCTGTAAGTGCAGTATCTTCTTTCAAACTAGCATATTTCTGTTGCACTTTGCGAGCACGCAAAATGTCTTGTACTAAGCGCCCTCCAAGACTGTACGTTGACAGTCCTAGTAGATTATTTATATGCAATGAAACAGTCAAATCTCTTACGGAACGACCGTTATTAACATCGCTTTCTTTATCAATCACAAGAAATGAATTTATCACGCCAGCAACAGCAACACAAGTCTTTAAATCTATCAAATGACATATCAACATTAACGTGATCATCACACATGCTTAGATTAGTGTGATCTTGTTGAAAAGAACAAGTAAATTCGCATTATCACGTATAAGCTGTTTTGGAATTGAAGAATACGTTTGACACAGATAGAAACAATCATTATTTCGATGTCTGCCAAAACAAAATGATCTTAATTTCATTTTGTTTATGACATGCTACATCATCAAAAATCATTATTGAATTTTTACGGGACTCACTAGGAGGTATAACATCACTATTATCACTGTATTCGAAATACCTAATTTTTTAGGGTGCCAGTAAGCAGGTACTGGTATTTAGGTTTATAAATTTGCAATATATAGACATTTTCAAAACGTAACCATTTGGATGTTCTAATAAGTAATCATAACATTGGTTTTTCCACAGCCGGATGGTCCGACGATTATACCTCGTTTACATCCCCCTTTTAGTAAACCGCGGTGTTTAGAGTTGCTCCTTGTTAGAGTAATGTCATAATTTTGATAGGTAATTCTGTATCTTGCGGAATGAAACGGATGTCACCCATTATGGTACTAAACCACGACTTGTATGACGATATATATATATATATATATATATATATATATATATATATATATATAACCACGTGGAAAGTAGTTTAGTAGTGAAGGTGTCAGTGTGGTATGAAGTATACATCCCAGCGTCAGAGGAAAAAAAAGGTTCAGGATTAATTAATACTTTAATAAATAAATTACCCGTGGAGTTGCATATACCCGGATATCGATATTGTGGCCAGGTACCCGTTTACAAAAACGATTAGCTCGTGGGACAAAGGTATTAACGCATTGGACGAAGCGTGTAAAGAACACGATATTGCATACTCCCAGTCAAACGATCTAGGACAACGACACATAGCAGATAAGACTTTCAACAAAAAGCTTGGAATAGATTTCGTTCCCGACGCTACCTTTGGAGAAAGGGCAGCTGCATTAACCATAGCTGGTATAATGAAAGGAAAACGGACAATGGGAATGGGTGGCAAATCACGGAAAGGACAAAAGAAATTGGGAATGGGAAATAAATCACGACGAAGGAAGACTCGCAGAGCAATTTCGTTTAACAAAGCAGTCCTTCTAGCCCGACGTCGTGTTGGTGGTAAACTTCGATCATCTTTAAAATCGACAATACAGCAAGCCTTGAGCGCTCTAAAACACAAAAAATTATTCACCCAAGAGCAGAATACCTACCAAAACGGGGGATTCATACCTCTTATTCCCTTTTGCAGCATTAGGAGCTTTAGGTCTCTAGGTGGGGTGCGGGCAGTCAAAAGCGGTAACTGACGCAAAAGCTGCGACAAAACGTTAGAAGAAACCAAACGACACAACCAAGCAATGGAAGCAGCTGCATTAGGAAAAGGTTTATACATAAACCATATAAACGAGGGTTAGGATATATTTACAACCGTATTCAAAAACTCCCACTGAAGCTACCACGTCACGCCTTAAGTAATGTTGAGCTATCAAAATTTGTGAGCAATTAAAGATTCCCTATTTTAGAGGGATATATATGCGAGATAATTACCTACACGAATCCATGCGAATGAATGGGTATTGTGAATCTGGATGATCAAAATAACAAGGGTACACACTGGACAGCTTACATTAAGCGTAAAATATTACATATTTTGATAGCATAGGACATATTAAACCACCCTTTGAATTACTCCACTATTTTAAAAGTGATGGTAGCAGAAACACAATTGAGTATAACTTTACCAAGGTTCAAGATTTTGATACATACAACTGCGGTCATTTAGTCTTAATTTTTATATAACCTCGTACTGATTTTCAGTAGTCGTTACGTGATCGTAATTGTACACATTTACATTTACCGGCAAAAGGTATCTTGCAAAACCTTTAATCCACCGATTTTCTTGAAATGAGTCGGAATAGTAATGGGATTGACTAGTTTTGAATCTTTCAATACTATACAGAATGTTACTTCAAAGAATAACCAACTCGTATTTGGAAACGATAAAATTACAATACCACCAGGATCATGATGTGAATAAATATATTAATGAGTTAGTGAAAGATCGGAGCATTTATTTTAAAGCGAATAATAATACTATGAAAGCAAGTATGAAAGCAACCCATGACATTAACTTCAATGTGGAAAATTCGATAGGACCTATGCTGGGATTTAATAAAACTGTTTACCAGGCTCAGAAAGTGCATACCTCTGATATCCTATTAACATTATCAAAATTAACTCATTAATTATCGAGTGCAATATAACAAGTGGTAGTTTTAAGAATGGTGAAACATCACAATAATTCATCAGTTCTTTCCCAGTGTACCAGCGGGGTATAAAATAATAGAGTCCCCTCAACATGTCATCTATCTACCTATTCTTACCATTTCGACAATAACACTTAAAATAGTAGACCAAGACGGAGATCTCGTCAATTTTAACGGGGAAGTCATAACGATAGGACTACATTTAAAGAAAATATGGTGACGCGTATAACAATGTGCATGTAACCAGTGCAAATCAAACTATAAAAGATCAAAGTGTGGAAAGGTGAGAGTCAGTAAGCGTTCAGCCCCAAAGCATTGACACCGCAGAACAAACATTATTGGAAAGTCTCCTTTACAGTACTACAATGAGTATATTAAACGTTAATGAAAAAGTTTGTTGATAATGCTATCGTTAATTCCGAACTGCACACCCATCAGCCATAACTACCAGATTTGGAAACAATGATGAAATCAGGATACCCATTCAGGAAGACATTTCTACCATCCGAAAGCTATGTCTACGTAGAGGGAGATTATTACGTCAGGATGGTACTGTCTCTAACACCGCAAGGTTCGTTAATAACGGTATCGCATTTTTATTCAGTGAAATTAGATATGAAATGAATGGAATAGTGGTAGATTCCGTAACGAAAGTAGGATTAACGTCGACAATGAAAGGATTGGTATCATTGACGTCCAATGATCTCGCCCGTCATGAAAATGCAGGTTGGTTTCCTACTCAAACAGTACACTAACAAATGCTCAAGGATACTTTAAGTTTGTATACCTTGGAATGCTACTTGGCTTTGCCGAAGATTACAATAAAGTGATTTTGAACATTAGACAAGAACTGGTATTAATTCGTAGTAACATTGATACCGACGCAGTAATTTCAACGAAGAAGCATTAAAAGTTAACATAGATAAAATATTGGAAAGTTCCACATCATTCCAGCATTAGCAGAGGGTTGGCGTTAACGAAATACATTGATAAAAATGTAAATACGCCAGTAGCATTTAGAAGTTGGGAAACCCAATATATCCCGCCGTTCCAGCAACAGATAAGCATACATGGGCAATCAAAACATCTACTAGTATAGAAACACCTAGATACATTATTATAGGATTTCAAACTGGGCGAGAGAATAATGTTATGCAAGATACGAGCAGATTCGATAAATGTGCACTAAATAATATTCGGTGTTCCTGAACACGGATCGTTATCCGTATGACAATCTCAACGTTAATTATGATAACAATTGCTTTGCTACGTTGTATGAAATGTTTGCTAAATTCCAAATGTCGTATTACCAAAGAGAGGGCAACCATTACTCACCCCGCAATTTACCACAGCTGCACCGTTGATTGTCGTAGATTGCTCAAATCAAAAGAAGCATTACACTCTAAAGCAGTAGTTCTTCGTGGGAGTTTGAAACAGCGGAAAACATAGCTGCCAATACGACAGCATACTGTGTTATACTCCACGATCGTTTAGTTACATACAACGCGTTAACCAAAGCAGTACAAGTTGTAATACAAATGCCGTCATAGTCGATGTACAAGGGTTTAAAATTTCAAAAGCTTTTATACCAAAAGAACTCGCCATTTATAATGGGAAACAAATTGCCCATTTTATTTTAAATCACCGTATCCCTGGCATACGTTGGATGCAGAGAGTCGTCGTTTATTTAAAAACCAGCCTGTAAAAAATGGGAAGGGGTATACCCACCACACCACTTTCGAAGAATTCTCGAGAGATTGATTCAGCCAACAGATTCTGTCTATGTCAAGGGCAGAGAAAAAGCAGATTACATCAGAAAATTTGTGACCCAGCCTGTTATTGAACTTGAGGAAAGTCCACCTCTTCCTGCTTGCAACCCGTTTGTTACTTTCATTGAAATCATTATGTCACTGTGCTTTGAGTATTATATCATTTATATAATATATATAAATGCAATAAGTCTTGTACAATTTTTTAATAAAAAATAGTAAATAGTCATTTGTATTTTTTTATTTATACAAAAGTATTTGTATAGCATATATTCTCTTATAACGAATTAATACATAATATTAATATATGTTAAACAACAAAGGAATAATACAATTATTATTAATATTAGTTTCATTATGGAGAAAAAAAGAAAAGGTGTCAGTCCCAAACTATTCTTCTTCCGGTTAATATAAATTCATTTGCTTAGCAACCTGCAATAGTTCGCTCAACGGATCAGCATTCTCCAATTCCGGTATTCGCCAATGCCCCACGCCAATGTTAAACACGTATCACGTAGTCGATATCGTTTGTCATCCTGGGACCTAAAAATTTTGGTATATATATCATGTAAGGTTGATCGAAACACAAGCATTTTACACATTACTGTTTTATCAGACCCTCCCAAGCTTTGTAGTCTACTTCCGTCAACACTTTCTGAATAACAACTTTCTTAACACCTTTCGCTTTCTTAACAACTTCATTATCAGCAAGCTTTCAGACAGTATGACTTCGATCCAGCACCATTTGAATCGCTTTCCTGCGTACTCATCTTTCATTCGTCCAACGACGGAAGCAGTCGTAAATACCATGCAACTCATTTTGATAGTTGGAAGTATCATATTCGTCTAAATTATTTCGCATGTGTGCATACATCTCATCAGTTACTATCTCAACAATCAAAGAATCCGTGTCAGTATAGAGCAACGTGACATTCTTGCCATAATGAGCTCGTAAGATATAAAAAACCGATACATTATAATTTTGGAAAGATCTAAAATACTGAATCCGACATAGACGGGTTTGTCGTAAACTACCTGTTTCGACAATTCCGCCGCAAACAATTTATCAGTGAATTGAATAAAATTTTTAAATTGCAGTTTTGCAACGTACCATGCTAGACCTACCCGATAACCGTTATTTTCCCAATGTGTTAACAGTTTAATAACTCTTCGTTTATCGACATTTTCTATTGTTTTACCAAACACGCCATTATTCATAATTTTATAGAAATCCTTTTCGAACTTGTTCTGTGTTGCGGGAGAGCTGTATTAAGGTCTACGTATGGTATTAGCCACGGACTCTGACGAAAGCGTAAAACCCTATGAATACGAGGTAACAATTAACCATGCTCTATACATTGTTTTAAATAGCGGTAATGTATAACGTAGTTGGTCTTATCACACAGGTTAGGGATTAACTTCTCCTCCTGGGAATGTGGTGCGCAGATCATTTCAGGACAAAACGGATAATCGTTGTGTTCCATGCAGATGGTGGGGATAATGTTTCAACCTCCAGTACAAATCCAACATCGGGTCAATCTTTTAATACGTTAAAGTGATCTATTTCCTCTTGAGGTAACCACATAAACCCATCGTGGGCAGGTATTGCTTACTCCATCCGTATAAATTCGTGGCATCTAAATATTGTAAAACACTTTCGGTTGTTTAGGATCATAGTTTGGAACAAACTCGTTAAGCGATGCTTCTCCGCTTGATACAAGTACTTACTCCACCCGAATACCTTGTTTAAAAAGTGATACATATCCATATCCGTCAGTAATTCTAGCTCTACTTTCGTACATTTCAACATGGCATCCCACGCCAATCCAAAAGTGACATACTGTGCAGGTTCTAACCCAATACACACCCATACATAATCCCCTAAAGTTTTCAAAATCAGCCAATAACAACACATCTGATTTTAAATAAATATCAGCATAATCACCTAGTGTATTACACTTAAAGTGATCCCATACCAGTAGAACGCGACAGTATTCGTCATCGGAAATATTTGCATCGCGCATTTTATCATAGAATTTGTCATATGATGGCACCGTGACGTCGTTCAATTTACTAAAGCTGTCTACGTACGCATAAGGAAATTTTCTTTCTCACTAAGTTGAAATCGCTATCATTACTAAAATATTTCCGTACCTCCATACATTGATCATCTGTAAATTCTGAGATAGAGTATCTGGATGCAGCCATGAATCTACAACTATCGACGAAACGTAAATTAATGTATTTCTTTTCCCTGATACCATGACTGTTTACATATTCATCAACAAAAATGTGCTTACCAAACGTTATATATTTTTCACTGTTAACCGGAAGTACGGTAATTTCTTCCGTTTCACTCGCTAACTGTTTAATGAACAGGTGAACATCATAACCACTGAGATTATGTAAAAAGGGAAAATGTATTATGTTTAAGTTACACGTTGAATGTGCTGCACCACGATACTTACCAGTAACGTGACAGTGATCTCGTTTTCGGATTTGTCGGATCGCCCGTAAAGTGCTTTCCGCATATGTAACAACATACACTGCGTTCATACGTAACCTGCTGTTCATCCGTTAATGGTGTCATTGGAACAATAGCTTTGAAATGTTCATTATATATCCGTTTTACATCACTTTCCAGTCGTCTTATAAATATCTCCCTGCATTACTCCCCTATACAGCTCTAACAGACCACGCATCGTTTACACTACACTTAATATAATAACTAAACGAGTATGGTTCGTGTTTACACGTTTTATCGTGAACGGTTTTCGGGATCTGGTTCAGCCGTATCTACCGGTACTAAGAGCGCTTCAAAATCTGCATATATTACGAATGGTAGAACCATTTGTTTCTGATAGTTCCGAAACGCGAGTATATTTTCCGCGTAGAATTCCCTATTGTCTTTTTTTGTTTCACGCCCGGTAATTTTTATATACGAAGTTACAGTCGTGGACACGTGTCGGGTTAATTGCTCCCGGATCTAAAGTAATACAAGCATGCATCAAAAAATACATTGCTCCGTTCCGCCGAGTTATTTGGTTGCTAAGTAAACGAGAAAAATTTTTATCCATACATAATGCTGATTATCTGTTTTTACTGACTAATAATAAAAATTAACATGGACTGCCTGTTTGGCTTTGGTAAATACAGAGGCCCCACTACCTCCGTGACACGCTGACCATCAATACGTTCGTCTAACCCATAAACATTGATGGAAATGTTTTATTGCTCTCAAACGTTGAAATATTCGTCATTTAACAGGGAACTGTACACCATTCCAGTTGAATAACGTTTAAATGAGGGTAAGATTGTCCGTTGTGGTAGACCCTTTGGTGTCACTAGTGCCGATACAAAGCCCATGCAAAGCAGCAATTATTATTATTTTTACATTGACTATGGCGTGTTTATGTGCGATTTCAGCGGGGACAGCCATATATGGAACCCTGGTGGGCCAAATTTCAACAGGTTGACCTCTATATACGAATTGCACCAGGGACCATCCTAAAACAGTTGTTACTAATCGATTACACCATTACTCACACTTACCAGAATCTTTATGTTGAAATTCAGATTGCTTTGCATCCAATATTTCACTTATTTTTGGAAATACTCTTCAACACCGTCCCAATTTAGAATGTCATACTTAGTCTGAAAGGATTTCAGTTCTGTGCTTTCCTACTGTTCAAAAGTATAAACCAATAGTTCCACATTACATTTTAATGAGTAGTGTTTCTGCAACTGACTTTTGTACTACTTTCAATAAGTTCCCTTTAACGTCTGCCATAAAGGTGGACACATCAGTATGCGTATTGCATGGAGACAAACGGTACGACACAATGCGTTGTTTAAACGCATTTCGAATCACTTAACCCCAGTATCGACAACCAAACATACATTTGCTTTATGCCTATTGCTTCTGAGGTGCCTTTGGAACCATACCGAGGTATATCCATTGAACAATGGCAGTGACACTCACCAATTTTTTTGGGTTGTTCCGGTTCATCGCATTTAAGACTTCCGCTTCCTTGAGTTGCTCAACCCTGATTCCGGGTTTCGCATTATCCTTCGCGTAGTTTACCCCAGATGGTCCTGGTTGCCAAAGGAATCAGTAACATGTCTATGTACTGCTTTTTTATCGGGGATTCCTTGCACCACATTGCCTCTGTGGTTTGGTTTTGCAATGAAACCTCCCATGCCAGATGGTGGGGTAGATACTGACATCCAGCATGTTGTTTTTTGTTGTAAGGAACCTTTCGAGAGAAATCTTTCATTTACAACGGAATCGATTATTTCACCTGAAATAACATTAAGACAAAATATTCCATTGAATATGTAGGGAGAAAATTACTTACCTGCATTGCAGAAAGTTGGTTTGATGGTTTAAGTAGTAGAACTCTGAAAGCGTGCAAACAAAGTTAGAGACTAATTAGAATAGAACTAAGGTTATATAAATTGTTTTGGGAGTTCATTTAGAAATAAGGGACCGTAAGTATGTTTTTCAACCTTATACATTCCGTATATAAATTTTGGAAACAAACATAAACGTAAAAGTAAAATTGTGTTGTATTCAAAGCACAAAATATATTTAAAAATAAAAAATTAAAAAATTGTAAAAACTATAAAACGTTGTTTAGGTGCATAAGCCAACTGCACACCCGCGCACACACACACCGGGTTTAATTTTCTTCTTCCCGCACCCCACAAAAAGGCCGTAACAATACCCTACTACATTATACTAGTCACACACTTCAGAGAGATTGAATATATGATCAAAAATAGGTATTGGGGCTCTTGTTGTATTTCAAGGGTTAAAATGTTCGCAGCCAAAAAGCAGTTCAAATACAGATCAAAAACAGTCAAACCAGCTTAAATAATTTCAAACCAGCTCAAATACATTGAAAAGTCAAAAAACAGCTCAAAAACAGCAAAACAGCTAAAGCTCAAATACAGCTGAAACAGCTCAAACCAGCTCAAATACAGATCAAAAACAGCTCAAACCCAAATACAGCTCAAACCAGCAAATCAAAACTAAAACCAGCTCAAAACCAGCTCAAAACCAGCTCAAATAAGTTCCAGATACCTGTTTTCCAGAAACAATACAAATTACCTATAAATATATATATATATATATATATATATATATATAATATATATATATATATATAAATTAGAAAATAGTCTGATCCAATTAAGTACTAGTATGTAAATATTTATACATATACTATGTACCAAATACATAGCAAAGGAATATATTTAAACTCGAATAGAAAATTATGATTTTTTGTCCAAAAATTATTACAACTAAAAAAACTAAAAAAATAAAAAAAAAAATAAAAAAAAAAAAAAAGTAAAAAACTATAAAACGTATGTTTATGTGCATAAACACTGCAAAAGGGAAAACACCCCTGAATTTAATTAATTCTTCTTGAAAAAAAGAGCGTTAACAATTATACATTATACTGTAAACTTCAAGAGATTGAATATATGATCAAAATAGTATTTGGGTTCAATTGTTGTTATTATAACAAGGGGGTTAAACATGCATCTGTACAGCTCAAAAAGTTAAATACAGATAAAACAGCTCAAACCAGTTAAATACAGCTCAAAAACTAAAATACAGCTGAAAACAGCTAAAAACAGCTCAAAATAAACCAAATACACTGGAAAACAGCTAAACCAACTCAAATACAGATCAAAAAACAGCTCAAACCAGTTAAATACAGCTCAAACCAAAAAAAGCTCAAAAGTCAAACCAGTAAAACCAGCTCAAATACCTAAATACAGTTAAAACAATACCTGTTTTAAAAACAATACAATAAATATTTATCAAATATATATATATATATATATATATTATATATATATATATATATATATATATATTACTGCAATTAGTTATAAATAGTCTGATCCAATTAAACTAGTATGTAAATATTTATACATACTATATATACCAAATAATAAAATATTTTAAACTCGAATAGAACCAATTATTTTTTTTTTGTCCAACTTCAAATTGGGATTACAACTAAAATTTCTTAATTTTGTTAAACTTTAAAATTTAAAAAAAATTTTATAAAGATAAAAAAAGGGTTTAGAATTTTTTTAACAATCTAAATAAAAATTATCGTAATCTGAAAAAAAAGATGTTAACATGTTTTAAAGGTATTTTACCGTTTATTCTATCTCCGTTTAAAAACCAAAAAGATGGCATAACGATGTTTTATACCGCCAACATACTTTGCTGACCGTTTCAGTTATGAGCTATTCCGTTAGGAGGAAAACCATAAAATTGGCGCCGTCACGATGTTTGAGTACCGCCGGCATACTTTGCTCCGACCGTTTTTATAGCTATCTCCGTTATCCCATAAAAGCGCGCCGTCCATTTTAATAAAGGCATACTTTTGATTTCCATTAACTATCTCCGTTAATAAAAAGGTAAAAAGGTCACGATGTTTGATACCGAACCATATTTGCTGGCCATTTTACTACGAGTATCTGTTAAACCTTAAAAGATGCGCGCCGGGAGATGTTTGAATAAAAACTTGCTTCCCATTTTATACATGATGGTTTAAAAATTTTCTTTAAATCTTAAATCCGAATCGGTAGGCTAATAATTTTAAAAACATCGCATCTTGGTTTTTATCCAAAAATTCTTTACTGAAAATGTAAGTAATAGAGAACTAGAAAGAAATCTGTATTGCTTTAATCTTACAATGTGAAAGTTATAATTACAACAATTTAAAAATTAAAAGTTTTTTTATAGGACTTCAAAATTAAAATTTTTATAACACTTTACAAATTTTACAATTTATTAGGTATTTAGAAAATATTTAGCATAAAGAATTTTTTAAAACCTTTAAGCAAATTTATTATAAAAACTTTTAAACTAGATTTGAAAAAATCGTTAACGTTTATCAATAATTAAACAACAGTGATCAAAACGCAATTCTATCTGAATATTAAATAAGTAAAACTAGTCTTATCGCGTTCATAGAATTTTTTCAATTAAAAAACATGTACATAAAGTAAATTACAAAAAAAAAAACATCAATACTAATAATAATATAAAAAAGATCTTACCATCTCGATATGTTGCTTATTAAACTTTCTTTCAAATACTGTATCTTCATAGCAAAATTGATTTGTTTATATACAAATGCGAAGGTTAAGAATGCATAAATTGGAAAACAAATGTAGCAATTCCATATTGGTAAGGTTTTAGTTTAATTAATTATTTTATTACATTGTTTATTAAATTAGTAAAGCAGATTGCACATACAAAATGCATTTTATAAATACAATGCTACGTACTTTGTTTACTTCCTTTTCGCCACAACTGTGATATATTTTACCAGTAATGTTAAAATTTTGTGAAGTGCTTTACTGGTTTTCTAATATTTTTGGTTGGAATAAACAGTGTCTTTTTTACGTAAGTATATGTGCATTTTTTTATTTCAATCTGTTTAACGTGTATTACACCCAGAACTAGTTTTTTTTCATATATAATCTGGTTAACAATCTTGTCTAATAACAAACTGTTTTTGCTTAATTTTGAAAAAAAGCCTCCTGTCTTTTGTGTTTTTCAACTTATCACTTTAGTAATATTTTTAATAAAAAAATCGTTTTCTTAAAAATTAATAGAAAAAATGTTTTATGTATAATTATTTAAACAGTAATGCCTCCATAGATCTTTTCTATTATTATGTAGATAGTTTGAATAATTGCTTTTTCTTTTTACAGATCATCCTATCCAGGAATGCAGGATTATTTTTTTGCTAAAGGAGTAGGTAAACAACTTATTCATTTTTTTTCTTGTAAACATCACTGACCGGTTCATAATATAAATTCGGTAAGTGTTTTTTTAGATTTCAAACAAAACACGTTTTTAATATTTACTTATTATGCTTTTAGAACACATGATTAATTAGTCTACTATTTTTTTTATAACTTAATAAACTAGTTTTTATCCCATTTGTTTTATTCCAAATTTTTTTACATGTTATACAGAAATATTACTTTTCAAAACTTCCTCGATCTCACATTTTAATTATTATTTATTGCTATTTCCTGAATAATAAATCAACAATCTTTCTACCACCTTTTTGTAACAAATCCATTTCACCTTTTATTCCCTACTCACAAACATTTTTTTTCACACTTATTATTACATCTAATTTTTTTATTTCTTTTGCAGTAGAAAAATCGATGGCAGCCAAACCCGTTACAGACCGCGCACGCAGATGTAATGAAACGGAAGTGGAAGGGACCTTCTGCAATTGTACTAAATCAAACTTTTTATTCCAAAAGCAAATCATATAACTGAGTTAATTTTTCTAATATAATTTTGTCTTTATTTCTACATGAATTAAATATAATTTGTACATGTTTTATTTCTATACATAATTTTACATTTTTCTTTCTACATGAATTAAATATATTAACATATCGTTTTTTTTTATTTTGGTAAAAAGTGAGGTTGAGCAAAAAAGCATACAAGTGGGCAAAAACATACAAGTAACAACAAACATACAAGTGGGGTATAATAGCAACCAGGTCAAACGGATGTTCTTGTAATTGTGGAACAGGAAAGCGTGGTTTGTGGTGATGAAAGGTCTCACGGATGGCCTTTAGTTGGAAACAGGAAAGCGGGTTTGGGACCTTGGTTTTGTGGTAATGAATGTAATTAGGTTAACGGATAGCCTTGTAATTGTGGAACAGGAAAGCATGGTTTTAAAGTAGGTCACAGTGATGCCTTGTAGTAGTGGAACAGGAAAGCGGGGACCTTGGTTTTGTGGTAATGAATATTGGGTCAAACATTGCGCTTTTTTGACCTTGGTACGGTGGGGACCTTGGTTTTGTGGCAACCTTGGAAATGTGGGAACTTGGAAATGTGGTGTGTCCCAGAAGTCTCCAATCTTACCTACTTAAATGCCATATGCCAATTTATTACACTCTGTCACTGTTCACTGTTCTTTTCCAATAAATCTGTATACTCTTCTTTTATACGTTGTATATTGTCAATTTCGCCGGTTCTAATGTACGTCAGCTTGGAAAGGGGTTCTATTTCCTTATGGGAGATTACATTAGTTGTTTTAACGATACCATGCATTGGTTCCCTGAAAATCCTAACATAGGGTTTCCTAGAACTAATTCCTATCAAACCATATTTCCTAGTTCAGTGTTTCGTTAGCTTAAAGTACATAATATGTATCACCTTCCCATCTAGAGGAAGAAGGTTGATATCGGATAAAATCCTAGGACGGTAGTATTCTGTACTAATGACTAGACGTCAGAAAACGTCTATCTGTGTTTGGGAAAAGAACCCAGTTCTTGTGGGAAACGGGCCAGCTCCTGGTTATGACACTAGTATTATGAATCCACATACTCTTTTATTATTATAAACAATTTAACCAGTACAGGAATCACTAACCTACCTTTTAACATGGACAACATCATTCTTCAGCAACAACCTGTTTCCATGAACCGTTTAAATTGGTCTTGCAGGTTGATTTAAAACCTTGACTCGGCTAAATTGCTTGGTGACCTTGAAAAATTTCGATCGGATAAGGACGGATAATATCCAGTAAGATCGGGATAGCCTGTAGGTTAACACATATGGTCTTGACAATCAAATTGCTTGGAGACCTCAAAAATTTCCAACCACACAACCATCTAATCTTGACCTACTTATTAGCATAAACAACATGTCCTTCTTCATATGCCTGCGGGTGGAATTGCAAAATGCCGACCACGAAATTTCGATTTGACATGTCTCGCTCGCCTTGAATGGGATGCGGCCTTGACCTTAACAGATTCTCGCGTGCACACACACACACACACACACAACGCCAAAACAACATCAAAAACACTAGGAAACGTCAGGTAAACGTCAAGGAAACTTAAAAAAGGCCAAAAAACCTCAAAGAAACATCAAAAACGCCAAGGAAACGGTAAAAACCATCAAACAAACGTCAAAAACGTGAGGGGAACCTTAAAACATAGATCTAAGAATAAAAGAATCGTTTAACATTGAAAATTATTGCATAAAAACATTTGAGAATGATTACAAAATACCA